>VONZ01001268.1:0-179443 GCA_012976165.1 Labeo catla | reverse complement strand
GAATAAACTGTGATAATGTGGGAAATGTTGAAGCTGTATGAATAAACTTTGGTTTGACTGTAACTACTTTAGTTAACATGAACTAAGAATGATTAATGCTAATTTCAACATTTACTAATGCATTATTAAAATCAAAAGTTGTGTTTGTTAACATTAGTTAATGCGCTGTGAAATAACATGAATTAACAATGAATGACTGTGTTTTCATTAGCTAACATTAACAGATGAATAAAAACTGTTATAAATGTATTTTTCATTGTTTGTTCGTGTTAGTTAATGCATGAACTAACATTAACTAATGGAACCTTACTGTAAAGTGTTACAACTTGAATACAAGTCTTATTAGATTAGATTTATATTTAAAATTGTAATGTAATTAGTATATTTATCTACTTTTAATTATTAATTAATGTAATTAAAATTATTGTTACAGGTGTTAAAACTAATGTACATATTTTATGCATCATCTCTAGGCTGTCAGAATGGCAGAGCAGACACCAGATGAGTTTATTTGTAAGTATGCAACTATAATCTCACATGTGTTTATGAATATGCATGCAACATTATTGTAATATTGCAATACTGTATTGCCGCTGTCAAGCTTTTTTTTGTAGTGTCCTTGTTTTATTCAAGCACATGGTGTAATATGTGCATGTGACTGTTCTTCCTGCAGGGTGTGAGGACTGCGGGCAGTACCATGACTCTGAGTGTCCTGAGCTGGGGCCTGTCGTCACAGTGAAGGACTCATTTGTTTTGAGTCGGGCACGGTGAGTAGACATGAGTGGCTTTTGGCCAAATACCCTTGGAGCGTACTGACCGCAATTAGATGGCCATATGTGCCAGATATTGTCTCTGTCTTGTGTTCATTTCCAGTGTAATAACAGTTTATATTGTGAAATATTATTCAAATTTAAAACAAATGTTTTCTGCTAATATATTGAAAAATGTAATTTATTCCTGTGATGTATAGCTGAATTTTCAGCATCATTACTTCAGTCTTCAGTGTCACATGATCCTTCAGACATCCTTCTAATATTCTAATTTGATTCTAATAATTTCTCATTATTGTCAATGCTCCAGGTCATCTTTACCAGACAGCTTGGAGATCAGGTTGGCTGAGGAGGGGCAAGAAGGTGTATTTGTGCTTCGACGGCTGGTTAAGAGGACTCGATTTGGCCCGTTTGAGGCCAAGAGGGTTCCAAGCCTTCAAACTGAGGGGGCATTTCCTTTAAAGGTAAACAATAAACCATTAACATGCCACTCCTATCAAAATTGGCCTATACTTAATGTTTTCTCTATCCTAGATATTTCAAAAGGACAGCTCGGTGGTGTGTTTTGACTCGTCCAATGAAGACGACTGTAACTGGATGATGTTGGTTCGGCCCGCCACAGACCACAAACACCAGAATCTGACGGCCTACCAGCAAGATGATGACATATACTTTAATACATCACAGGTACATTGATACCACACTTCTGTCATGTCTGTGCCATTCATAGCACTTTGGTTACATAGTGAAGAAAATATTAACAATATAATATCATGACAATCATTTTGGTGGGAATTAATGTAAACACAGATATCGGATTCTAGTCGTGTCTAATTTTAATGTAAATAGGCAGGCCAAATAATCAGATCTGGTCGAAAGATCAGATCTGTGCATTAAGACTTGCAGTCTTTGATTGTACTCTCATTTGCTCCATCTCAGGATGTCCTGCCCGGAACAGAGCTTAGAGTCTGGTATGGAGCTTTTTATGCCAAAAAAATGGATCGGCCTGTTCTTAGGCCACCTGTACTTCCACCTCCACCAGGTATGTCTGCTTTAAAGTCTGTGTAGTGTATAGTATACTTTTATTGGATGAAGTAATTAATCGTTTTGCCTCTTCAGAAATGGTGACCAACAAACCCGGAGTCCCTCTGTTGGCAAAGGGGCCACCAACAGAGGCTCTTCCTGTCCCGGACCAGCTGCTGTGCCAAACCTCTGCACCTGCTGCAGACACACCTGTCCAGCAGGTTGCAGAGGCATTATCCCAAAACAACACAGCCAACATCGCCCCCACACCACAAGAGCCAACCAGAAAACAAGGCAGGCCTCGACGAACAAAAGGACAGAAACCTGCGCCGAGTGGAACAGCTGATTCTAGTCAAGGTGAGGATTTTGAGAGGTATGACCTGCAAAGTAGTTCATTGGTTAGTTCACTCCTGAATTAAAATGTCCTGATAATTTACTCACTCCCATGTCATCCAAGATGTTCCTTCTTTCCTCAGTTGAAGAGAAATTAAGGTTTTTGAGGAAAAAATTCCAGGATTTTTCTCCAATGTGGATCAGCATGTTGAAGGTCCAAATTGCAGTTTCAATGCAGCTTCAAAGGGCTCTACATCCCCCCAGCGGAATAAGGGTCTTGTCTAGCAAAACGATCTGTCGTTTTCTAATGATCTGTCATTTTCTTCGTTGATCCCCATTGAAGTCCACTATATGGAGAAAAATCCTGGAATGTTTTTCTTAAAAACCCTCATTTCTTTTCAACTGAAGAAAGAAAGACATGAACGTCTTGGATGACATGGGGTGAGTAAATTATCATGAAATTTAAATTGAGGGATTGGGAGTGAAATAAATCTTTAAAAGACATTTCAGAAAAGTAACCCTTGAAAAATTTGAAATGTTTGAATGAACTTTATCTTTACACCTCCCATCTAGTAGAAGCCCCTGTTCCTGTGTCCAGTGAGCAGCCTCTCATTACTGTAGCTCCTGATGTTCCCCTGTCTGTACTGGATGTCCAAGAGGTGGTTGCCGGAGACGGCCCGCCACACAAAACAGCTCGGGTGGCACGCTCTCCCATCTCTGCTGGGAAGTAAGGACAACCTTTAAAATTCGTTTATGTCACATCCTATGAGTTTTAAAGCATATACACTACTGTTTAAAAGTTGGGGTTAGTTTTTTTTAAAGAAATTCAGTAGGGATGCATTAAAATGATCAGAAGAAAGACATTTATAAATTTACAAAAGATGCCTATTTCAAATAAAAGCTGTTCGTTTTCACAAATATATTAAGTAGCACAATTGTTTTCAACATTAATAATAAGAAATGTTTCTTGAGCAGCTAATCAGCATATTAGAATGATTAGAATGACTGAAGTAATGATACTAAAAATTCAGCTTTGCCATCACAGGAATAAGTTACATTTTAAAATATATTACAATAGTAAATAGTTTAATAAATGCAGCCTTGGTGAGCATAGTGTAATTTCACTTTTTTTATTAATCAATTCTTTATCCTATTTTTCTGTTAGACCTGGTATGAGGAAGCGATCTCTGCGGCAGGGAGGCGATCATAAAAGAGTTTACCAGTGCTGCCTCTGCAGTAAGGTGTTTCAGAACAGCAGCAACCTCAACCGACACATCCGTTCTCACGGTAACTCTCCCAGCATCCATTAGAGGTGCCATATGCTGAATAATTTGGTGTCATGTGCTTTATTGTTAATCTAAACTCTTTAATTCGTTTACAGGCGATAAATGTTTTAAGTGTGACGAGTGTGACAAGATGTTTAGTCGAAAAGAAAGTCTTAAACAGCATATATCGTACAAACACAGCAAGAATGAGGTATGCACGTTTAACCAATTACTTCTTATTTACTGATTTAATAAAATACGTATTTAAAGATGGCTAGATGCACTGATTTGACATGAATGTGTATTTTTTTTGAATGTTGTATCTGTGTATGTTTTCTCAGCCTGACATAGAGTATAGATACAAATGTTCAACCTGTGAGAAATCCTTCCGAGTGGAAAATGCCTTAAGATTTCATAACTGCAGGACAGGTAAAGAAGAAATTACATACATTTACATACAATTACATACAGAAAATACATTGTATGGGTCAAAATTATAGGTTTTTCTTTTATGCCAAAAATCGAAAGGATATTAATTAAAGATCACGTTTCATGAAGGTATTTAGTAAATTTCCTACCATAAATATATGTGACCCTGGACCCACAAAACGAGTCTTAAGTAGCACGGGTATATTTGTTGCAGTAGCCAAAAATACATTGTATGGGTCAAAATTATATGCCAAAAATCATTAGGATATTAAGTAAAGATCATGTTCCATGAAGATGTTTTGTAAGTTTCCAACTGTAAATAAATCAAAACTTAATTTTTAATTAGTAATATGCATTGCTAAGAACTTCATTTGGACAACTTGAAAGGCGATTTTCTCAATATTTTGATTTTTTTTTTTTTTTTGCACCCTCAGATTCCAGATTTTCAAATAGTTACTGTCCAATTATTGTCGAAATGTATTGTATTAATAAAATATGTATTTCACATGCGCTGTATCTGTTTCATATGTTCTTCTCTTTTTGCAGATGACAAAACGTTCCAGTGTGAGATTTGCTCAAGGTTTTTCTCCACTAACAGTAATTTGTCCAAGCACAAAAAGAAACATGGAGAGAAACTCTACGCGTGTGAAATCTGCAATAAGATGTTCTACCGCAAAGATGTCATGCAGGACCACCAGAGGCGGCATGTTGTTGGTGAGTCATTGCTGCTTCAACTAATTTATTTAGCATGCATAAAAATAAATTGCATATGTAGAATATCTATGACGTATTTTTAAAAGTGAAAAATGTCAGGTAAAGTCTGTTGATCTAATCAGTAAATAAGTACAACCAATTGAACAGATGGTTCTTGCACATCTGTTCTCTATTTCTAAGCCTCATTAACTTTCTTTGCCCTTCGCTTTAAGCAAAGATCATCAACCATTATGTCACTTCCTCTGCGTGTGCACTAATGGCTTCCACCACCCATTGCTTTTCCACAGGCCCGAAGCACATGAAACGAGAGGAGCTTGAAGCAAATGGAGAGGAGGGAAGCAAATACAGGAAGGAGCCTTCGGCATGCCCCATTTGTGGAAAGGTGGCTTTCAATAACACCAAATATGTTGATATCGGATCTGTGCAAACTTGAATAAAAAATAAAAAATTAACAACTTTTTTCAAGGTGTTTTCCTGTCGGAGTAACATGAACAAACACTTACTAACCCACGGGGACAAGAAATACACCTGCGAGATCTGCGGCCGCAAGTTCTTCCGTGTGGATGTGCTGAGAGACCACATTCATGTACACTTTAAGGTGAGGAATAGTAGAGTACAACACTTTTTTTTTATTATCAAATAGCCCCTTCAAAAGGGAACCCTTGTTTCTTAATACTGTGTGTGGTTACCTGGATGGTCTACGACTGTTTTTTTCTTTTGTGATGGTTGTTCATGAGTCCCTTGTTTGTTCTGAAGAGTTAAACTGAGCACTGTTCTTCAGAAAAATCCTCCCGGTCTTGCAGATTCTTCAGTTTTCCAGCATCTTTTGCATATTTGAACCCTTTCCAGCAGTGACTGTATGATTTTGAGATCCATCTTTTCACACTGAGGACAACTGAGGGACTTAAACACACTATTTAAAAAGGTTGAAGCATTCACTGATGCTCCAGAAGGAAACACGATAAATTAAGAGTGAGGTGGGGGTAAAACTTTTGAACAGGATTTTTTTTTTATTTTGTAGAAATATCATTTTCTCCATTTAGTACTGCCCTTCGAAAGCAATTCAAATTTGAATTGGTGATTTATTTGTGATGTTGTACTTCTAATTGAGTTCCAAAATGCATATTTTTTCAGGACATCGCCTTAATGGACGAGCAGGAGAGAGAGGACTTCATTAAGAAGATTGGCATCTCTATGGAGGAGAGTGACGACAGCTCTGATGAGGAAGATGAGAAGAATGATCCTGAACATCACAAATACAGCTGCAAGAAATGTCAGGTAAACTGCCATTGTTGATTAAATATGGTGTCTGTTCTGAAATCTTGAAATCTTCACTTATTTAATGCCTAATATTTTTTTGCTCTTAAATTAAGTAAGCATCATTTCATTTATTGTTGCAAATTAGAGTAATATGTTTATTCCAAGTAAATTACAGTAAACATCTAGATAAAAAATATTCAGTGTATGTTTTGCTATTTTTTTTTTATTTTAATTTACACTACTATTCAAAAGTTTTTTTTAAAGAAGTCTCTTATGAGACAGTTAATCAAAGTTGCATTTATTTGATCAAAAATATGGAAAAAAACAGTAATTTTATGAAATATTATTGCAATTTAAAATAATAGTTTGCTATTTTTATATACTTTAAAACATAATTTATTCCTGTGATGCAAAGCTGAATTTTTGGCAGCATTACTCCAGTCTTCAATGTCTCATGATCCTTCAGAAATTATTCTAATATGCTGATTTATTATAAATATTTAAATATATAGCAGATAATATATGTAACAGTTTTTGCTGCTGAATATTTTTTTGGAACCTGTGATACTTTTTTCAGGATTTTTTGATGAATAAAAAATAAAAAAGAACAGCATTTATTTAAAAAAGGAATGTTTTATTATAATATACAATACTATTCAAATGTTTGGAAGAAATTAATCTTTTTCAGCAAGGATGTGTTAAATTAATAAAATGTGGTGGTAAAGACTTAGAAAATATTTCTGTTATTTATTTATTCATCAAAGAATCCTGCAGTATCACAGATTTAATAAAAAAAAAAAAATTAACCATCAAAACCTTTTTCCAACGTTAATAAATCATTAGTGGAGTAATTCAGCTTTGCGTCACATGAATAAATTAAATTTTACAGCATATTAAAATAGAAATTGTAATAAATACAATTTGTAAATTGTAATAATATTTCACAATATTGCTGTTTTTCTGTATTTTTGATTTAACTGCTAAATAATGATTCATTTCGTTCTTCATGACATTGCTTAATTTTATATTCTGAACAAAATTATTTACTTATTTATTTATGTTTATTTTATAAACATTCTCCTTCTCCCTCACTTTTTCTCAACTTCATCAGGTGACATTTGCCAAGGGTCGTGACTACTTGAAACACATAATGGACATGCATAAGGAAAAAGGTTACAACTGCACCATGTGTAACCGCCGTTTTGCTCTGAAGGCCACTTACAACGCTCACTTGGTCATCCACCGAGACCACCTACCCGATCCTTCAGTGCAGAAGTACGACAGAGCTTTTACATGCAGATGGTAACTTCATGAGGCTTCTTTTTGTAGCTAAATTCCACTACATTCTTTGCAGATATATTCATCCGTGTGACATGTGCGGACGGATCTTCAACAGCATCGGCAACCTGGAAAGGCACAAAATCATCCACACAGGTGTGTCTAATATTACAAATATAGTACACGGGTAGAAAGGAGTGTAGTGTAATTACTTTAAATTTAAATAAAAGGCATAGTTAAAAATTATAGACCCTATGGCTGCTGCAGGAGTGAAGAGCCATTGTTGTGATCAGTGTGGAAAGTCTTTCGCCAGGAAAGACATGTTAAAAGAACATCTGAGAGTCCATGACAATGTCAGAGACTTCCTGTGTGCAGAGTGTGGGAAAGGTATGGATACTTATCCTTGCATACAAATATGAAACACTATGGCTTCATTTTAATCATAAATGATTCCAGAACCAACACACTTACATGATGAGTACATATATTTGTCTGTCTTCCAGGCATGAAGACAAAACATGCTCTACGGCATCATATGAAGCTGCACAAGGGAATTAAAGAATACGAATGTAAAGAGTGTAACCGCAAATT
Source organism: Labeo catla (assembly GCA_012976165.1). Taxonomy (NCBI): domain Eukaryota; kingdom Metazoa; phylum Chordata; class Actinopteri; order Cypriniformes; family Cyprinidae; genus Labeo; species Labeo catla. The sequence continues at coordinate 171,780 of VONZ01001268.1, read as the reverse complement.
TGCCCAAAAAGTCAACATGCTGAAACATTACAAAAGACACACAGGTGAGGAACTTAAAGGGGACATCAGATGACCATTTTCCACAAGTTGGTATGTTTTTTTTAGGGTCTTCATGAAATATCTGCAACATACTTTGGTTAAAATTCCTCAATGGTCGTGTAAAACAACACCCTTTTTAGCTTGTCAAAAACAGCTCTGTTTTTAGCGAACCATTTTGGTGCATGTCTCTTTAAATGATAATGAGCTACAGCTTACTCCACCCCTTTCTTCCATTTTTTTTTTTTGTATTTGGTGTCCAACTACAAAACACCTGAATTGCTCACAAGACATTGTTGTCATTCTAGACATGTACTAAAATGTTACATATGATACATATTACAAAACAAATATAATTAAAAATATATAAAATATAATAATGTCTTCCCTTAGGCACAAAGGACTTCATGTGTGAACTGTGCGGGAAGACGTTTAGTGAGAGAAACACAATGGAGACGCACAAGCTTATACATACAGGTACAGTTCACTGAAATATTATACAGAGTTTGTTTTAGTTACAGTAAAACTCTTAACTATAACTGTTTCTGTTTTGCAGTTGGAAAGACGTTTTCTTGCTCCGTCTGTGACAAGAAGTATGTGACTCAGTATATGCTGCAGAAACACATGCAGTTGACCCACGAGAAGGTGGAGGCTCAGAGCTGCCACCTGTGCGGCACCAAAGTCTCCACACGCGCCTCGATGAACCGCCACATGCGCCGCAAACACCCCGAGGTGAGAAACTACCACATATATTTTTAGAAAGAGGCTGTTTTGATATTAACAGTGAGAACTACTAGGGCTGCCCCCTAATAGTCGACAAAAAGAGGCTTGGTCGACCACAATTTTATTAGTCGCTTAGTCACAAAAAAAGAAAAATCCACAGGAAGTGGCGGAGTCATGCAGTTTGTGACGAACAGATCATTACCGGCTGGTCTTTGTGGTAATATAGTACATCGGGCAGGACACCAAAACGCTCACCTGTCATTCATCGACCTCAAATATAGCTTTTCATCTGAAAGATGTAGTAGCAACTTTACATGGCAGCGCAATCTAATGTGAAGTTAGTCTAGAAAAATGTGTGCTATTGAAAAGTCTGTGCTGAATGGTAGTGTGCTCACTGTGTGACAGATGGAGGCGCCAGTGTGGTCATTTTCTCTTAAAATACTCCATCATTTTTGTTCATACAGATAAAAGTAATACATCTTTTGAAACTGTTTGTGTGCACTCACAATAACAACAAAACGTTGTGCTTTTGTAAAATAATGAAAGCGCAGGATGCACTTTCTGCCATCTCGGTCTCTTGAACTTGAAGGAAAGGACGTGACGTGGCCAAGTATGGTGACCCATACTCAGAATTTGTGCTCTGCATTTAACCCATCCAAGTGCACACACACAGTAGTGAGAAGTGATCAAACACGCGCACACACACACCGTGAACGCACACCCGGAGCAGTGGGCAGCCATACTGCTATCGCTGCGGCGCCCGGGGAGCAGTTGGGGATCGGTGCCTTGCTCAAGGGACTCACCTCAGTCGTGGTACTGAGGGTGGAGAGAGCGCTGGATATTCACTCCCACCACCCTCAATCCCTGCCGGACCTGGGACTCGAACCCGCAACCTTTCGGTTACAAGCCGACTCCTTAACCATTAGGCCACGGCTGCCCCTAATGGTTGAGTCACTTGAGTGTGTCACTTCGAAACTCTGTGTATACTGCGACAGACATGAAAAATATATCTGTATAGGCTATGTAGGCAATTAAAAGCTCATTATTATGATTTATATGGTTTATTAATTAACGTGCCACTAATAAGTGCGACTACTGCTTAAAATGAACAACTGTTAGACAACCAGAAAAATCTTTAGTCAAGGGCAGCCCTAATAATTGTGATTACAAAAATATAATGACTTCTAATTGCATAAATGTAGGTGTAAAAAAAATAGCATTAAATAACTGTAATAACTATAGTTCATATATTGTATATTGATAAATATTTGTATTCATTTAAAACATTTTATGCATTTTAAATATTTAAACTAAATAAATAAACTATGCATTTTTCAAAATGTTCATTTTCAAATTTTAATCAAATATATAAAATTATGTTTTGTTGTGTAAATCACATGCTTTCTTAGTCAATAAAATAGTCACTTTTGATCAATTTAATGCGTTCTTGCTGAATAAAAGTATTGATTTATAAACATTCGAATGGTAGACTATCACAGTTTCCACAATATAATATAAAGCATCTAAAATTGTAAATAAAAACTGTAAATAGAATTCTGTTATTTTAAACTGTAAAAATATTTCACAATATTACAGTTTTTATATTATTTGTGTGAAAATTATGTGCTATTTTAGTCAGTAAAATGACTATGAAATGACAAAATAATCCAGAATTTAAAGGACCTTTTTGATCACATCTGATTTTGAGCTTTTGGAAACCTAGATGGCTAAGTTTCATTTGATCTCAGCAGATTGTAACAGTACGACTGGGAGACTTTGATCTTCAGGAACCGTCAACGGTTGACGCCTCCACAATCAGTATTTCGCAGGTTTGTCTTTTAACAGCCTGTATTGCATGATGATAGACAGAGAATGAAAATTAACAGAGGATAGTGTTGCATGAGAGACATTTGAATGTGTTTTTTCATGATTTGGTTGCTGTCATTCTCGCTGTTGTTCAGCCCTCTCTGACTCTGGAGAAAGGCTCTCTCACTGGAGAAAAAGTCTCCAGGAACTCCAATCCCACCAAGAAGAGGGCAAAACACCTGCCTCATGAGCCTGAACTGTCTGATTCAGACGAGTACGCTGACTTCACCAGCAAAACCACTGAGTTCTCCACCACTGTGGGAGATGAAACCAACTCTGCTGTGCAGAGCATTCAACAGGTTTGTTCCATCAGTAATCATTTAAGACGTTAACATGAAATAAAAATCAACCCTATAGAGTGTTTTCACAACGCATCATTAATCAGCCATATTGGTGGCACTAAATGTAAACAATGCCACTAAACCGAACAAAACTCACATATTTTGCTGATTATTGCTGCTGAAAATGGTCAATTATTGTCATGTTTTGGGCTGTACTAATCTGTTTGACTGGGGAAAAACATTTAGAGTATTATAGATTGCCAAAAGTTATAACAAATCAAAGAGAAGAGTGCAAAAAACTGTCTGAGGAACAAAAGTCGTTAGTGGCTGGCCAAACTGAAACAGGATTTCCAAGGCAAGAATCTTGAAAACATTCATGTTTGTTCTGTATGTGAAATATTAGGTTAATATCTTTTTAATTAATACTGCTCGTATGTTTCTTTACCATCTATTAACTTTAGTTAAAATATTGCACCCATTCCTGCTTACTAAGTCCTTCTCTATTAGATTTATCAGCTTCCACACATTTTTTTCGTGGTTTAGACGGCATAAATTAGCATAACGGATTCAAACAACATATTCAGCAGTACATTAACCGGTTATGTATTTTGTTTTTGCAAATTAATTAACTACTTTAAGATATTATATTATTTTATCTTAACAAATTAAAAATTAAACCCTAAATTCAAATTTTTAAATGCTTATTTAATTTAATTTAGGTATCATAACATAATATACAGTATAAAATGTACATTTTTTAATATTAATTTTGAGATTTGTTGAAGATTCCCTTTTACAGTGATTTCAAATGAATATTAAAATAATTTCATTTATTCCATTTATTGCTGAAACTGATAATTGACAGATAATGAAATTCTATACTTTTTTGTCTAAATAACTTAAAAATTAAACACTCAAAAATGTATTTAGGCATCATAACTTAGTAGCTTTTATTACATTAATACATAAATCTCTATTATAGGTCAATGTATGTAGTATATCCCTAGACCAAATCAATTCTTAATTGATAAAATCTTTATTTTTTTTTTTTGTTATGGTCAAACATTTAGTTTCACTCAAATTTCAGACACAAAATAGCTTGTGAATGCCATTCAATGGAAAAAATGGTTATTTATTTGATTGTAAAGGTCCACTGAAGTGCTTTGAAACATGCAGTATTATTCTTATATTGAATAATCTCCTCTGTCCAATGTACACACACAGGTGGTAGTGCTGGCTGACCCCAGTGCCCCTCCAGCCCCCTCCAGCTCAGTCAGTTTGACTAACATCACCGTGACCCCCATCACCACACCCGCTCCCGCCCAGTTCAGCAACCTGCAGCCCGTTGCTGTCGGCCACCTCGCTCCAAGCGATCGCCCCCTCACTCTGGACAGCTCCATCCTCACTGTGACATTTGATGCCGTCAGCGGATCAGCAATGCTTCACAACCGGCCGACGGATCTCCAGTCAGAGGCGGTGGGATCCACGGGGGCCGCAGCTCCACCAGTTGCGCATTTCATCAACCTCACTACCTTTGTCAACCCTATCTCACACCAACTGGAGCAGCCCGCTCTAACCTGGAGGCCCGTCGCACCGACCGACGGAACTCATGCGACCACTATAGACGAAACCCAGACAGACTCTCAGGCCTCTCAGCCAAATCCAGAACAGCCACAACCACTGCCAGAACAAAGGCATCAGATTCAGCCGCAAGTCACAGGACCTCCCCAACAACAGACCCCCACAGCACCACAGATGTTCAGCTACTGAGAAATGAAGCATGTGAAATAATTTATAGCTAAGGTCCCATTTTAGAAGATGGTTAAGAATTTGGACCAATATGATGGAAGGTTTTGTTATAAGGACTATAAGGGCAGTGCAAGTCTTTTGTTTGAGTTTATTAAAAACCAGTGGACAATTTCAACAAATTATTACAATCTTGGAAGAGATTATCTTCTTTTTTATTTTTATTTTTATTTTTTTATTTTTTTAAAATGAATGCATGAAATATCTGATTATGATTTAAGAGGAATCGGGGACCTTAGTTTTTCAAAATAATAATTATATTTGTTGTATGATGTCATGCTGTAGCACCTGTGGATTGATGATGTCAAAAAGAATGAATTGATGTAAATGTAATACATGGATAGATTGTATTGTAAGTGCTAACTGGAAATATTTTATATTTTTGTTTTCTTTTTTTAAGAAAATGGGTTGTCCTTCTAATAAATGCATGTATGGACTTGCCTCTGTGGTGCTGAACTTGTATTAATGTGTATGTATATGTGTGTATATATATATATATATATATATATGACTTTTTCCTTTGTTTGTCTAAAACCTTACATTTTATGCCAAATAATTATTATTATAATAATTATAATAATACTAATTATTATTATTATAAATTTGAAATTATATTAAAAATGTTTAAAAATGTGAAATTTTACATACTATAGATAGATAGACAGACAGATAGATGGATAGATTTTCAATGTATTTTTAATATATATATATATATATATATATATATATATATATATTTAAATAATTATTCAGATTTTAAAATGTTACAAAAGATTTATTTTTCAAATAATTGCTGCAGTTTTCTATCAAAAATGTATCACGGTTACCATAAAAATATTAAACAGCACAGGTGTTTTCAACACTGATAATAATTAAAAAATGTTTTTTGTGCAGCAAATCAGCATTCTTAAATGATTTCTGAAGTAATGGCTGCTGAAAATTGAGGAATAATTTACATAAAAAAAAACACATGAATACAAACCTTAACCCACAGCTTCATAATAGTTATAATTACACTACCAGTCAAAAGTTTTTGAACAGTAAGATCTTTAAAGTTTTTTAAAGAAGTCTTTTCTGCTCACCAAGCCTGCATTTATTTGATCCAAAGTACAGCAAAAATAGTACAATTATTTAAAAATATAATTACTATTTTAAATACTGTTTTTAAAAAAAACTGCTTTCTATTTGAATAGATTTTAAAATGTAATTTATTCCTCTGATCAAATCTAAATCATAAGACTCCAGTCTTAAGTGTCACATGATCCTTCAGAAATTATTTTAATATGCTGATTTGCTGTTCAAGAAACCTTTTATTATTATCATTATTATTATTATTATTATTATTATTATCAATATTTAAAATAATTGAGTAATTTTTTTTAATTAGCATTTATCTGAAATATATTTAAATATTTATTAACTTTTTTTGGTAAGGAAGATTAAAATTTAATACTTTTATTTAGCAAGGATGCTTTAAATTGATCAAGTCAATTTTGTTGTGAATAATCTTTTTCTATATTATTATATATGTGTGTTCATTTGACAGAGGAGATGAATAAAGCGACACCATAAGTCAAACTCAGTATATATAGAAAACAGTTTGAAAGCAACAGGTTTTTAGGATGAAATAATAAGAAGGAAACAAAGCAAATATGTGACAGAATGAAAATATATTTTAAATGCAATATTTATATCCTAAATTGTATTTTGGCCACTGATCAGATTTAGCGCTGGGTAACACGGTCGCCAGCTTATATATATTTTAACCTGATTATCTAGTTGTTAAAAACGTACTTATTAATTATTTACGATCCAAAGTTTTAAAAAGCAGAAGCAGAATCTCACCTCGGGTCTAAACGAGTAGTTTGTTAAAGTGCCCCTATTATGCCATTTTAAAGGTTGATAATATTGTTTTAATAGACTCCCAAAACAGGTTTACATGTATGCAAGGTCAAAAAACACTTCAGTTTTCTCCAAAAATAGATTTAATTTTACCTCATTTCTAAATGATTCATAAACGACTCGTGTGAAGCAGTTCGAAGAATCAGTCTCTCTAAACCCCTCCTTTCCTTGAGCCCTCACTGCTGTGATTGGTCAGATGGCGCAGTCCTTTATGATTGGTCTACCGCGTACAGCGTGTCGGAAAACGAAACGCCCATTGCCATAACTGACTGACAGCACTGGAGACTTGTCAATACATAGAAAAGATGGCATCGATTTTGCCATACCAATTCGAGCCAGAGTCTGATGATGAAACGGCTGAAGTGGCTGATCGTAAGCTGAATCGTAAGTTAGCACAGTCTACCGTGGAAAGTGCTCGCAGTTTGCTTATGTAAGCGAACCGGGCACATCTCTATGTTGTAAACTTCAACATTGTATAATGCATTAAGCGGTTTCACACCGAACGCGGAAAGCGCTGCGCTGCTGCTGGGTTCAGTGCAGCCCTTCAGAGCACAGCGGCAAAAGTTCATTTGAACAACTCATTTGAACTTTGTCTGCGGCGTGCGCGCTCCACGGCGCGTCCGCTTTGGTCGAGGCCGAAACAAGCCGCCCTGGCGCGGCGGAAGAAATTGAAACGGATGGGTTTCATAGCACAGCGCTTTCCGCATTCGGTGTGAAAGCCGCTTCGTGCGCCATCCTTTATCATTACTGCAACTAATGAGACAGACAGTCACGCTGCATCAATCACAAATTGTCAGTCTACAGCAGGCCTGGACTGACCATAGGGCATACCGGGCAATGCCCGCCGGGCCGACGCACATTTTTGGGCTGGGGCTGTCAGTCATAATTTAATGTTTTTTAAAAAGTTTATTAGGCCAATTTATTTATTACCGCAACGGTAGAGTATCTGAGACACGAATCGCGGCTCATTGGTTGACTGTCTTAAAGGACATTGAGCTAGCCCAATGAAATCTCAGGCCCCGCCCTGCCTCCCTCCTGGCCAGCCCTCAGCTCCACTTGACAAAATCTGCTATTTAGTCCGGTAAGAAGTAAGTTAGCCGAAATGTTGGCAGAGTGAAGGGAGGGACATTTATGTAGGGACGACAGAGGGCTTTTTTTGTGGTGTGTGTGTGTGTCACTCGTGCATTTGAGTGTTTGTCGACAACCTGCACCACTAGCCTACCTAGCTGCTACTCGCAAATGAACCGTCTGCCAATTAGGCTACATTGCCATCCACATCAAATTAACGAGTGGTCTTACGTCTGTATAATAACAATAATAATTAAGAATAATTTTTTACCAAGGTTATTCGCTTCCATGCAGGTTACTGTGGTTTAATGTTTGAAACAAAACAGTGCGCGCATATATCCTTTGATGTGTCATATATATGCCTCAGCATATTGTTTAAATAATCATGGTGGGCCGCTATGGCCAAAAATGCCAGGGCCGTTTTTTGGTCCCAGTCCAGCCCTGTCTACAGTGGGTCCACAGCTGAACAACAGAACTAAGCGTGATTTAGCCGGTTAGCATGACATGTGTAGGGTTGTTACACAACATAACATACACAACTACGTATTTTGAAAGATCGCCAGAAAATACAATCTTTGTAGACTCATCATCTTTTGGAAGTGAATATAAAAGAGTTTTACTCACAGTGTATGATACAGCGTCTTCTGTATAATGTACGTGTAAATTTCCATGTGACCTAAACCACATGGAAATTTGACTGTTTGTGGGCGGGCAAGTTGTTCGCGAAGTAGAACGTGGGCGGACATTAAGCAAATATGTTACTTCGTGACGTGTGGCCGTAACAGAAAAAGATTCGAAATCCTGACGACTCGTTTAGGCAAATGTAAGCCGACTCTTTTTTTTGATAGACAATAACTTTATTTATTGTGCACTGTCGGCTTCACAACTTTGCAGATAGTTTATGTTCACATACAGCTACATGACACACTGCATGAAAGAACATATTTGAAAAGGCATAATAGGGGCACTTTAAGTTCTGCCGAGACTCCAAACCACTAGTGGCGCTAATAACACGAACGTTACCAACGTCATTCACTCAGCAACGAAGGAGAAGAGAATCTCGCGGCTGCGCGGTGGTGAGTAGACGTTTGTCCCTAGATTCTGTATATGGTAATTCATTCTATGATAAAACAGCCCCATTCTGAGCTTTCATTACATACACGTAATTTATATAACAACTTCTGCCATTTTCAATACATATACAGGGGACTGTCGCCTAAAGACTGTGAAGTTTGACCCACAAGGATAGTCAGTAAAGACCACGGTTATGTGTTGCAGCAGTCCAGCTGCCAGCGAGTCACTGGAGTGAAGTGGAAACTAAGTGCGACTCGAGTTACAGAAAAGAGAGAAAGACAGTTCTGCAGCCAGTCTCCGAGTCTGTTTGCTTGTTTCAGGAGTGATAACGTGGCACAAATCTCGCCAAGATGGAGTTTGCAGCGATCTTTGCACTATCACTACTGATAGGTGCGCTCGTTGTGTTAGTGGCCGTTGCTGTTGGCAGACAGAAAGGCGAATTATCCGAGCAGAACGAACAGAAGAAAGACACCAGTGCACCGGGTAAGTGTGTCTTTCTTGGACACCTGCCATCAACATGAAGTTTTGAAGTTGATTTCTTGTCACTAAAATAACGATATTTTAAATTTGTTCATTTTTATGTGTTAAAGTAGCTTATTTTTATGTCGTGTCTTCATAATCAAACTGCTGGATAATGTTACAGTGGAGGAAAATGTAGCGAAGGCTTCTTCCAAAAAGCAGAAGCAGCAACAGCGACCCCGCAAGGAGAAACCGCAGCAGCACACATTCTCTCACAAACTACTGGCTTCCTCTCTGAAGGTGAGTCTTGCAGAAATCTCAAAGATATAGTAATCACATGACGTCATTTACTGTCAGAGCATGTTACAATAAAGAATTTATAATGTTACATAAGATTTCTTTTTCAAATAAATGCTGCAATTTTCTATTAATCAAAAATGTGTCATGGTTTCCACAAAAATTAAGCAGCACGGGTGTTTTCAACATTGATAATAATAATAATAAAAAAAATTGTGCAGCAAATCAGCATACTTGTATGATTTCTGAAGTAAAGGCTGCTGAAAATTGAGGAATAAATTACATTAAAAACATATACGAACCTTAACCCACTGCTTCATAATGTTTAGAATTACACTACCAGTCGAAGTCTGCATTTATTTGATCCAAAGTACAGCAAAAGCTGTAAAATTTTGAAATATTTTTTGCTATTTAAAATAACTGCTTTCTATTTGAATATTGAACATTTTCAGCATCATTACTCCAGTCTTTAGTGTCACATGATCCTTTAGAAATCATTGTAATATGCTGAGTTATTACTGTCAATATTTAAAAGAGATGCAGTACATTTTTTTTCAGGATTCTTTGATGACTAGAGAGATCCAAATATCAGCATTTATCTGAAATAAAAAAAAATCTAACATTATACACTATACTGTTCAAAAGCTTGGAGTCAGTATAATTATTTATTTATTCATTTATTTTTGGGGAAAAAAAATATTGAAATCAATACTTTTATTTAGCAAGGATGCTTTACATTGATCAAGAGCGATGATTTAAAAAAAATAATGTTACAAAAGATTTCTATTTCAGATAAATGCTGTTTTCTGAACTTTCTATTCATCAAAAAAACATAAAAATAAAATTCTACACAGCTGTTTTCAACATAGTAATAATAATAATAAAATGTTTTAAAAATAATCATTTTTGAACAGCAAATCATAATAATAGAATGATTTCTGAAGGATCATGTGACTGGAGTAATGATGCTAAAAATTCAGCTTTGAAATCACAGGAATAAATAACATTTTAAAATATATTCAAATAGAAAACAGTTATTTTAAATAGTAAAAATATTTCAAAATTTTACTGTTTGTGCTGTACTTTGGATCAAATACATGCAGGCTTGGTGAGCAGAAGAAACTTATTTAAAAACATTAAAAATGTTACTGTTCAAAGACTATTTATATGTTTATACGGTCCTGTTTCAAATGTCAAGATTCCTGTATATTAATATATCTTTTCAAAAGTCCTGTATATTAATATTTCCATGCTTTTGATTTCTCTTTTCTAGAATCACAGTGGCAATGTCACCTGCCTGGATTTTAGTAGTAATGGCAAATACCTTGCCTCTTGCTCGGATGACCGTACCATCAGGATCTGGAGCACTAAAGACTTCCTGGACCGAGATCACAAGTGCTTACGGGCCAATGTTGAGTTTGACCATGCCACACTCGTCCGCTTCAGCCCAGACTCTCGGTATGTTTGGTTTAATTTTAACACGCGGTTAAATATAACGGTTTTCTCTGACTATTATTGCTGCTGACTGGTTCGTGTTTGTCCCTAGAGCGTTTATCACTTGGCTGTCTACTGGAGAGACCATTCGCATCTATAAGATGATTAAAAAGGATGATGGGACATTCAGTTTCAAAGCTGCCTCTGAGGATTTCCCTCAGAAACACAAAGGGATCGTTATGAATATCGGAATTGCAGAGACAGGTCAGTGGAGTCTAGTAATTAAATGCATCTGAGCTGTACTAAATGTGATGAACATAGGCTTAAGTAGTAATTTTATATTTGTTTTCAGGCAAATTTATAATGTCTGCCTCTGTGGACACCACCATTGTGATCTGGGATCTGAAGGGAGAGGTTTTAGCTACTATAAACACGAATCAGATGACCAACTCTTATGTTGCTGTGTCACCATGTGGAAGGTTAGTTCAATACAAGCACAGCTCCTCTGTAGTTTTGAAACATCTAGTTTGTAAAGGGCTCATATCATGTGTATTTTTTTTTTTCTATTAAAGTACACTTGTTATACACTGTGTGCAGAATTATTAGGCATGTTGATATTCTGGTCATATTTTTTTTCCAAACACATTTTACCAATTCCAAACCACATCAGTCTTAATAACTACTGTTAATTTTGTATTTAATCATTTATATGTGATATATAATTGTCCGTGAAGGCTGGAAGTGAAAAACTCCTTATATTTAGGTGTGCATAATTATTAGGCATGTTTTCTTTTACAGATAAAATGAGCCAAAAAAGATATTTAACCCAGACTGAAAAGTCCAAATTATTAAATGCCCATAAGAAGAATGCAATACTAATGCATTACAAGAATTTGCAAAGTTAAGGCTTGACCATTGGACAGCGAAATGCTTGTTGAGTCTGCATGGTCAGAAAAAACAGGTGGAGAAGAAAAGATGCATGTTAACTGCAAAAGAATTAGGAATTAAGGTGAAGAATTAGGTGTGACACCATCAGGAACCGTTTCCAGTTCTCAAGCGCCACCATTTTCCAGAACTGCAACCTACCTGGAGTCTTCAGAAGTGCAATGTGTCAGGTTCTCAGAGACTTTGCTTGGTAAAAAATCCTAAAAAATGCCCCTGACTTAATAAGAATAACAAGCTGACGTGTTGTGAAATACATGAAGACAGTTTTTTTATAGGCTTTATAGACAGATAAGTTGAGAGTGACTCTTGCAGGACAAGCATCACATTCTCTTGTACCTCTGATTCAAGAATTTATCTTCCAAAATCTGGCAGTAAGTTTTGGGAGTTCATTTTAGTCCATCTCTGCAAGTCAGACTTTTCAGGATAGGTGACTAAACATGAACTCCCAAAACTTACTGCCAGACAAAAAAACTGTCTTCATGTATTTCACAACACGTCAGCTTGTTATTCTTATTAAGTCAGGGGCATTTTTTAGGATTTTTTACCAAGCAAAGTCTCTGAGAACCTGACACATTGCACTTCTGAAGACTCCAGGTGGGTTGCAGTTCTGGAAAATGGTGGCGCTGGAGAACTGGAAACGGTTCCTGATGGTGTCACACCTAATTCTTCACCTTAATTTCTAATTCTTTTGCAGTTAACATGCAGACTCAACAAGCATTTCTCTGTCCAATGGTCAAGTCTTAACTTTGCAAATTCTTGTAATGCATTAGTATTGCATTCTTCTCATGGGCATTTAATAATTTGGACTTTTCAGTCTGGGTTAACTATCTTTTTTGGCTCATTTTATCTGTAAAAGAAAACATGCCTAATAATTATGCACACCTGAATATAAGGAGTTTTTCACTTCCAGCCTTCACGGACAATTATATATCACATATAAATGATTAAATACAAAATTAACAGTAGTTATTAAGACTGATGTGGTTTGGAATTGGTAAAATGTGTTTGGAAAAAAAATATGACCAGAATATCAACAAGCCTAATAATTCTGCACACAGTGTACAAATGTTTGTGAAATGTTTTTGCAGCAAAACGTCTACACATTTTCAGTAGTCATAATAAGATTGATGCTGAAATGTGCCATACCAGTGGTAATGAAGAGTGTGGATGTAATGTAGATACAAATGAAATAAACTGAAAACCTCTATTTTCTTCCTTCTCATAAGGTTTGTTGCTTCCTGTGGCTTCACCCCTGATGTGAAGGTGTGGGAGGTTTGCTTTGCTAAATCAGGGGAGTTCAAAGAGGTCGCCCGTGCGTTTGACCTTAAGGGACACTCAGCTGGGGTTTACTCCTTTGATTTCTCCAATGATTCTCGGAGGCAAGATCATCTCATCTTTTACCATTGGGCATATATATATATATATAATCATAATAAATATATAACTAATTCATATCAATGAATATATAATCAGAAATGTAAAACAAATTCATATCAATAAATATATAATATATTAATATAAATAAAATGTAAAAATGTATTAATCAGTGCTATTTTAGTATTGTATAAACTATTATAGCATCTATTCATACTTTGAATTATCTTTTACTAATTTTATTTTATTTTTAGTAATTTTGTGCTATATTTATATTTAGCTTAAATTTTTTTTTGTGTCAGTATTTTTATTCCGTTATTTCAGCAATTTTAGTGCGTCAAATTAAACTGTTGTTTTAGTCAGATGTTTTTGATCTAATATTTATATTATATTTTCTGTTTACATTTAGTTTTTGTTTACAAAAATAGTACTGTTATTAATTAGTGAGCAGAGATTTAATAACATGTTTAATCATTTTGTTACTTATAGAAGCCCATTTCCAACACTGAATCAAACATTTTTAATCTATTTTTAACTTTTTTCTCACAATCCTGACTTTTTTTCTCACAATTGCAAGTTTACCTTTTGCAATTTTGACTTTTTTCTCAGAATTATGAGATATAAACTTGCAAATTCAAATTAAGTCAGAAATGAGAGAAATAAAGTCAGCATATATAAAATGAAACAATGTAAGAATCAGTGTTATTTTAGTATTATATACACTGTAGATCTATTAATATTTTGAATTATCTTTTTAAAATGTGGTTTTATTTTAATTTTAGAAATTTTGTAATTATTATTAGTTTTAGTTTTAGCTTTAGTTTTTACGGTATTTCAGTGTTTTTATTCAGTTATTTATTTTTAATTCAATTATATAACATTATTAAGGTGTGTTAAGCATTTTGTTACTTATGGAAGCCCGTTTCTGCCACTTAATAAAAAAGGTTTTTATCTCACAATTCTGACTTTTTTTTTACGCAGTTGTGAGTTTACGTCTAACAATTTTCACTTTTTTTTTCAGAATTGAGATATAAACTTGCAAGTGTGAGTTATAAAGTCAGAATTGTGAGATAAAAAGTCTCGGTTACCTTTTTTTTATTATTTATTCAGTGGCGGAAACGAGCTTCCAACGAGTTACTTGAGTTTGAACAGTGCAGAAACTTTGGTTAGTAGTTTTCATTGAGTTTCGCTAGATATATTTAAAACATTTGTTACTCCTTTTTACAGAATGGTGACCGTGTCCAAAGACGGCACATGGAAGCTGTGGGACACTGATGTGGAGTATAAGAAAAAGCAGGACCCATATTTGCTCCGGACCGTACCATGTCAGGTGTCGGAGGGAAGCCGCATTGCCCTGTCTCCTGACGGTCGTGTAGTAGCCATATCAAACGGTTGTGATATAGCCATGTACAATACCAGCACTGGTGAACTAGAGGAGGAGTTTCACGGGGTTCACAGTGAAGAGATAACCGACCTTAAGTTTGACATCAACAACCGTTTTCTAGTGAGTAGCGGGGACCGTGCCATTCGTGTCTTTCACAATGCAACAGGTTACCGTGCTGCCATCCAGGACATGAAGACCATGCTAAAGAAAGCCTCAAATGATGGAGTGAGACAGAGACTCCAGCAGCAGATAACAGATGCTCAGAATGCTCTGGACACAGTGCTGAATGCAGCAAAGAACTAAAAACTTTGATTTGTTTTCACTTAAAACAAACTAATCTGTTTTTGGTTTCAAAATTAAGTTGCTTTAGCATGTTGATTTTATTGAATAAAATGGGAGTTTTTAAATGTTTGTCAATTACTTTTGTTCCTTTTTCACTAATATTTCTACTACTTTTTCTACTCTTTGTGGCTTTAAAGGTGATGTTCACACTTTACAGGGGAAATATAGTGACCTACAAAGGCAAAATGCAGTCATACTCAAATAATATTATATTATAATATTTTATATATATATATTACTTATAAACATATATATATATTTTCTGTTGATTATTTTCCTTATTATTCATTATTTCTCTGAATGAGCATAACTGAGGCAAACCTGTCTATCAAAAGACTAGTTTTCATAATTTTTTTGCCTTTGCACTATATTATATTTTACTTTTTTGTAAATATGTCTACTTATAGTTGTCTCTGCATACTGAGCTGGGAATATTTTATGATCAAAGAACCTTTAAGGAAATGCTATCAGCTATTTGGTAAGAATTAATACTATAAAAAGTATATGAACAATTAAAAAAATAAATAAAAATACAAAGTATATTAACTTTTTTTAATATAAAATCGAAATGAAAAGCTCACATTTCTATCTTATTGCTGTCATTAAGCTTGATTAATTTAAATAACATAAAAGCTATTGTGTAAAATATTTAAACATTAAATTTAATAATTACAACATCCATTTTAATATCTTAATTAATCATTTTTTTAAACGAACCCGTAAGACTTTTATTTTGAAATGAACTCTAACCTTTATGAGTTATTATTAAAGCATTTGGGTTATAAATAAGTACGTATTTTAACAAGATGGGTTTCTGCCATTGGTCGTTGAGTGATATATATGACTAGTGTCTTTTCATCTTATAATAAAATTAACATTAATTTAACAAACAAACATTACAGCAGCCACCTGTGCCCTCAATAAGTAGGTGGGATCTGTCAAGAAGCTCTGGAAAGTGGAGCCGTGAGTTCTCGCGATGCGAGATTTGCGAACCAGACTGCGAGACCGACACGATTCCAGTAAGAGTACCGATAAAATTCAGAAATGTCGGGTCGCTCGGTCCGCGCGGAGACCCGAAGCCGCGCTAAAGATGACATTAAGAAAGTGATGGCGGCTATCGAGAGAGTACGGAGGTGGTGAGTATAACAGACGGCGTCACGATACTTTCAAAGAGAGAAATGTTTTTCAAAAGAGAAACTTCAGTCGGAAAGGAGGAGGAGTTTTATAAGAGGATGCCGTTTGATTGACACAAGCGACAGCCAATGGCAGCGCACTTGTCTTTGTTTTCTTAAAGGACAAGTGTCAGAAAAAGGCGGGACTAGAGAGGACTTTTAAAGGGTTTCTTCATGTACTAAAGAAGCGTGTGTAGGACTGTCAGTAACGTTAAATAAATAATACTATAGTTCTTTTTTTTTACTAGTTTGTGAAGTCTGTTATACATTCACTGTGCAAATGAGTAATCCAAACACATTCAATCAGGGTTTAGCCCAAGCACTTTTGTGATTGAAATAAATGGGGATATTGGATAGGTTTCAACTCATCAACAAATGGACTTTGTAATCCCACATGTCCTGAAAAAGCAGCTCTTAGAGACGCCTTTAAACTTTCTCATCTGGAAACTTGATAAGTGCTTTTTTTCTGCATGGTTGCGTTTTTAACATGGAAACTTGATAGAGCTTTCAAGTCATGTATATAGAAAACCTGTTACACAATTGCTCTATTTCAGGGAGAAGAAATGGGTCACAGTTGGAGATACATCATTAAGAATATTTAAATGGGTTCCTGTGGTGGACACAAAGGAGGTATGATACATCTAAGATGTTGCAACATTTCTCTTGATTTTATTTGATTGTCCAAACTCCTTCACTGTATTTACTGTATCTGTTATCTGATATCTTTTAGAAGGACAAGAGCAAAGTGTCTGTGGGTGCTGAGATGCAACGAAAGAATTTTCCCACGGAGGAGACATCTGATAACTCCTGTTCTGTACTGTTAGATTTTCAAGGTAAACATTTGCATTGAGATTCAGGTTTAAAGGCATAGTTGTTATTCCAAACCGATAGTTTTCTTTCCTTTATGGCAGATTCAAATCTTCTCTTCTCTCTTCTCAGATGACAACAGCAATCAGAGTTCTCTGTCAGACTCGTACCAGCATAAAGTAGCTGCAGACAGCAGCAATAACTCCAGTCCACAGCCCAGTGAGCCGGTCAGCCCTGCACCTCAGAGTCTAGACTACCGTACAGATGACCCACAGCCACCCACCCTCGGCCAAGAAATCATGGAAGGTGAGATTTACACCTTGTTTAATGTTAATCTCAGAGATGAGAGATTAGATTATTTGTAATAATATTATACATTTCCAAGGGTATATCCAATGTTTTATAAAGCTTGTAGGTAAATCTTGATTAAATATTTAGTCATATTAAAGGGATCATTTACTAAAAATGAAAATTCTGTCATTAATTACTCACCCTCATGTCGTTCCAAATTTATAAAACCTTCGGTTATCTTCGGAACACAAATTAAGATATTTTTGATGAAATCCCAGAGCATTCTGGCCCTGTATAGACAGCAACACAAATGACACGTTCAAGCCCAGAAAGGTACTAAGGACATCGTTAAAATGTGGTTCAACCTTAATTTTATCAAGTTTGGAGGGTAATTAATGACAAAATTTAACCTGAGATTTCACAGTATGTTGTTTGCCCTCTTTGTGTCACTGTGATTATGATCTGAACAAATGCATTATGCTTTTATCTGAAAAACTACACATTTCACACAAGTTCACTGAGATCGTTTAGTCAGTTGACCCACTTTTAAAAATGATAACTTTTTTTTTCTAGAGCCACTGCTGCAGTCAAGTGAGATTGCAGATGAGCCGCCAACACTGATCAAAGAAGATCTTTTACCCCTCACTGCACAGGTACAAAATCGTACAAAACAAAACAGGTTCTACAATATAAAATATAAATGCTGGGATAGTTCCTCTGCCTTGGGTTGTGCACCTTGCTTGCCTTAAAATGTATTATTTTTTTACTGTATATCAGAATACATATATCTTAAATACACTACCAGTCAAAAGTAAGGTTTTTAATGTTTTTTAAAGAATTCTCTTCTGCTCACCAAGCCTGTATTTATTTGATCCAAAGTACAGCAAAAACAGTAATATTTTGAAATATTTTTACTATTTAAAATAAAATGTTTTCTATTTGAATATATTTTAAAATGTTATTTATTCTTGTGATCTCAAAGCTGAATTTTTAGCATCATTACTCCAGTCACACGATCTTTCAGAAATCAATTTAATATTTTGACTTGCTGCTCAAAAAGAATTTATTATTATTATTATGTTAAAAACAGCTGAGTAGAATTTGTTCAGGTTTCTTTGATGAAATGTAAATTCAGAAGAACAGCATTTATGCAAAATGGAAATCTTTTGTAACATTATAAATGTCTTTATCATCACTTTTGATCAAATTAAAGCGTCCTTGCTAAATAAAAGTATTCATTTCTATAATTTAAAAAAAAAAATTACACTGACTCCAAGCTTTTGAATGGTATAGTGTACAATGTTACAAAAGCTTTTTAGTTCAGATAAATGCTGATCTTTAGATCTTTCTATTCATTAAAGAATCGTTTACATTTTTTGAAGAAAAAAAAAAGTACTTTTTTAACTTTTTTAAATATTGATAATAATAATGATAATAAGAAATGTTTCATGAACAGCAAATCAGCATATTAGAATGATTTCTAAAAGATCACGTGACACTGAAAACTGGAGTAATGATGCTGAAAATCTAGCTTTGATCACAGGAATAAATTAAATTTTAAAATTTATTACAATAAAAAGCAGTTATTTTGAATAGTAAATATGTTTCTAAGTTTTACAGTTTTTGCTGTACTTTAGATCAAATAAATGCAGGCTTGGTGAGCAGAACAGATTTCTTTGAAAAACATTAAAGATCTTACTGTTCAAAAACTTTTGAGTGGTAGTGTACATATATAAAATATTTAATTTATATATTTCATGTTATTTTCTTAAAAAAAAAATCATTCTTCATTCATTCATTTTATTTAATTATTTAATTTATTTTTCATTTTTTGTTATTTATATATATATATATATATTTAAATAACCTCCAAAACCTTTTGTGCTAGTGAAATTAATTACTAATTACTAATTAACTGTTCCTTTTTCTCTGAGTACAGGAGGATGAGGACAGCTGTGGAGCCCCACCACTAAAAAGAATCTGTACCGAGCAGGTCTCGGTCATCCAGGCGGCCCCTCTTAGCTAACATACACACACACAAACATACACACACACTGTACACTGGGCATTGATAATCAGCCAGACTGATCACTGACCTTCCTAGAACTGCTGCGAAAGACACAATATGGACCAGACATCAAAAAAGCACTGTATTTATTATAGCATGGGTTGGCTTTAAAACATTTTAGATTTACAAATCTTTGCTTTCCCTTTGTAACTCCCACAATATGCTTCCGTTCAGGTCATGTCAGGATTACTTTTCATTTTTGAGGAATCTCTGAATCTGTCACTAATTCTGACATCACATGAATAAAGCATTAATTCAACGTTTATAGGCCAAAACCAAAAAAAGCCAGACTATTAACTTGACATTCCTGTTTACAGGGAGAATGAATGAATGTACTATCACTATAAAGCCCTTCTTGTTGAAATTGCTGTTACAGTTATTATAATGCTAATAGTTTTATTTTATCGTCAGTGGAATGTGATGCTTGTTAAAAAAGAAAGCCATAAATTAATTTCATGTTGACTGAAGGCTTAGCCAAGTTTTGAAATAAATATCCTCTAAAACAAAGACAAAAAGTGAGTTAAATGTCAAGGGTACTTGAAATATAATTTAATACATCACGCTTTTATGCACAAATAATCTTATTAGACCACACCATTCCCTTTTACTCAAAACAATGACTCAGCATGCCGAACGTCTTCAATCAAATGCTGTAAGTTTACATGCAGATTGAAATGAAGTCTTTAAGTCATGTTTCAAAAGATGTGAATGTCTTGATTTTCTCTTTGTAGATTCTGGTCTCAGGGTCTCTAGTGCCTCCGACTCTCTATCAGCTCTCATTTGTTGCAATAATTGAACGTTTACTCTTTTGTCTCTGTAGGACACCCCTAAAAATGCCTGTCTCTTATGCCACCTTTTAATTTTTGCACACTGGTCTAGTGGGCACATTGAGGTTGATGAAGCAGTCATATTGTCATTTGATGCAAATATCATTAAAATTTTAGACATTTCAAGATTTTTTTTGTCATTATTCCTTATTATTTGGGGTTTCAATATGTTTTTTATATACTTTTTATATACAGTAAAGACATTTACAATGTTACAAAAGATTTCAAATAAATGCTGTTCTTTTGAACTTTCTATATTTCTCAAAAATACTGGGGAAAAAAGGTTTAGGGTTTCTACAAAAAGAGATTCCATATCTGTAGTGTTACCCAGCGTTTGACCTGCATGTGGCGCTGAAACACCACTTTTCGTTAAAAAAATAGATATTATTTTCTCTCTTTTTTATTTTTTTTATATCAATATTTCCTTACGTATCATCATTGTATGTTTTAAATATCTAAGTTATCTACTAAATACGTATTGTTCCCCTTTTGGTTGTGTATTTGTTTTGGCATATAGATTACACGGTACCTGGGCGGCGTTTTGGATGTCAAAAAAGCTGTAGCGTTTCTGGCAATGCTGGCTATGATGTAGTAGGTACTAGATAGTCAGCCAAATAGGTTATGAGACGCAGCCAGTGTTTTACTCTAGAAGAGGGGATTGTATTTTAGTCTAGTCAGTGATTGTCTCTCTTCACCCGTCAGGTCTTTCAATAACTCACTCAGGCGTTTAACAACAGCTCGTCTGAGCAGGATAACATCAGATAAAGCACAGGGAATAAGGGAAGAGCTGTTAGACGTCGGACCATGCGTGAGGGATTTTGGAAACTTTTTTGTATTTTCATGTTTTGCTTTCGTGCTTTCAAAGCTTCAGCAGCTATTTATCAGGTTCCAGTGAGACTGCAGCGCACTGTGTCGGAACACAACACTGGAGCAAACACACTCAACAGGTAAACCTGTCAGCGGCTGGAATGTCTCTAGGTTATCGAACTGATTGGTTTGAAGTCTAATTATAATTGCAGAATTATGGGTAAAGGTCAACAAACTCTATAAAGTTTGAATAGTTAAACAATTCTGTTACTAACTAATCCAACAGAATTTTATTTCTAGATCATTTATTTACAATTGTTTCTGTGGCTTACAACTTTTCTCGATACATATGTGGAGGCTGCATAAATACATGTCTGAAACTTAATGCATTCTTGAAACTTTGTGTCTGTCTATAGATATCTATCTGTCTGTCTGTCTGTCTATAGCTAGATATCTATCTATCTATCTGTCTGTCTGTCTGTCTGTCTATAGCTAGATATCTATCCATCTATCTGTCTGTCTGTCTATAGATATCTGTCTGTCTGTCTCTGTCTATATGGAGATATCTATCTATCTATCTATCTATCTATCTATCTATATCTATCTATCTATCTATCTATCTATCTGTCTGTCTATAGATATCTGTCTGTTGTCTCGTCTATAGCTAGATATCTATCTATCTGTCTGTCTATAGATATCTATCTGTCTGTCTGTGTCTATCTATCTATCTATCTATCTATCCATCTATCCGTCTGTCTGTCTGTCTGTCCATAGATATCTATCTGTCTGTCTGTCTGTTGTCTGTTCCATAGCTAGATAGATATTTGTCTCTATCTATCTATCTATCTATCTATTGATCTATCTATCTCTGCCTGTCTGTCCGTCTATAGATAGACATTTCTATCTATCTATCTATCTATTCATGTCTGTCTGTCTGTCTATAGATATCTATCTGTCGGTCTGTCTGTCTATAGGTATCTATCTATCTATCTATCTATCTGTCTATCTGTCTGTCTGTCTGTCTATAGATATCTATCTGTCTGTCTGTCTGTCTCAAAGCTAGATAGACATTTGTCTGTCTGTCTCTATTTATCTATCTATCTGGCTATCTGTTCATCTATAGATAGACATCTGTCTATCTATCTGTCTATCTATCTATCTGTCTGTCTGTCTATAGATATCTATCTTCTGTCTGTCTGTCTCTATAGGTATCTATCTATCTATCTATCTATCTATCTATCTATCTATCTATCTATCTATCAGTCTGTCTGTCCATAGATATCTATCTGTCTGTCTGTCTCTCAATAGCTAGATAGATATTTGTCTGCCTCTATCTATCTATCAATCTATCTATCAATCTATCTATCTATCTATCTATCTATCTATCTAGTCTGCCTGTCTGTCCGTCTATAAATAGATATCTGTCTATCTATCTATCGTTCTATGTATCGTTCTATCTGTATGTCTTTCTGTCTATAGATGTCTGTCTGTCTGTCTGTGTCTATCTATCTATCTATCTATCTATCTAGTCTGCCTGTCTGTCCGTCCTATAGTAGACATCTGTCTGTCTATCTATCATCTATGCTTTTGTCCATCTATAAATAGACATCTGTCTATCTATCTATCTTTCGTTCTATCTGTCTGTCTTTCTGTCTATAGATAGATGTCTGTCTGCCTGTATCTATCTATCTATCTATCCAGCCATCCATCCATCCATCCATTCATCTGTTTATAGATAGATGTCTGTCTGTCTGTCATCTATCTATCTATCAATCAATCTATCTATCTATCTATGTCTGTAGATAGACATCTCTTTGTGTCTGTCTATCTATCTATCTATCTATCTATCTATCTATCTACCTATCTGTCTGTCTGTCTATCTGTCTGTCTATATATATCTATCTGTCTGTCTGTCTGTCTATAGGTATCTATCTATCTGTCTATCTGTCTGTCTGTCTGTCTCTCGAAAGCTAGATAGACATTTGTCTGTCTGTCTCTATTTATCTATCTATCTGGCTATCTGTCCATCTATAGATAGACATCTGTCTATCTATCTGTCTATCTATCTATCTGTCTGTCTGTCTATAGATATCTATCTGTCTGTCTGTCTGTCTATAGGTATCTATCTATCTGTCTATCTGTCTGTTCGTCTGTCTCTCGATAGATAGACATTGTTGTCTGTCTCTATCTATCTATCTATCTATCTATCTATCTGCCTATCTGTCCATCTATAGATAGACATCTGTCTATCTATCTGTCTATCTATCTATCTGTCTGTCTGTCTATAGATATCTATCTGTCTGTCTGTCTCTCGATAGCTAGATAGATATTTGTCTGCCTCTGCCTTTGTCTGCCTCTATCTATCTATCTAGTCTGCCTGTCTGTCCGTCTATAAATAGACATCTGTCTATCTATCTATCTATCGTTCTATGTATCGTTCTATCTGTCTGTCTTTCTGTCTATAGATGTCTGTCATTCATCTGTTTATAGATAGATGTCTGTCTGTCTGTCATCTATCTATCTATCAATCAATCAATCAATCTATCTATCTATCTATCTATCTATGTCTGTAGATAGACATCTCTTTGTGTCTGTCTATCTATCTATCTATCTATCTATCTATCTATCTATCTATCTATCCTAAGCACAGCTGTGACCACCCCTGTGGGCCTCTAATTAAGTTCCCAGAAAAAGCATAAACCGAACCAAAGCCAAAGGTATTTATGTTAGAAATGAAACATTCTTTTCCCCAAAAACAGTGTGGCAAAATATTTTATGGTTTTACGTGCGGTTAAGGTTGAGCTCTTTAGTCTAGACGTGTGGAGCTTCTTGTGTGTCTGTGGATCAGTCACAACTCATCACAGTCTGTCCTGTGAAAAAGTTAAGAATAATGACTTGAATAATAAAACAACCAGTGCAGGGTCACAATCCAGGGATGTTTTGAATCATCTGAGATGTATCAGAAGGGAAGTTTCCCAGATTAAGTTTAGAAACAAAGCATGCGGATGCAGGCACACTTTGGTTTTTTGTTTTAGTTCTCTTCAAGAATGTCTGTCAGACTCTTCATGGTGTTATATGAATGTCGGGAGAGAATAAATCATTCAGTCTCCCGTGGTAAAGGAAAAAAGATATGCTTGTGCCACTGAGAGGGTCTCTCAGAGGACCCTCAGTCCACTGTGCTGTATTTTATCTTGCTTTTGAAGTGAAAAAACATTATGGCACTAAAACTATTGAAGCCACATAACTTTGCAGTTTGCTTTGCAGTGCCATCAATCTGAGTTTTGTGAAAAGGAGGTTTCAAGCTCTCTACCTAATCTCTTATTTTCCATGATTTAATTTGAATTGTCTGATAATGTAAACAAATTGTCACATTATTTTCTCCATGTTTTTCCTGTTTAATTCTTGATTTGGTTTTATTCTGATTTGTCTGGTCTTTGCCATTATTATTGTTTATTCAACATGAAACGAATAAGGAACTGGTGCCAGTACACAGTACAGAAGACCGTTTCATGCCAGACACAAAATGGGACAGAGGCTGTTGTGCAGCGTCTGTTTCAGAGTTGCCGATGGCCTGGACCGTGTTCAAACCTCATCAGGTACAGAGAAAAGAAATGATCTCATGGTATACACTGGGTTATACTCCACTATTTACTCTCACATGAACTTGGACGACAACTAACAGACTCTGCCTCTCTGTATTTTCCCAGCTACAGAACTCTGGTGAGACCTGTGTACAGAGTGACCTACAGGAAAATCACTTCTCTGGAATGGCGATGCTGTCCAGGATTCCATGGAGAAGACTGCAGAGAGGGTGAGGGAGCTAATTTTTTGCTGATCTCAAGTTCACTGAAGCATTACGGAATCATTTGAATGACTGTGAGACAAAGGAATTGTTACATGTTGTGAGCCAATTACAAAGACGTTTGCTAGAGATGTTTAGTAAGACAAGCAAAACATACCAGAATTATCATAGAGATTTTATGGTTGGCCTCTTTTGACTTGTGACTCTAACAACAGCAATGCCTTGCATCCAGCCAGAACACCCAGGCATAGGGATTTTGTGGTTGGCCTCTTTTTACTTGTGTATGCAAGCAACCACATAAAAATCACTTTAAAAATCCAAGCAACTGGATAGCAATGCCTTAGCAACCACCCGGAACACCCAAACATACGCTGCGTCCATACGCTGCACTAAAACATAAATTTGCTTTTTTTTCCCCTTTTTTTGGTGGTTTACTCAACAAATTTTGTCTCAAAATTTAAACAAATACAATTGCAATTTACTTAAGGTTAATAAAATCTATATGCTTGGAGCCCTTTACTTGCACATACTTTAATATACATACTTTAATATTAAGGTTACAAACAACAGAGCCCAAACTATTAAATTCAGTTGCTGTTTACTTTTAGATATTAAAATCTTAGATATTAAAATCTGCAAAAAATTGCATTAACTATTAATCAATTAGACAAGATCTTTCAGAATACCTTCAGATGTTCATAAATGTTTATTTCATGCTATAACTAGTAGTAAGAGGAAAAGGCGAGTAACAAACCACAGAGCTTTTGGCAGTTATTAGTGGTTATAATTGGCATTTGGTGGACAGAAGATGATTTATTAATAGCAGTGAAGCAACGCAACTGACGCTAATAGGTCAGTAGCAATATGGCGGATGTAGTATGTCCGAGTTTCATTCATACTACCCATATTCATGCTGTATTGAACATGGTTTCTGCATGAGCATATTCTACATCCCTAATCCTACCCAGAACCTAAACTTAACAGCTACCTTACTAACTATTAATAAGCAGCAAATTAGGAGTTTATTGAGGCAAAAGTTGTAGTTAATGGTTTGTTAATAGCGAGAATGGGACCTTAAAATAAAGTGTGACCAAAGCCGCACATAGATCCCAACTCAGTTGACTCTTTGTCACATTGTGGTTGGCCTCTTTTGATTTGTGTAAGCCAGCAACCATATAAAAAGCACCCAGAATACCCTAACAACTACATAGCAATACCCTGGTAATCACCCAGAACATCTAGGCATTATGATTTTGTGGTTTTCCTCTTTTTTGACTTGTGTAAGCCAGCAACCATATAAAACCCACCCAGAATAGCCTAGCAACCACTCAGATCACCCTAGCAACCACTTAGCAATTCCCTAGCAACCACCCAGAACACCCGAAGCAACTACATAGCAATACCCAGGCATAGATTTTTCATGGTTAGCCTCTTTTGATTTGTGTAAGGAAGCAACCACATAAATACCACTCAAAACGCCCTAGCAACCACCCAGAACAGCCTAACAACTACATAGCAATACCCTGGCAACCACCTAGAGCATCCAGACATTATGATTTTGTGACTGGCCTCTTTTCTTGACTTGTGTAAGCCAGCAACCGTATACCGTATTCCACACGGAATACCCTAGCAACCATATAGCAATTCCCTAGCAACCACCCAGAACACCCAGGAATATATATTTCATGATTGGCTCTTTTGATTTGTGTGAGGAAGCAACCACATAGATACCGCTCAGAACACCGCTTGGAACATTCTAGCAACCACATAGCAATGCCCTAGCAACCACCCAGAACATTGAGGCATTATGATTTTGTGGTTGTCCTATTTTTTGGTCTTGTGTAAGCCAGTAACCGTATAAAACCCACCCAGAATACCCTAGCAACCACTCAGAACACCCTAGCTAACGCTTAGCAATGCCCTAGAACCACTCAGTACACCCTAGCAACTGTGAGCAAATGCCCTGGCAGCCACCCAGAACAGCCAGGTATAGGGATTTTGTGGTTGGCCTCTTTTGACTTGTGTAAGCCAGCAACCATATAAAAATCGCTTGGAATACCCTAGCGACCATCCAGAACACCCTAGCAACCACTCAGAGCACCATAGCAACTGCATATCCATATCCTCCAGCTGCCCAGAACACCCAGGCATACATATTTCGTGGTTGGCCTCTGCTGAAAAGGAAGCAACCACATAGATACCACTCAGAACACCACTCAGAACACCCTAGCAACCACATAGCAACACCCTGACAACCACCCAGAACATCCATGGATTATGATTATGTGGCTAGCCTTTTTTTTGACTTATGTAAATCAGCAACCATATAAAAACCACCCAGAATACCCTAGCGACCACCCAGAACACCCTAACAACTGCATAGCAATACCTTATCAACCACCTGGAACACCCAGGCTTAGATATTTTGTGTTTGGCCTCTTTTGATTTGTGTAAGGAAACAACCACATAGATACCACTGAGAACACCAACCAGAACACCCTAGCAACCACATAACAACGTTCTAGCAACCACCCAGAACACCCTAACAACTACATAGCAATACCCTGGCAACCACCCAGAACATCAAGGCATCATGATTTTGTGGTTGTCTTCTGTTTTGACTTGTGTAAGCCAGCAACCGTATAAGTCCCACCCAGAATACCCTAGCAACCGCTTAGCAATGCCCTAGCAACCACTCAGAACACCCTAACTACTGCATAGCAATACCCTGGCAACCACCCAAAACGCCCAGGATCCTCTTTTGATTTGTGTAAGGAAGCAACCACATAGTTACCACTGAGAACACCATAGCAACCACATAGCAACACCCTATCAACCACCCAGAACACCCTAACAACTACATAGCAATACCCTGGCAACCACCCAGAACATCAAGGCATCATGATTTTGTGGTTGTCTTCTGTTTTGACTTGTGTAAGCCAGCAACCGTATAAGTCCCACCCAGAATACCCTAGCAACCGCTTAGCAATGCCCTAGCAACCACTCAGAGCACCCTAACAACTGCATAGTAATGCCCTGGCAGCCACCCAGAGCAGCCAGGCATAGGGATTTTGTGGTTGGCCTCTTTTGACTTGTGTAAGCCAGCAACCATATAAAAAACACTCTGAATACCCTAGCGACCATCCAGAACACCCTAGCAACCACATCACAATGCCCTGGCAACGCCTAGAACACCCATGCATCTAGCAAATGTCTGCACAGGCAGACAGCACTCATTTGTCTTGGCATGGCTTGGTGGGTGGCTCTTTTTTTAAATGTCTCTTAGCAACAAGAAAGATCCCTTGCATTCATTGTGTGGGTGAGAATTTGAGTGACAACAGCTGGTCTGACTGTGAAAATCAAGCATCTGGATGAATGTGTCATAATTATATGCCCGTCTGAATTTATGTTCTTTCTCGCTATATGAACCTCAAACACTTTAGTGCAAAACACCCATAAACATGTTTCTATATTAACCAGGAGAAAATGCATTATGACTATGTTAAAAAGTGTGCTCAGATTTGCAATGACATGAAAATCTGCAATCGAAAGTCAGAGATCTCAGTATGAAAAGTATCACGCCATGTCATACGAGCACAATTACACCACAAACTGACTGACTTGACTGTTATCCTAGAGAGATAATCATAATCAAAACCAGCAAAGCTCTGGATCTTTGCATATATTGGGTCAATACATTTTAATTGACGCTAAAATAAATAGCTGGAAGAAAATATTTTGAACTGAGGAAATGAGTCAGTGCTTTTAATTCGTTTTGATTCATTTGACATAGTACAGTTAGTTGTGGTAGAGGTCACAAGAGTCCAAATAATTTCTAACCCAATAGGAATAATTTACCCATGACACACATTCCCATGTTTTTCTGGATGGGGATGGTTTAATGAACCTCCTCCTCCTCCTCCTCCCCCCACATCAGACACGCTGGCCCGTCTGCAGTGTCTCTTTTCAGATCAATCCCCTGTGAGATGCAGATGATTTAGTTTGGGTCAAATCCAAGGGCGCCACGATCTCTGACATGGTAAATAAATCAGAAATCTTCATTCCCCGTTTCTTTCTCCTTCCTCCCTCCCTTTTATCCTTCTCCGTTGGGCTCATAGCTTTAGCCTGAGGCCGTCGATCCCCCGGGTCTCAGGCCCCTCTGTGTTTGGTTTATTTAAGAACATATTTTTGGAGTTTGGATTGTGACTCACATTCAAACAACTCAAGTTAGGTCAAAGTCAGTCTGTGTGAAATCCCAACATTTCTAGTTGTCATATGTAATGAGGCCTAACCAAGAATGCTGTGTCTGATTTCACTCATTATGGACTTTTATATTTCTGGGTTTGGAACGTGGAAGTAAATATTAGCAGGGTAAACTTCTGTTTGTACTTGGTACACGCGAGATAGTAGCAAATATTATTATAGCATATCTAATTTGCTCAACAACAGCTGTTTTAGAAACCACAAATATTTTGATGCAAGAATAAAATAACACTAAGTATTATGGAAACCCGTTTCCATCACAGAAATTAAAAAAAAAAAAAGGTAATTGCAAGTTTTATCTTACAACTCACAATTTTTTTCTCAGAACTACATGATACAAACTAACAATTTAGACTTTTTTTCTCAGGAAAAATAACATTTTGAGATTAAAAGATGCAAGAACCTTTTATTTTTTATTTTTTATTCAGTTTCAGAAATAGGCTTGCGTAAAGTATAGTGTTATAAACCATATTTACATAGAAAACAACGCATACACAGCACAGTGGAATGCAATGTTTTTGCTTTTAAAAAAGCAAGACACAAGACATAATAGGAAAACAAAAAAGCATAGAGGTGTTTTTTTTTAATTGTTTTAATTTATTATTTACATGAAGTATTATGGAAGCCCATTTCCGTCACTGAATAAAAAATGTAAAACAATTCAGAATTTTTTCTCGTAATTGCGAGTTTACATCTCTCAATTCTGACTTTTTTCTCAGAATTGTGAGACAATTTCACAGTTCTGAGTTACTCACAATTAACTCACAATTACGAGTTATAAAATCAGATATATAAGATATAAACTTGCAACTCTGAGAAACAGTCAAAATTGCGAGGCAAAAACTCGCAAATGGGACATTTTTCTCAGAATTGCTTGATATAAACTCGCAATTGCAAGTTATATATTGTGCAATTGTGACTTTTTTTTTTACTTGTAATTGCGTGTTATTAAATCACAATTGTGAGATATAAACTCCCAATTCTAAGGACATATCAGTCTTTTTTCCCCTCAAAACTGACTTTATAACTCACAATTGCAACTTTTTATCTCACAGTTCTGACTTTTTTCTTGCAATTGCATGGTACAAACTCGCAATTCTGACTTTTTTTCAGAATTGTCAGATATGAACTCGCAATTGCGAGTTAATAAAGTCAGAATTATGAGATAAAAACTCGCAAATCTGACTTTATTCTCAGGATTGCTTGATATAAACTCGCAATTGCAAGTTATATATTGTGCAATTGTGACTTTTTCAACTTGCAGTTGCGAGTTATTAAATCACAATTGTGAGATATAAACTCACAATGTTTAGAATATATGAGTTTTATATTTTTATATATTTCTTTTTTTCCCCTCAAAACTGGACTTTATATCTCACAATTGCTTGCAATACTGAGAAAAAAAGTCAGAATTGCAAGATAAAAACCCACAAACATATTTACATAGAAAACAACGCAAACAGCGCAGTGGAATGCAATGTATTTTTGCATTTAAAAATGCAAGACAACATATAGTAGGAAAATTTTTTTAGTTGTTTTCATTTATTATTTACACAAAGTATTATGGAAGCCTGTTTCAGTCACTGAAAAAAAAATACTAAATGTAATTACGGCTTTTTATTTGACAATTCTGACTTTTTTTTCTCTCAGTTGCGAGTTTACATCTCGCCAATCAGACTTTTTTCTCAGAATTGCATGGTACAGACTTGCAATTCTGACTTTTTTTCTCAGGATTGTGAGATAAACTCTCAGTTACGAGTTATTAAATCAGAGTTATGAGATATAAACTCGCAGATTTGACTTTTTTTTTTTCTCAGAATTGCTTCATATAAACTCGCAACTGCGAGTTATATATCATGCAATTGTTACTTTTTTGTCAGAATTGCAAGTTTATATCATTTATATTGCAATTCTGACTTTAAAACACACAGTTGCGAGTTATTAAATCACAATTGTGAGATATAAACTAGTAATTCTTAGAATATATCAGTCTTTTTTCCCTCTCAAAACTGGACTTCATTATTTTATTTTTTTCTTCCTTGGTACACATGCTGTCACTTAAGCTCTGTAATGTTATTATTTCAAATAAAAAACAATCACAAAAAAAAAAAAAAACTGGACTTCATAACTCGCAATTGCTCACAGTTCTAAGAAAAAGGTCAAAATACAGATACAAACTGGCGTTTATGAGAAAAAACTTTCTTCTTGCAATTGTGAGATAAAAATGTGAAAAAAGATTTGAAAAAATTATTTATTTATTATTTGTTTTAAGTTATTTTCATTTTTTACTTCCTCGGTTTTCATCTGGCCGGATTCAAAGCTTGGTTGTAAGAACAAGCCAACCATAAGAGTGAACAATCCAGCCATGTATGTAAACAGAAACGCAATAAGAAACTTTTAAGCTGATTCATGCTCCCCTGGAGTTGTGGTTTAAATGTTTATTCAGCTCAGTTTGACAGTTATTGAGAATTGTGTGACTAGTTGAGGTCATGTCCAACCACTTTAGTGATGTTTTGTCCTTTAGGAATGTACAGTGTCATAAATTCATGTGCCTTATATTAAAAGTAAAAGTTGTTTATTCATTAATGCATCCGAGACAAAGAATCCATTCCCATCCATCAGATTAGTCAGCAAAATGCTGGGTGATTTGTTGCTGTCCCTCCCTAGGTTAACTTTTTGTTTTGCGCATTGATGCATTCCTCATATATTGAGGCCAGTTCCTCTCTTCATCTCAATAAATATCCATAATTATATGGCAAGAACTTGGATATTCTGATCAATTGTGTTTGACCATGTGAAAAGGATAGCTTTTTGTTTGACTAAGGAGGAGTAGACGTCAAGGAATGCACTGGTGCAAAGCTGTTGAGGTGTGGGTGGGTGGTTGCAGCTGGGATCGACAGCTGTGAGGGATCCTTTGTCCCACAGCCATATTCCAATTGACACTAGAGAGCAACTCCCAGGGTTAGCATGCAACAAATCAAAAATCTTCAACAATATAATATTTTTTGGGATTTGATATAGAGTTTTGAGCGATCGCTCATAAACCAGGGGTTGTCAAGCTTTTGGGGATAACACACTATCATTCATAATGTTTCTTGACCAGCAAATCAGCATATTAGAATGATTTCTGAAGGGTCATGTGACACCCAAGACAGGAGTAATGATGCTGAAAATTCAGCTTTGCCATCATAGGAATAAATTACATTTATACATTAGGAATAAATTACATCATATATTTTAAATGGTAATAATATTTCATATTATTACTGTTTTTACTGTATTTTTTAATCAAAAAATGCAGCCTTGGTGAGCAAATGCAACTTCAGAAACAAAATAGACTTACGAATCATAATAGACTTCTGAAACATAAAAAAAGCCGAAAAGTTGTGTAGAAATGCTGAAATGATTATTGGAAAAAGTTTTACTTTATAATGATAGAGAAACTGAGAAGGGACATATTCAATTCAGTTCAGATGTGTTTGTAAAGTGCAGTTCTCAATAAATATTATAAATCTGAATAATTACAATTTTTGTTAAAGGAGAACTCCACTTCCAGAACAACAATTCACAAATAATTTACCCTTGTCATCCAAGATGTTCATGTCTTTCTGTCTTCAGTCGTAAAGAAGTTATGGTTTTTGAGAAAAGCATTTCAGCATTTTTCTCCATATAATGGACTTCATTGGTGTCCCGATTTTGAATTTCCAAAATGTAGTTTAAATGCAGCTTCAAAGGGCTCTAAACGATCCAAGCCGAGGAAGAAGGGTCTTATCTTGCGAAACGATCTGTCATTTTTTTTGAAAAATAAAAATTTGTATACTTTATGAGCACAAAAGCTCGTGTAGCACAGGCTCTGGGATGTGCGTCCACGATGCTACGAATTAGCAATGGATCGTTCTTGAACGATTCTTTCCTTTTGAACGAATCTTTAATGTTACTCAGGAAGAATCGTCTCGGGGAGTGATTCGTTCAGTCGCGCATGCGCAACATCCTATTACGTTTTGTTCTGGAATTAGTTCACCTGTTTCGAGTCTTCAGGTTTTTTGAGTCGTTCGTTCATCTTATGGGGCTGTCACGTGATGAACGAACGACTCAAACCAGAAAACTTGTCAGATAAGAGGTGAGGTGAGCTAATCATAGACTAAAGACATAGGTAAACAATTAGTTTAATCTTTTCTGTTTCTTTAGCATTATAGTTATGTTTGTGTAAGCAGTAGATGTGTTAGGGAAGTAACATGTAACATTTTAATTATATTTTGCTAAAATGGACGAAAAGATTTGTTCACTTTGCTGAACAAGACTCAAAGGTCCGAGTCGGTAAAATGACCCGAACTTCCCATCACTACTACGAATCACGTGTAAGTTCATCATCTGTGTACTGAGTATGGTGAAAAACTGAGTATGGTGAAAAACTGTGTACTGAGTATGGTGAAATTACAAACAGTGTTTACAAACTTACTTGCACTTTCTTAGTCTTTGTGCATTTGCTTTGTAAACTCTGGCTCTGTAGTTCCACCTATCCATAACTTTTCGACGTGATTCAATAGTACGTAGCGTCGTCAACGCGCATCCCAGAGCCTGTGCTACACGAGCTTTTGTGCTTAAAAAATATAAAAAAAATTGTTTCTTGAAAAAAATGACCAATCGTTTCGCTAGATAAGACCCTTCTTCCTCAGCTGGGATCATTGAGAGCCCTTTGAAGCTGCATTTAAACTACTTTTTGGAAGTTCAAAATCGGGACACCAATGAAGTCCATTATATGGAGAAAAATCCTGAAATGTTTTCCTCAAAAACCATAATTTCTTCACGACTGAAGACAGAAAGACATGAACGTCTTGGATGACAAGGGGGTGAGTAAATTATTTGTGAATTGTTGTTCTGGAAGTGGACTTCTCCTTTAAACATATTTCATTCTAAGAATCAATATTATAAATCTGAATTAAGTATATTACAATTTTTGTTAAACATATACCTCATCTTAAATTTGCATGTTAACTTTGCTCAATAAATACAAGTTGAAAAATTTGTTTCCTTAAATAGTTTTTACCATTTGGTGCAGGTCTTCTTTTTTTGTTTGTTTTACCTGATTAGTTTAGTTTATATTCTGGAGTTCTGTCCTTAAAAGGAAATTTTTAGTTTTGAGTCATAAAAAGTTAATATAAACTAATTCATTTTACTGTAATATATTATGGCTCACTTGAGGTTCCTGGATCCCGACCACTAAACCCTGATTGCTAGACTAAAGGCATTAGTCATTCATGGGAACAATTCCCATCAGCAGTATCACTTGGGTACTTGAACTTCCCATAATGCCCTGGTCAGAGTCTTATCTATATCTACAGTATATAGTCGGCTCCAGCTGTCTTTCTTACTACCCCCATACCGGGTTTCCAGAAGGCCTGGCAGAGGTTCAAATCTATCACCTGCTCTACAAATTCCTTTAAATTGAGATTGTGATCAGTACCCCTAGCCGTGAGAGTGGCTGTGGGAAAATGGGATGTCTGTGGAGTGGTATCTCATGATTGATGAGGACGCGTGTGCTCCAGCCCCCTCAGCTGCCTGTAGCGGGTGAGATCATCTCATTTCTGTGGTGGAGCACAGATGGTCATGCCAATGAAGTCTACCTGTTTGTTAGGTTCGCTTGTACGACAGTGAACCCAAAATTGTATTTAACCCATGATGCATATAAGCAATTATTGCATGTCATTTTTAAGGCACAATCTGCTGAGGTTTGTCCTCTTAAAGCTCACTTCACAGACAGACGCCAACAAACACGTTTGTTGGATTTCTCAGAGTAATGTGTTATCCCTGTCAGTGTCTGTTGGCATTAGCCAGTGCTTGTTTTTGCTGACTGAACATGTTAATTCATTTTTTGGCGGGATATGTAGTGTCTAAGCAGTGACATACTGTAATCTGGTGATTGTCTGCGTTGGTGGATGTCTGTGGGTGCAGTGAGAATTAGCCTTTAAGCAACTCAAAATGTCTTTTTTTGCCAATAGTGTCTCTAGTTATCCAAACTGGATATTTTTTGTTGTTGTTGTTTTTTGTTTTACAAAATGCTGCTGTTTATTATTCATATACTTTAATCTATAAGAATACAATAAATTCTGTAAATTTATTCATGTATATATTATAAATTAATATGAATTATCATAGATGTTTGATGTGATAAAATGTATTACTTATTACTGTTGTTACCTGAATGATCCACATCTGTGTTTTTTTGTTTAGTAATAGTTGTTCATGTTTGTCCTGAACAGTTAAACTGCCCGCTATTCTTCAGAAAAATCTGTCAAGTCCCACAAATTCTTTGGTTTTTCGGCATTTTTGTGTATTTGAATCCTTCCAATAATGACTGTATGATTTTGAGATCCATCTTTTCACCCTGAGGACAACTGAGGTTCTAAAATATACAACTATTACAGAAGGTACAAATGCTCACTGATGCTCCAAAAAGAAAAAACTATCCATTAAGAAACAGGGGGTGAAAACTTTTGAACAGAATGAAGATGTGTATATTTTTCTTATTTTGCCTATATATCATATTTTTTCATTTAGTACTGCCCTTCAGAAGCTACTGAAGATGCTTACATGTTTCCCAGAAGTCAAAATATATTAAATTTACCCTGATCTTCAAATTCAAAATGTTTTCACCCCCGGCTCTTAATGCATCATGTTTCCTTCTAAAGCATCAGGACTCATGAACAACTATCACCAAACAAAAAACACAGCTGTGGATCATTCAGGTAACAACACACTATTAAGAATCCAAGTGTGTGTAAACTTTTGAACGGGGTCATTTTTGTAAATTCAACAACTATTATTTTCTGTTATGTGATTGTGTTTTATGTGAAATATCTTATTCATGTCAGTACAAAATAAAAAATAACATGCATTGTCAACTTTTCAGACCAAGAAACACATTTGATCCAGTCGGACTGTCTAGCTACCACTTAGTTACCAACTTACTTGTTTGATTCCTGCACTGCAAATATACACTCTTAGGTTAAAAAAAGGTACAAAAGCTGTCACTGGGACGGTACCCTTTCAAAAGTTATATCTGTGTACCTTATTTACCCCTATTTTAGCACCTTAAAGTTACATATTTATCTAAAGTGTATAGGTTAGTAGAGACTGCCTCAGTGACAGCTCTTGTATCTTTTGTTCTGAGAGCGTAGGCTATTCATAATAGTCTAAAAACAGTATCACAAATGTAAATAGATCAGAAACATAAACATCACAATTTAAACAAATGCAAGACAGCAAAGCTGTAAGGTGTGGTAAGATATTTGCAGCTGGGGTCAACAGCTGTAACAGATCCGCAGTGCTTTTCCATTTGTCAATAAAGAGCAACTCCCAGTGATATTATGTATCAAATAAAATGTCCTCAAGAATCCAATTTTAATTATTTATTTTTTTAAGCAGCACCTGGGGGCTCTAGTTTATTAGATGTTAGGTCCTTCACAAACCAAATGAGCGAATGGAAACTTCTGGAGTTACGTGAAAGTGCATTGAATTTAGATTTGTTTAGTCTGCTTATATATTAAACGCTTTAGGGGATAAACTCCCCAGCCAGTGATTCTCAAAGAGAAAGGCATGCACTTACCCGTGTTTCTGCAATGCATGTGTCCAAAGTATTCATTTAAAGGCAGATGCAAAGACTTAAGATCATTACTAAGAAGTCTATGAATTCCATGAATTCAGCATAGAAGCAAAGGTTGATGACGTAGGTCTTTAGATCTGACATTACAGGTAATTCCAATTCTGTCTGAAACAATTTCATTGCTTCACAGACAGTTTTTACACAAACCCTTTTTATAAACTGTATTCACCCAGGAGAACATACAAAAGTATCTTGTGTCTTCATAATCTCTGAAAGCCCCATCAGTCTCTGCCAAAATGCTGTTAATGGGTGTGGAGTCTTAATGTGGTCAGCTTGCATGTGTGATTTGTGTATTTGTACTTCTCCTAAGACACAAGTCACACTCTGGTTTGGTACATCAATACATCACCAATGTCTGCACTGGCACGTGTTTGCATAACTTTTAACCATGTCAGTTTTAATAAAACCCTTGTGCTAGATCCAAAAATGGCTGGTTTAAGGCCTCCCTCACATCTGCGAAAAGCATAGAGGTTGAGTTTCTGCAGATCCCATTGTACTGTGATTCTTTACAGCTCATCCGTTGGGTGTTTTTCCAGAATACCCCAACGTTCAGCTGTCCGCTGATCTGAGAGCGGTCCGGTATCCAGCAGAGCTGTGTGTTATGGCCAAGGCACGAGGAGAACAGGCATGTCAGACAGCTGAACATTTCATTTTGCGTTTGCGTAGTCTGCCAAACTTCAACGGAGGTTTAACTTGCACACAGCTTTCTATCATGCATCACCCAGTGCCATGGAGTCCCTACAAAGAAAATATTACAGAATTAGTGTTTTTCAGAGCAATACAGATATAGTGAATGGCATCCTTTTGGTGTTTCTTCCAAGAGCAGACGTGCAGTTAGCATTGCCCATTAATGCGGTCCTTTTGTCTTTCCGCTCAGAAAATAAGAGACATGTCAACTTTTCTGCTCTGTTGGAAGTGTATTTTGTGGTGAAGAATGACAAATTTGTTCCTTGCACTTGATGGAATGAGCTAATGTGCCTTCATGAGGTCTGGCATCCAGATTGTCCTTTGATGACACTGAGACATGCTTGTGGCCTTGAGTCTTGTATTGCAGTCAATTGAGAGCAGATGATGAAGTCTCATTGGTAGAAATTAGAAGTGCGGTGCTGGAAAAGAAGACTTTAAATGCTCATCAAAGCTGAATTTATTTGATAATGCAATAAATACTGTGATGTAATGTAATTAGGTGTTCAAGCACGTAGTGTTGAAACCCTATTGTAATTGTTAGAGTGGCCATAGATCAGGCAGACCAAACTTTAAGTTGTAGAAACTTGGAGAGATGGTAGTACTCACTCTACAAGGTCACCAAGCCTCGCCCCAAGCGGCCTGACGGGGATGCTACAGCGGTCAAAAGTACCAGTTCGCTCATAACTCCTTAACTGTTCATTGCTCAAGTGTCTTATGTCATTGGAATCCTTAGCTCAAGCCAGACAAAATTCATGCCTTGGACTCATTTGCAACTGTAACAACATTTTCGGGTACTTCGGGAACTAGTCCTAGGTTTTTCGCCTGATCAAAACCAAATCAGTGCAGGCAGATTCTCCAGAGAGTGAATATCAATAATTGTCAAAAAAAAAAAAAAAGTTGAACTTTTGACTCTCTGTCGCAAAGAAACGGCAAAACGATCAAAAGAGGCAAGGCCGCTTTAACTAAAACAGCTATAACTTTTCAATGGAATGAGATATCGTCGCCAAACTCACAACATGTACGTAAGAGCTGAATCTGAAGTCACATGAAAAAAGTCACGGAGCTTGGTAACTCGGTGGCATTATAAAACATAAAAACTGCCATAACTGTGGAACCGTTTGTCCTAACAACATAAAAATCAGTATGCACGCTCTTGATCCAAAGTGCTGCAAGCATTTATATGGACTTTTATGTATCTCAAAAAACGGTCGCCATAGGCTGATGAAATTTGAGCGCCTATTTGACAAGGTTAACAGAGGTCGATCGGAACGAAACTCAGTGGGCCTGTTTGACTGACGCCGCTAAAGCTCTGTGAGAAAGTTGAAATAAATCAGCCGATGGGGGGCAATATCGTATTTTTAAAAGGCGTAAACGGTTGTATATTGCGTTTTTTTTTTTCACACATCTGCACAATGTTCGTATCATACGATAGACCAACTTTGCCTCTAGAAGCACTGCTGTCAATCAAACCATTAGTTAAATGATTGAGAAGATTTAAAAAAAATACTTTTGCAAAGTAGTCCTAGGTTTTTCACTTAATCTGGAAAAGAAAAACACCGCAGTACAATTCTCTGAAGTCTATAGGTCTATAATTATCAAAATACATGTTAAAATTTACCCTTTGTGAAGCTATAATGGGGTCGTTTAGAAAAGCTGCCTGTCCAAATTTAACCCTATAAAGCCTAAATGAAAACTCAAAACTTCACAAAACCTGGTAATCACATGCAACAGGTGATTTTAAACAAGTATGCAAAGTTTTAGGGAGATCGGACCACAGCTAGCACTATAACAGTCATAAACATAAAAAAACATATTTCCATGGTAAATGACCTGGATTTGCCAAAAATGCTTTTTTATCATTGATTTTGGTTGTTACAGGCCTGGTAAATAATATGTAATGTATTTTTTCATATGTGCTTAAATGCCTTAAAGCACTTGAACCCGGTAATCGCTGCTTGCAGCTTTATTTTATTTCTGATGCAAAGCAGTATTTTCAGTCATTACTCATTACTCATATACTCAGTCATAAAGTCATTACTCCAGTCTTCAGTGACACATGATCCTTCAGAAATCATTCTAATACTGATTTAGTGCTTAAGAAACATTTTTTTTTATTATTAAAAAGGTTGAAAACTTTTGACCAGTTTGACGTGTCCTTGCTGAATTAAATTTTTTTTCTTTAATCTTACAAAAACCAAACTTTTGAATTGTCGCATGCATGTGTGAAATGGGAATGGTTGTTCATCTTCGCATTAAAGTAGATCTGTTTTAGTCATTGCATCTAAAACACTTTTTTAGTTCTAAAGTTTGATTATGATCTCATCATCTGGTAATCTATCATTTCTAATCTCATCATTAGAAAAAAGTAAAATAGCTGTATTGCAGTTCACTTATAAAATGTCACCGCTGAGAGATTACCTTCCATTCATCATCATCCCATTTCATGCCAAATAATTCCCAAATCTCTGCTGTCTTGGAAGATCAGTCTTCTTCCATAGAGAGATCCAGCACCTTGTGGTTGTCTTCACCCTGACCAGCCCTGTGCTGAGAAAGGTGAATGTTGGGGAAACCCAGAGTGAGATATTTCCCTTCACTAGGATTCCATGCAAATGGAAATTCATGGCTTGCCAGCATCTGGTTTTCCTGTTCCTTATTCTACCCCAGGGAGGGATGTTAACCAAAGATCTAATTGAACTCATTTAGTGTCTCTCTAACAAATTCTCATTGTTCACAAACCAGCACTGATCACACCACGGTTATTTTGGTTTTGGGATTGATTTCATTTTTGGACTACAAGCCTGTGACTCTGGAAGGATCCGTAGAATTTTAAGTACAGTATGAATGACTGTGTCTTTGTTCAGTTAACTCATGAGAAAATCACACAAACTTCATTCAGATCAGTTCTGTGTACCACTTAGACTAGTATGCAATTATAATATTGCAAAAATGGAGCAAAAACATTCTTTAGATTGAATGATCATAGATTTGATTTATGACACAACAGATGGCAGAGAGATTTATAGCATTTGCTTAATCCATTCACTCTGTGCTGTATAATTTTTTATGGTTAGAAATTCCCCTTTCTCTTCTGTCGTACGTCATGTGACCTTGACATTTCTTTGCATTTATCCATTTAGAGTGCATGAACTGTACTGGTTATGCTGACATCAAAGAGCGCCTGAGTGTCATTGAAGATCAGGTAAGATAGAAATGTCAGTAACCTCTTATATTAAACAGTGGCGCATATAGTAAGTTAAGATGGTAAGCATGTGGTTTTGCTTTTTTAAACAGATAATGTTAATGAGAGACGCTGAGGCACCTCCCCTCCCTCAGTCCAGCCAATCACCCGAGAGAACAGCTGATAATGAGGTGGACAGGACACATCCCTCACCAATAACACCCAATGCCATTGGCCGACCAGGTGGGATGAAAATATTGTGTTGTTAAACTGTTCTTTAGGATTTTTAATGTTTTTTTTTTTTTTAAGAATTCTCTTCTGCTCACCAAGCCTGCATTTATTTGATACAAAATATAGGAAAAGCAGTAATAGTGTGAAATAATTTTACTATTTAAAAAAAAACTGCTTTCTATTTGATTATAATTAAAAATGTAATTTATTCCTGTGATCAAAGATTACATTTTCAGCATCATTACTCAAATCTTCAGTGTCACATGATCCTTCAGAAATCATTTTAATATGCTGATTTGCTGTTCAAGAAACTATTATTATTCTTATTCTTTTTATTATTATTAAAAATTATAGTAATAATAAAATAATAAAAATGAATATTTTTTATTTAGCAGGGATGCTTTAAATTGATCAAAAGTGATGATAAAGACATTTATAATGTTACAAATGATTTCTATAATAATAAATGTTTTTGAGCAGCAAATCAGAATATTAGAATGATTTCTGAAGGATCATGTGACTGGAGCAATGATACTAAAAATTCAGCTTTGAAATGACAGGAATAAATTACATTTCAAAATATATTCAAGTAGAGAATAGTTATTTTAAATAGTAAAAATATTTAAAAAATTTTTTAGTTGTACTTTAGATCAAATAAATGCAGGCTTGGTGAGCAGAAGAGACTCCTTTAAAAACAATAAAACTTACTGTTCAAAAACTTTTGACTCGTAGTGTATATATTCATAGTGCATATTTACTTGTCATAATTAAACTGGTAAATTAACTTCTATTTTCAGGACTAAGAGGACAACCAGGACCTGTCGGGCCACCAGGTCCCCCTGGGCCTCCAGGACCTCCTGGACCTTTAGGAAAGATAGGGTTTTCTGGGAAACCTGGTCCTGTAGGACCTAGAGGTAAAAATCTCTTTACCTTGACTTAAAATATTAAAACAAATATTTTCACTCATTAAGCCACCCTGCTTACTCTACAGGACCTCAAGGACTGCAAGGCCCACCAGGTGAAATAGGACTTCCTGGGCCACCTGGGCCTCCAGGGCCCTTCTCCATCAGGGGGGACGTTTTCACTGTAACGGCTAAACAACATGCCCAGTGTGAGTACAACAGTTCATATTAAACATACTGTTTTAACACTTTAATAATGGCATTCAAATATTGCATAACTTAATTAAAGAAAATATGAATTAATTGTCAAATCCAGTCTTTGCACAAACGGCAGCAAACTTTCAAATGTTATTCTCAACATGACCATAAGATGGCAGCATTGGCACAGTACCGCCTCAAATAAACCTTTCAGAGGTCTGGCTCAGTTTAAGAGTCTGCTAGGCTTCTGTCTGTCAGCAGTTAATCAGAGTCATTTGTTAGCTGTCTGTGGAGCAGCATGAATCTGGATAACCCAAAGCAGAACCTGAGCACCAAATCCTGAACAAAACAGCAGTACAGCTGCAAGTGAAGTTACATTTTTGATAGTACATGTGCTTTGTTTTCACCTCAGTATGATTATATCTCACATGTTTCAGATGAAGATAGTGACTTTGCTACCTATCGTGACCTGCAGGCTTTTCTTGGTCCTCCTGGGCCCTCCGGCCCTCCTGGTCCACCAGGTAGAATATCAAAGCATACATAACAGCATCATCTTGTTGTTAGCATCTGTTAACAGCATCACCCCAGCCATTTATTAACACATTTAATTTTTTTCTGTACATGTTAAACAGGGCCTGCAGGACCACCTGGACATCCAGGTGCTCCAGGGAAAAATGTAAGACATTTCTGCACTATGATAGTATGCATTTACAGTATGTATGAATGGAATGCAGTGGTGGCCGAAATTATTAGAACAGTAGTATTTTCACCAGCTAAAAATGGTGTTATGATGGATGATGATGAGATGTGGAGCTCTGGCTGTTGTCAGACTCTCACAAAAAAATCTCACTAGATTATTACAATTAAGGGCAAAATGAATGTTTGGAAATGAAAACTGATATTTTCTGCTGACACAGTACAGCAAAAGATAGAAATAACTGACCAACATTTTTTTATTTCCCAAAAACACTAGTGTTCCAATAATTTTGGCCATGACTGTAAATGATTGTACAGTGGAGATCAAAGTTAGAACAACCTGCAATTTCACTGCTTAGTCTTTTTTGAAGTTATCCTAACAGGAGTAGAATAGCAGTTTAGGGGCATATTTCATAAATAAATTGTATTTTGAAGAAGAGAGAATAAAACAACTTGAGATATTTGAAAAAGAACTCTAATCAAAATTAGAGAACACATAGATACCTTCAAGTTATTGGTTAATCTGGCACCTGGTGCTAATTTCCTTAATTACACTGACCAAAATTATAAATGCAAAACTTTTGTTTTTGCCCCTATTTTTCATGAGCTGAACTTCAAGATCTAAAAATCCAAAAAGGCCTATTTCTCTCAAATATTCTTCACAAATCTGTCTAAATCTGTGTTAGTGAGCACTTCTTCTTTGCCAAGATAATCCATCCACCTCACAGGTGTGGCATATCAAGATGCTGATTAGACAGCATGATTATTGCACAGGTGTGCCTTAGGCTGGCCGCAATAAAAGGCCACTCTAAAATGTGCAGTTTTACTGTATTGGGGGGTCCGGGGGGTCCGAAGACCAGTCAGTATCTGGTATGACCACCATTTGCCTCACGCAGTGCAACACATCTCCTTCGCATAGAGTTGATCAGGTTGTTGATTGTGGCCTGTGGAATGCTGATCCACTATTCTTCAATGGCTGTGCGAAATTGCTGGATATTGGCAGGAACTGGAATGTGCTGTCGTATATGCCAATCCAGAGCATCCCAAACATGCTCAGTGGGTGACATGTCCGGAGAATATGCTGGCCATGCAAGAACTGGGATGTTTTCAGCTTCCAGGAATTGTGTACAGATCCTTGCAACATGGGGCCGTGCATTATCATGCTGTAACATGAGGTGATGGTTGTGGATGAATGGCACAACAATGGGCCTCAGGATCTCGTCACAGTATCTCTGTGCATTCAAAATGCCATCAATAAAATGCACCTGTGTTCGTTGTCCATAACATATGCCTGCCCATACCATAACCCCACTGCCACCATGGGCCACTCGATCCACAACGTTGACATCAGCAAACCGCTCACCCACACGACGCCATACACGTTCTGTCATCTGCCCTGTACAGTGAAAACCAGGATTCATCCGTGAAGAGAACACCTCTCCAAAGTGTCAGACGCCATCGAATGTGAGCGTTTGCCCACTTAAGTCGGTTATTACGACAAACTGTAGTCAGGTCGAGACCCAGATGAGGACGACGAGCATGCAGATGAGCTTCCCTGAGATGTTTTCTGACAGTTTGTGCAGAAATTTTTTGGTTATGTTAACCAATTGTTACAGCAGCTGTCCGGGTGGCTGGTCTCAGATGACCTTGGAGGTGAAGATGTTGGAAGTGGAGGTCCTGGACTGGTGTGGTTACACGTGGTCTGCGTTTGTGAGGCCGGTTGGATGTACTGCCAAATTCTCTGAAACGCCTTTGGGGACGGCTTATGGTAGAGAAAAGAACATTCATTTCACGGGAAACTGATGGACATTCCTGCAGTCAGCATGCCAATTGCAGGCTCCCTCAAAACTTCTGTGGCATCTGTGGCATTGTGCTGTGTGACAAAACTGCACATTTTAGAGTGGCCTTTTATTGTGGCCAGCCTAAGGCGCACTTGTGCAATAATCATGCTGTCTAATCAGCATCTTGATATGCCACACCTGTG
The DNA here is from genome assembly GCA_012976165.1 of Labeo catla. NCBI lineage: Eukaryota > Metazoa > Chordata > Actinopteri > Cypriniformes > Cyprinidae > Labeo > Labeo catla. The sequence goes on along the minus strand of VONZ01001268.1, from coordinate 127,213 downwards.
AGGTGGATGGATTATCTTGGCAAAGGAGAAGTGCTCACTAACACAGATTTAGACAGATTTGTGAACAATACTTGAGAGAAATAGGCCTTTTGTGTACATAGAAAAAGTTTCCCAAAAAAGGCAAATGCATGAGAAAACAGAATACTGCAGAGGCTCTCAATGGGGAATCAGGTTCACCACTGCAGCTGGAATTGCTTGCCAGTTCAGTGCTAAGCAGGGTGTTTACGAAAAGTCAGACTGAAAGTGCACTTTGCATTGACTAAGCCTCTCATCAGCAGAAATAATCTGGCGACCAAAAATTTGGCGACAAAGTTATGGCTAAGAAACCAGGACTATGGAAGTGTGAACCAACATCACACCAGCGCAGTCTGAGAAACTAGTGTTGTCCTGCGGCCACAGATGTGCTAAAGTTATTCAAAGAAAGGCACTCCAACAGCTGTAATTCTCCAAAATTTGTTTCCATCAACTTTTGTGCTGCAGTGGTTACTGTTGTCTAATTTTGATCACTGTATTTTTCACAAAATGAAGGTTTTCGTTGAAATGCCTTGGTTATTTTGAACAGTGGTATACCTACAGCTAATATTCCTTCGAATTTTGAGCTATTAAGATGAACGATATTTCAGAAAAATCAAGGTTGTTCTCTAATTTTGATCTTTACTGTACTATCGCTAGTATACTAATTAATTCACATTCATCATAGGCTGCCTTAAGCCTTTCAGGCACACCAGGTGACAGGGGACCCAAAGGAGATCCAGGAGAAAGAGTGAGTCATTGAAGACCTACAATTAGATATAAATTACATTTTAATCTTATACATTTTGCATTTTTGGATAAAAAATATGTTTGTTTTTCAAGCTAATTAGATTGCATTACTCTATTTTCAAAGGGTCAGCCAGGAATAACAGGAAAGCAAGGAGAGCCTGTGAGTGCACATGGATTCCTTTTATGTTTTCAACATCCATTAAGGTTATATACACTTTACAAAAATTTAGTAACGTTTAGTAAATGTTTTTGTTTACACCCACCCATTAAGAGCTGGGGGTGAAAACGTTTGGAATTTAAAGATCAGGGTAAATTTTACTAATTTCGTCTTCTGGGAAACATGTAACTATCCTTTGTAGCCTCTGAAGGGCAGTACTACATGAAAAAATATGATATTTAGGCAAAATAAGACAAATGTACACATCTCCATTCTGTTTAAATGTTTTCACCCCCTGCTTCTTAATGCATGGTTTGTCCTTCTGGAGCATCAGTGAGTGTTTGAACTTTCTGTAATAGTTGCATTTGAGTCCCTCAGTGGTCCTGAGTGTGAAAAGATGGATCTCTGGACCTCTTATTTTGGTAAAATAATTAACATTTTGCAGATTCTGAAAGGGGTATGTAAACTTTTTAAGAAGGGGATGTAAAGCTTTTTGAAGAACAGCGGACAGCTTAACTGTTCAGGACAAAGAAGGGACTCATGAACAACTATCACTAAACAAAAAAACACAGCTGTGGATCATTCAGGTAACAACACGGTATTAAGAATCAAGTGTTTGTAAACTTTTGAACGTGGTCGTTTTTATAAATTCAGCTATTATTTTTGTCTTCTGAACTATATTTACATCTTGTATGTAAAATGTCTTATTCAGGTCAGTACTAAATAAACATTTTGTATGATCCCTCTTATTTTGGTAAAATGATTAATAGGGGAATGTAAACGTTTGACCTCAACTGTATTTATATGTAAAACTAAAAGTTAACTTTATTCTTATTTTCTTATGTTGTGAATAGGGTTTTCCAGGTCCTAAAGGTGAGCCAGGAGAGACTCCAGCAGAGGTAAGTACGTTTTTGGAGTTATTGATTGTGCAGTTATGATGATTTATTATCACACGCTAAAGCCTCGTCTTCCTGCAGGTGCAGCAGTTGAGGGAAGCGCTAAAGATTCTGGCCGAGAGGGTTCTCATTCTAGAACACATGATCGGCATTCATGGTGAGAATTATGGATTAGTATCAATCTAGATTTCCACTTACGAGTTCTAACTAGAGCGCCATTGGATTCCAGAGCACCATTATGATCTCATGGCATAAGCTGTCGCTGCCAGGGAGGTTAGTGTGTGCAGCAATTATTTAGTAATGACTTTGAGGTTTCATGGGGATTGATTGCTTTTAAGAATGCAAAATGACATCAGAGGACTAGAAATAGACTATTAGACGCACACATGGTTATGCAACAAATTTTCCTTTATTTTTGTTTTTCCTTTCGTCGCTCTGCCCAGATACTCTGTTGGACTCCGGCTCTGGAATAGATCTCCTGGCGGACTTCATGCTAACAGGCAGCGCTAAAAATGTTGCCGATGCCAGACCCTCCTCTCCTCTTACCACAGACAGAGAGTAGCCGGACTCTGTTGGGTATGAAGAGTAAATAACAAACACTTGTGACCACAAGGCCTTTATCTCCTGTCTGTTGCTTTGAAGGACAGATCCCTCAATGTATTTGTTCATGAGTATGATAACAGTGGCACTGATCTTTTTTGTTTTATTTACTTTATGTATTTTGTTTAATTGTCATATTCTCTCTTTTACATTTTGAAATCACTGTATTTACCTGTTGAAAATGTGTTTTCATTGCTGTTTTACTTCCATATGTGACCCTGGACCACAAAACCAGTCTTAAGTAGCACGGGTATATTTGTAGCAATAGCCAAAAATACATAGATTTTTCTTTTATGCCAAAAATCATTAGGATATTAAGTAAAGATCATGTTCCATGAAGATATGTAGCAAATTTCCAACTGTAGATATATCAAAAATTATTTTTTCATTAGTAATATGCATTGCTAAGATTACAGATTTTCAAATAGTTGTATCTCTGCCAAATATTGTCCTATCCTAACAAACCATACATCAATGGAAAATCTTAATTTCAAAAAACGACCCTGGCTGGTTTTGTGGTCCAGGGTCACATATATAATGTGTTTTAAGGGCAGGCCTTTATATTAGCCACTAGGCAGTGATTGGATGTTGAAAAGTGGGTGCTACTTACTGGAGCAGAGTCGGATCGAATGTGAGTTTGCTAAAAATGGAAACTAACTAGCTATTTCGCTATTGGTTAAAAGTATCCAATAGCCTGTGCTGCATAAGAGCAAGTTGAAATACCAATATACTGTAGTAAAAGTGAGGATTTGGGACGGGCACGCTGTCAAGGTAATTAATCAACAAATATGATACTTGATTATACAAAAAAAAAAACGTGTTTTTTGACACTATTCACTCCTTAATGGTTTTTATGCAGCATGAATGAAGATTTAATACCGCAGTCATCAAGCTGAAAATAAATGTTTTGTCACAAAGGCTTTCTAGGAAGCAAAAAAGGCCACATTTTTCTTGTCATCCCCTTTTTGTTTTCTGATTGATGACCTGTAATGACCTCATGCACATAACTGTATATAGCAGTCTCAGTACTGGCTTTGTATAAAAAACAATTCCCCTCTCATAACTCACAAATAAACCAGAATAGGACTTTAAAACCAAATGCAACCCTTTGTCTGCGTAGAAAGTGCAACGTCTACCACAATAAATTGTGTTTACACCTCCGCTCACCTGTTCTTATTCATAAAGCCTATCATTGACTCGCTGAAAACCCAAAATGGCAGAACGCACCAAGGGCTGCTATTAATAGGGCTGCAGTGAATAGCCAGAGAGACACAAAAGGCCCCGTTGACCTTGTTCGCAGAGCACCGTTCAACACGCCAGTGTGGCTTTAAGCTTATTGTTGCGCTTGAGCTTTTGTAATCCCCTCGGGAGGGAACGAAATCTTTCCGAATCTTGAGCTGTTGTGCTAAGAAAGAAGTATCTGAAGTGTTTGTCGAAAGGTTTCCCACGGTAATGTTTTACGTTAAACCTGTTTGATTGTATTTTGCTTTGACTTTTTGATTGATTTCTTTTTTTAAATAAAATTGATGGGAAAAATTGAAAGTTCTTTCATTGTTGGTAATACCTAAGCACTATATTGCAATAACAACTGTAACTACACTTGATTTTTTTTTTTTATCTCTTTATTGACAAAAGGCGGGTACAGAGCTTAAGGAGAAGACAACACACAAATGGACATGAACAAACATGGAAGAACATGGGAAATGTAGTTTTTACTCCTGCTCCTTATCCTCTCCGTGGGTGATGACGTAGCACAGGTTTTTGTAGTCCAGGTTGCCAGCCACATCCAAGGGGAAGTTTGTGAACATCTGGTTTACCTAGGTACATTTTAAAAAATCATGATTAAAATCCATTCTCCGCTTTTTTTGATTGTTTGTGCCTTTGCATTTCAGAAGAAAAGTGTATTACCTCAGCCTCGGTGAATTTGTCTGCCTGGGACATAAGGTGATATTTGATCCTGTGAGGAGAAACAAAAGAAACACGTTAAATGCTGTGCTGATGTGTGCATTTTTGCATAATTTTGCGTAAATCTACTTACTCTTCTCCTTTAAGGATTCCTGTGCCCTCTGGGTCGAAGATCTTAAAGGCATTGAGAATAGTCTCCTCAGGGTCTGTGCCTGTCAGTCAGAAAGGTAACAGATTTTTGATTATTCTATAATTATATGTTCCAAAACATGTCAAAATTCTAATTAGCGAAGATTTCTGGAGGAAGTTGCATTCAAAATTCAAGCTTCCGACGTTAAACTACACGATTCATATATCAGTATGCAGTGTGCCTTATATCTGCTGGGTTCTCCAGCTATTTGCACCTCATTAGCATGATTATCATTTCAATTCTGATAAATTTGATCCTTGCCTTTGAGCTTCTCTCCAAACATGGTGAGGAAGACGGTGAAGTTAATAGGGCCCGAGGCTTCCTTTAGCATCTCATCAAGCTCATCGTTGCCAACGTTGAGACGTCCTGCCAAACATGCATATACAGAGATATACATTAATACAGAATGCCACTTCCTCTTATAGTTCAAATGCAGTGAGAGGTTACTGGAATGTGCGTAGATGTTCAATGCAATAAAAAAAGTTATGAGATTAGATTAAGAGGCTGGGGGAGAAAAAAAGCATTGGGATATTTTGTGTTAGTTTTGAAGTGAAAATTACATTCAAGTCTGAGGCCAAACTGAAAGTCTGTTATTTTTATTTTATTTTATTTTATTTTATTTATTTTATTTTTGAAGTGAAAATTACATTCAAGTCTGAGGCAACACTGGAAGTCTGTTTTTATTTTATTTTATTTTATTTTATTTTATTTTTGAAGTGAAAATTACATTCAAGTCTAAGGCCACACTGGAAGTCTGTTTTTATTTTATTTTATTTTGGTATATTTTGTATTACTTTTGAAGTGAAAATTGCATTCAAGTCTGAGGTCACACTGGAAGTCTGTTTTTTTTATTTTATTTCATTTTATTTCATTTATTTTATTTTGCACTGGTACATTATGGATTACTTTTAAAGTGAAAATTATATTCAAATCTGAGGCCACACTGGAAATCTGTTTTTATTATTTATTTTATTTTATTTTATTTTATTTTACTTTATTTTATTTTGATTTATTTTATTTTGCATTGGTGTATTTTGTATTACTTTTGAAGTGAAAATTACATTCAAGTCTGAGGTCACACTGGAAGTCTGTTTTTTTATTTTATTTTATTTTTATTTTGCATTGGTACATTTTGGATTACTTTTGAAGTGAAAATTATATTCAAATCTGAGGCCATCTGAGGCTACTGGTAATCGGTTTTTATTTTATTTTATTTTTACATTTAATTTAATTTTATTTTATTTTTATAATTTTTTTAAAAACCTGAAAAGGTTGCATAGGACAGTATGTATATAAAAACTGCATTAAAAAAGCGAAAATAAAAGCATTTTTACTAGTGGCCTCAGATGTTTGGACCCTGCTATATATGCATTTATCAATAGTTTAATGAAATGACTTTTGCATCTATATCTGTGACAAACATAGTGCTGTAATCGCATTTAGGCTTCACAGCATTCAATAGGGGTCTAAAGAGGAGCCGCTGTAATCCTAAAACAATACTCTTGTTGCTTTACTAGGATAAACACTTTTAAATATCGGAGACCCTCAGCACATACAGTCACTCAGTCACTCACCCAAAGCAGCAAATGTGTCCCTCAAGTCGTTTTTGTCAATAAAGCCATCTCTGTTCTGGTCCATGATGGTGAAAGCCTGAAGAAGCATTCAGATTCACAGAGGTAAGTACCAAAAAATATGCTAGAATAAACTGTTTAGGTGTTTTAGTGAATCGTAGAAATGACCCACCTCTTTAAACTCCTGGATCTGCGACTGCTCGAACATGCTGAACACGTTGGAGCTGGCAGCTTCCTTCTTCTTGGCCTTCTTTGGTGCCTGGAAATCAAGCAAAAGCAGTTTCGATTATTTTTTCCAGGCTTTATGCTGTTTAAATGCAATTTTGAAGCACATAAAGCTTTCAAATTCTAGAGAAATTACAAGACCCTTCAAGACGTTTGTGCCGTAGTACATTTTAACTGCTCTGTGGCTCAAAATAGAGGTTGAACCAACATCAGTTAGCCACTTTTTGACATTGAGAACTGCCAAAAAGCAGCCCGAATCAAGTACATCACAAATTTACTTGCATTTAGCATTTAGATTAAACACAAACTAGAACAGACAATGATATTTACTCATTGAAAACCTTTCTGAAATCCCAAAAAGATCAAGATTCGTGGAAGCAAAGCTAGCTTTAAAGATACAAATATATAACTTTTTAAACATAAAATAAACCGTTCTCTCAGTCTGAACAGCGACGCAGTTCAGTAACACCATGTTAAAGAGCAAAAGCAAAGATACGCAGGCCTACCATTGTGATGAGCTTCTCTTTACTCTGTTCTTGGTCTCAAAAGCCTGAGGGACACTCAGACATCAGTGGTTTCCAGCTATATATTGGCACAATTGGCTTGACGGCCCACCTGTTCTATGTTTAGACAAAGGAGGAGGAACAATACAAGAATACTTGCCATATAGAGAATCACCCAGCCCTAGCACCCCCCGGTTATTGTTTCGGACAGATGCTAGGTGATGTGATCGGAGTGTGTGGGCTTTGCTATCTTGGGATCATTTGGAGCGGCCTAACCCCCTTAAGACTCATCTGCACTTCTAATGTGTCGTTTAAAGACGGTGTCAAGCCGTCTAGCTTCTCACATCAGTGCGTTTGCTCAGATGTTGACGCTTTGTCTTCGCTGCGTGGATTACTTTAATGATTTGATGCCCTTGTTACATTGGTGATCAGTAGAGACACCTTTGACCAGATTAGAAGACTGATTTTTTTTTACAGCTGAGAAGCTTAGAGAACAGACAGATCTTTAGCATAGATTTAGAAATGGAAATGTAACAGTAGATAACAGAAATATAATATGTGACATACATTGGTCTGTATCAAGAGTGATATTACCATATGTTACCTATAAGGTAATATATACAGTCATTTTCACATACGTACATTGTCTTGGTAGACGAGGATAGTTTACATACATAAAATCACCATAGTAAAAAATGAACAATATAGGGTTTATTAATATTGTAACCTTATAAAAACATTTATACAAAACATTTGTATGTTTATATACATTTTTGTATTATACGTAATATACATATTTGTATGGGATAGATGTATATTTTAACATAAGAAATAGTTTCAGTTTCTAATAGATTTCATGTATGTTTCTACTTGATATATATAGTATATTTCAATCATTTAATGTAATTAAAAAAATTGTGCAGAATTTTACACATTGAATTAAACAATTTCAAAAGTATAAAGACTGAACTAGTATTTCTTGCAATACTGCAATAATATTAATTTAAAACAACACTGATATTAATTTAAAGCTACAAAATAATTTTTTTAACAGTGTATTTATTTATTGTCTGTACTGTTTAAAGTAGACCAGAACTACATTCAGTGGGGTAAAAATTTAATTTAATTTTATTTATTTTTTATTTTTTTGCAAAACTTAAACTTTTGTATAATAATAAGTAATAATATAATATGAAATAAAAATACACACATAATATACGTTTACAATTTTAAACTATCCCAGAAATAATTTCAGTAGGGAAGAAAAAAAAAAAAATTATTTTTTATTTTATTTTATGGTATTTTATTTGCAGTAAACTTTTGTATAATAATAAGTAGTAATATAATATGAAACAAAAATACATAATATGCATGTATAGTTTTTAACTAGACCAGAACTAAATTCAGTGGGGTAATTTTAGTTCATTTTATTTATTTATTTATTTATTTATTTATTTTATTTAATTGTATTTGCACTACACTTTTGTATATTAATAAATAATAATATATTATGAAACAAAAATGCATACATAATATACGTGTATAATTTTAAACTAAACCAGAATTAAATTCAGTTGGGTACATTTATTTTATTTTATTTTATTTTCCCACTAATTAATAAGTTTGAGATGAGAAACTGCTCTTAAATGGGCATTAAATGGCTAACTAATTATTGCATTATTGCAAATTTTAAACTAAACCTAAAATAAATTCAGTTGGGTAATTTAATTTAATTTAATTTAATTTAATTTAATTTAATTTTATTTTATTTTATTTTATTTTATTTTATTTTCCCACTAATTAATAAGTTTCCTCAATGAGAAACTGCTCTTTAATGGGTATTAAATAGCTAATTAATTATTGCATTATTGCAAATTTTAAACTAAACCAGAATTTTATTTTATTTTATTTTATTTTATTTTATTTTATTTTATTTTATTTTATTTTCCCACTAATTAGTAAATTTTCTCAGTAAGAAACTGCTCCTGGATGGGCATTAAATGGCTAATTAATTAAAAAAAAAAAATGAATGTGTGTGTATATATAAGCAACACCCAAACATGTGTAATCAGACTTTTCTCTTGAATTGTGATTGTGCTTGATCTGTTTGTATAGGGCAAAACCATTGCATGGAACTCATCCATTTGAATCCAGCCATCTTAACATGTGAGCGCAGTCAAGCCCTCGGCTTCAATTCGGCATGCAACTCTCCTGAGCAAATTGTTTCTACTTTGTCTCCCATTATCTGTAGCGAACAATCGGACTGAACAAAAGCCATTCTCAGCACTACAAATATAGCCAGTCATCCCATGCTTGCCAGATTTAAATGTGCTCTTACAAACAGCCAAGTAATGTGCCGTCAGACTGCCGTAAATAATCTGTCCAGCTATCCGGCACGGCAGCAGGCTGTGTAAAGCTTGTTTTAGCAGCGTCCTCGCAGACAACTGAACGAACACTGGCCAAAAGAGCTGTGGAGAAGAACTGCACCATGGGATGTTAGGAATGTCACTGTGATCTCCTGCTTGGCATTGTGCGTAAGTGTGTGTGTGTGTGTGTGGTCACGACAGGGAGCGTGCCCATGTTAGGTGTGTGACTGGCAGGTGGGGGGCGAGAAGGAGTCAAGGTCTGCTTATGTGTGCTAGCAATAACACAACTGATCGGGAGCCTGGTGGGGAAGTGTCAGCTTCCTACAGCTGCTTCTTACTGTCAATCACATTAGCCATATGGTTCCATCACACCTCGACAGGCCTGTAAATACACGCTGCTTTATATGACAACACAGTGATGATGATACACTGCCCTCAGTCTCTTTATTTTTAGTCATATTTGAAGTTCCTCTCATTATTCTTTATGGTGAAGTGAGGTAATTGGGACATATTTTGACCTCTCTGGTAAAATGTCTATGGACATATAGAATGATTTTCTAAAATATCTTGTGTGTGTGTGTGTATGTCGGGCGTGTTTTTTTTTTTTTACAGAAAATATTCAACAAAAAGACATCAAAAGGATCAAGTATTTAAGATTTTTTTTTTAATATGGCATTACAATAAGTTATGTTTACTTGTATATATGTGTTCGAGTGCATTTTAATTAATTGTGATATTGTATTACTGGTATTTAATTATAGGTTTTGTTAATAGTTTGAATTTAGATTTTTTTTTATATATATTTTTTTCTGATTTAATTTTAATTTTTAAATTTGTTGTGTGTTTTGGTAGTTTTTATTATTTTTCAATATGTCTGTATCGTTTTTATTAAGTTTTAGTTTTTAGTATTAATTCATTTATTTTTCATTATTTTAATACTTTAACTAAGCAACAACTAGCTGAAATTAAATGTTTTTTTTTTGTTTATATATATTTTATTTTATTTTATCTGCAGGAAACTTTTGTATAATAGTATTGAATAATATAATAGGAAATTAAAAATACATACACAATATATGTATATAATTTACAAAAAATAAATCAGAACTAAATTCAGTGGAGTGAAAATTATTTTATTTTATTTTATTTGCAGTAAACTTTTGTATCATACTAATAAATAATATAATATAAAATAAAAATACATACATAATATATGTATATAACTTTAAAAATAAATAAGAACTAAATTCAGTGGAGTGAAAATTATTTTATTGCAGCAAACTTTTGGATAATAATAATGAATAATATAATATGAAATAAAAATACATATGTAATTTATGTATATAATTTAAAAACTAAACTAAATTCAGTGGAGTGAGAAATATTATTTTATTTTATTTTATTTGCAGTAGGCTGAAAATTATTTTATTTTATTTTTGCTGTAAAGTTTCATATAATAATAAGTAAACATATAATATAAAATTAAAAAAACATAACGTGTGTATAATTTTAAACTAAACCCGAACTAAATTCAGTGGTGTGAAAATATTTAAATTCAATTTTATTTTACTTGCAGTGGGGTGAAATTTTCATATAATAATAAGTAATAATATAATATAAAATAGAAATAAATGTATGTGTATAATTTGAATTTAAACCAGAACTAAAGTGGAGTGTATTTTATTTTATTTGCAGTAAACTTTTGTATAAAAATAATATAATATGAAATAAAAATACATACATAATATATGTATACAATTAAAAAAAAAAAAATCAGAACCAAATTCAGTGGAGTGAAAAATATTTTATTTTCTTTTATCTTTTATTTGCAGTAGGGTGAAAATTATTTTATTCTATTTTTGTAGTAAATCTTTATATAATAATAAGTAATAATATAATATTAAATAAAAATACAGAATATATGTATATAATTTTAAACTAAACCAGAACTAAATTCAGTGGGGTGAAACATATTTTATTTTATTTTATTTTATTTTATTTTATTTTATTTTATTTTATTTTATTTTATTTTAATTTTTTTTATTTTATTTTATATGCAGTGGGGTGAGATTTTTGTATAATGATAAGCAATAATATAATATGAAATAAAAATACATAATATATTTATATAATTTTAAACTAAACCAGAACTAAATTCAGTGGGGTGAAAATAATTTTATTTTATTTTGTTTTATTTTATTTTTGCAGTAAATTTTCTTATAATAATAAGCAATAATATAATATGAAATAAAAATACATAATATATGTGTATAATAATAAGTAATAATATAATATTAAATAAAAATACATAATATATGTATATAATTTTAAACTAAACCAGAACTAAATTCTGTGGGGTGAAGCATATTTTATTTTATTTTATTTTATTTTATTTTATTTTATTTGCAGTGGGGTGAGATTTTTGTGTAATAATAAGTAACAATATACTATGAAATAAAAATACATAATATATGTGTAACATTTTTAACTCAACCAGAACTAAATTCAGTGGGGCGAAAATTATTTTGTTTTATTTTGTTTTATTTTATTTTTGCAGTAAATTTTCTTATAATAATAAGCAATGATATAATATGAAAAAAAAAACATAATATATGTGTATAAGTTTAAACTAAACCAGAACTAACTTTAGTGAGGTGAAAGTTTTTATTTTATTTTATTATTTTATTTTATTTTATTTTTGCAGTAAATTTTCGTATAATAATAAGCAATAATATGAAATAAAAAAAAATATATACATAATATATGTGTATAATTTTAAACTAAACCAAAACTAAATTCAGTGGGATGAAACTTATTTTATTTTTGCAGTAAATTTTTGTGTAATGATATTATTGAAGTAACAATATAATATGAAATAAAAATATATACCTAAAATAGCTGTATAATTTTCACTTTTGTTAAAGTATTTATATTTAAAATATGCTAACAGTATTCAGTTGTAGTTTGTTTGCCTGCAGATGGAGCAGTTTACCCAGGTGTATGAAGACCCTGTACGTTTCTCTATTCCTCCACTACAAAATATTTAACTTGTTACACATACATACTACATAAAATTTACACTTCAGATGTTACACATAATGTAATTTATGAGTATTTATGGTAACGATTAATTTTTTAAGACTATCAGTCAGCTGTCCACTGCTCATCACATACATGTGTGCATCCCCAGAACAATGCCCTCCTCACATCTCTGCTTGTCTCTTCATTATGTTCATTTGCCATGTCTTTGCATCTCCATAATTAAAATCTAATCCTGCATGCCGACTTTTTAAACGAGGACTAGCCTCAAGAGGAAGCTTATTTGATTAAAAAAGGGGAAGGGTAGAGGAGGGAGTCCTCCACAGCTCGGCAGGCAGGAGAGACAGCTCTTAATTGTGCTCCCATGAGGTGTGCGCACGCCTGGGCGGAAAGAGGGGGGGCTGGGTGCTCAGAGGCTCCAGTGGGCCTGAAAAAACAAACCGCCAGTGGGACCGGCTCTCCTGCGCAGCTCCCCTGGTGTCTCGGTGAGGGGAACCGAGGGGAGGAGCACTTATAAGGAGCCATGGGACTCTCCCAGCTTCCAATTCTCACTTCACCCTGCGGGGTCTTAACGCAAACCCCCCATCCTCTCTCTTTAAGTGTCTGTGTGCGGTGGTGAGGGTGAGAATCAGGGCTGCTCTAGATGAATGGGACTAATGGAACTAATGGAGGTGATTCTGATATATATATATATATATATATATAATTTAAATATAGCACTGCACATGGTTAGATGCTAACTGTATTTTATTTGTTGTGAACTTGTACTTTGCACGATGACAATAAAGTTGCATTACAAACAAAGTGTTCAAACTGTACTGAAGTTGAAAACGCATAAAATAAGTTGAAATGACCAAAATTAATTGTAAATTAATTGTAAAAGAGCAAAAGATTCACCACAGAATATGAATTGCATACATGCACACACACACACACACACACACACACACATATATATGAAAAAGAATGAAAGAATACCTAATAATAATCGATTGCAATAGTAATATTTTACGTTTTACTTAATAAATACTGCATTTTGAAATTAGCACAATCACTTTCATAATCATAATAATTTTCATTAAATTTCATTTAATTAAATTTCGTTAAATGGTTAACCCAGCCTTCTAGGTAGTTTTATTTAGTTTTATTCAACTATTGTTTGAAAAATGACTATGGCTGCATTAACTTAAAAATGTAAATTAAAAATCAAACACATAATTACTAGACACATCAACAATAATCAAAATGTGAACATTTATTAATAAGCAATTTAAAAAAAATATATATTATTATTTGCTCAAAATTAATAAATGTTAATAAGTAAATAATAAATAAATGTTCATTTATTTGACATATTAATGAATGTTAATTTACAGCCTATTTTGGATCAATTTTAAGTAAAACATATAGTAATGTAATATATATATATATATATATATATAACTATTATTTTTCTATATTTAAAATATAATGTGTGTATGTATGTACACACACACACACACACATATATCTATATATATATCTATATATCTACATATCTATATCTATCTATATATATAAATACACACACACACACACATATAATTATAATATATTGTATTATATACGTGTAGATGTATAGATAAATAATTATATAACAATAGAATAATTATTATTATAGATAGTATAATTATAGATTTATTTATGTATAGGAAAATATTAAAATAATAATATTAAAATAGAAAATAATTAAATATCATTTATTATTTTTCTATATTTAAAATGTGTGTACACACATATATATAATTCGAATATATTATATTATATATGAGTGTATGTATAGAAAAGTATTACAATAGAAAACTATAATTATATAATATTATATTATAATAATTATACATTTTCTATATTTAAAATATAATGTGTTTATATATGAAGAGTTTATTAGCAAAAACTGATTATTCTGTTTTTTAACAATTTTCAAAAAATCATATTTTTTTATATGCAACCCATACGTGCATCCCAATTTATCTCAATCAAACTGCAGTTGGGTTATTTTTATTAGGTAAACAAAATAACAACAACAACATAAAAATACAGCTAACTAACACAATAAAACACAATAAAATAGTAACATAATAAAAAACATTATTTTTTTAAAATATAAAAAAAAGTTTTGCAAATAAACTCTTCATATATATATATATATATATATATATATATGTGTGTGTGTGTGTGTGTGTGTGTGTGTGTGAAATTACAATTCTAAACCACTGCCTAAACAGTACTTGTTTTTTTTTTACCACTAATTGTATAATAATTATAATAATAATAATTAATAATAATAGTGACCATCATCATAATCATAATTTTACTTAATAAATTATGTAATTATGTAATCAGCGTAATCACTGTCCAGCAATTAACGCTGTTGGCTAGGCAGTGATTGGTTATCATCACTAATTGTGACAATTAATACGATTACTTTGGATCACCACTATGTACCGTGAACAATGAGGTGAGACGTTACCACACACATCCAATAGAGGGCGCTGCTCTCCAAGTTCAAGTTCAAAAACAGTATTTACAATTCATCAGGAATCGACCGGACAAGGGTTTATGTTATAACATCAAATCATCTAATGCCACCATCTTAAACACGGTCCATAAGCATTTAAAATGCATATTGCTTCATGCAGTATTTATATGGAGAACAGTTAGTTAGTTTTATTTCGGCTATCGATCGCCGTATCCACATTCTTCTTCACGCAAGAATGGCCATAAAATCAATATAATAGATGTATTGGCTTTTGAGTACAAATCGAGGGTAACTAAACATAGACAACCAATATAGCAAAAACAATATAAGACGAGAGCGCACACACAAGAACACGTGATATATTTTCAGTGGGATTAAAGATAACAAATCAAAAATCAATATATCAGGTGTACGAATACAACAACAGGCCAGAAGGTTCTTGACCATGAGAAACGCTCAAGCTGGGCGTTGCGTTCGCGTTGTAACGCGTTGCTCGCATCGCGTCAGATCAGCTCAGCGCCTCGTAATATTTATCTATAGTGATAATAAAAAATCAATAACCGTGTAAACTCTGTTCTTTTAACGGATATAAAAACGTATCCAGCATCCCCCTCCCGCTCCCGCGCCAAGGGCTGCTCGACTGAACGCGGAAACTCCATCCCGCGTTTTCTGCCTCTTATTTAGGACGGTCTCAATAATTGTTTTCAGTAGCCCTATTCAATATCGCAGGTTGGCGTTCGTTCGATAACTCCATTCCGCGCTCGCCCGCGCCGTTCGATCTGCTCCGCTCCGTGTTTTGCGCACACTCCCCCGCCTCGCTCTCGCTCTCTCTCTCGCGCTGAACTCCAGCCCCTCTCGCGCTCTCTCTATCAGCCTTTCATTCCGTCTCAATATGTCTCAAGATGGCGGCCAATGCGGGATCGATGTTTCAATATTGGAAACGCTTTGATTTGCAGCAGCTCCAGGTCAGCTCCCTTTTGCTTTGTACTCGCTGTGTGTGCCGGTAAGCCGGTCCCGGGGAGCGTCGCCGTGAGAGGCTGGCGCGTTGCTCTCGCGTCGGCGCTTTCGCCGGGTTCGGTGCCCATTGATTAAAGCGGCTCTCTCTCGCTGATCGGAAATTGATCCTCTTTGTTCAATTCCCATCGATCAACCATCACGGTCAAGGTGGATGCGGCCACTTTGGCTACGGGAGCCCGAAGCTTTCCCGGTTCTTTCCCGCTCCTCTCCATCTCCGGGATGTTTTGGGAATAGTTTGTGCTGGAGAGATTTAGATAGTATGTTTGTTGAAATAATTTTGTGTTTAGAAGTGTGTCGCGCTACACGGGTGGCGCTGTGCTGGACCGAGACGTTATTGCTTAGTAACGAGAGAGGTGTTAGACTGCCTTCGTTTTTAGATTTCACCCCGTTTATTGTTTACTAGCACTTTTTGGGTGACTTTAGAAGTTTATGAAGTTAGCAAACGCAAACTTCGGCTTGGTAGGTAAGTTTAAAGTGAAGACGGAATTGGCTTTCAAACCTGCGCCAGACAGGAACAATTAAACACAAAACAATAAACAAACACGAACTGATGAACGTTTACTTGTGAGACTCTAGAAAAGACGGTTTATTTCGTTATTCGCTTACAGAGCCCGACGCAATAGCTCATTAAAACAAATGAACACAATTTCACTCTGTCTTTTTTATTTTCCCTCTTCACATGTAACTCGTGTTCAAGTCGTTTCTAAATAAACGTGAGCGTTTAAACGCAGGTGGGAACGTAAAGATTCTTTTTGCTCTGCGCTTTGTGGTATTTGTTTGTAAAATTGATTAGTTGTCAAAGTCATAACTCTTTCGTTATTTCTACTTGGTGTTCGTGCTGTAGGAGTATGAAGTGCATTTGTCGCGTCTGGTTAGGCATAAACAATAGACTCATGATTATATCAATTATTGATTAAGAGTTTATGTATTTATGAACTGAAGTCGCAAAGCTCAGCTAACGTTGAAAAAAAAATCGCTGACCTATTTTCTGATCGAACTTTAAATTCCCTCTTACCAGTAACCATTTATAAATCTTCATAAGCATCACGAGTCATTAAAAAATCGATATGGTATTATTTAAAAATCGATAGCATTCGATAGTAACGTGTAAACGAGCTTTTTAGAGCGATTAGGGTTTTTGTGCGTTAAAAGTATATGAGCTTGCGTATTTTTCATAAATAACGTGCATGTTCAAGATTGTTATTAATGTTAAAGAGGATAATATACACGTAAATCAAAGCAGAATGTGGAATACTATATATGTGCATGGGTTGCATTATGTTTTGAGATGCTATTCAGTTTTTGTGTAACATTAATCTGTAATAGTCAAACATTGCCCGGCTTCTTGCATGTCAGATGTTTTGCCGTTTGATTATATTGTGTTCTAGGAAAATCATTTATTCAATTAGGGTTCAGACATATAGTGTTGAACATAAAAGGACCACACACACAGCTGGGCATATTCTGATGTGGTGGCTCTAAATTTTCAATGCCTTCCCTCCCTCCCTTTCTCTCTCTCCCTCTCTTTCTCTCTCTCTCTGTTTCTATCTGTCTCCCAGGCTGATAAGAACTGGCATCAGTGAGTTCAGGCTTTGATGATGTCATGGACGCTATTTATCATCTTGTTTTCTCTCTTGCTACTTTTGTGTCTTTATTATTCAAATAAGATTTTTCAGAATGAGTTTATTTCTTGATTAACTTCACTGATTTACACTTAACTGATGCCTCGATGTGAATCAGATGTCTCATATTACCCTGCAAAAGCCGCACCAGACAGTGGAATAAAGACGTCTGAATTATAATTTCCCTGTGACTCCAAGCAGAGCTTTTTGTCTCATGTATCCCAGACTTTTTGTTTGCTGGTGTCACCTGCCTCCTGTCACCACGTGGCTCTGAGGTGTGCGAATGCAGGTGAGGTGTAAGTGTACCTCACTTGGTGTGTGGTCCCGAGTTTTCGTGCGTCAACACGGAAAGATTAGCGATTGACGCAGGCAGTTCTGCCACCATCAAGATGTGAGCCGAGTCTCTTGTCTGGACCTGCGTTGGGCCCCTGTGATGACTTTAAAATGTGTTTGATATCTTTAATGAGGGGCACATGGGCCGGCTGTGGTACACTGTGTACCTAAACACCATCCGAGTGTAATCTGTTGCATTTTCAGTTCCTCTGTGTGGTTGACGTATGAATGGCGCTGCTATATCTTGGAGATCTTCTACAATACGCCTGTGAAGAGGTTCAGCAGATTAGGCTGCCAGACGTTATAGTCATAGCTGGATGTGCTGTCATCCACTTTTCTTACTGTAACTGCTAATCTTGGTTAAGATTTATTAAGGTTAAAATTTATTAGACTAGTACACGAATGATACATGATATTTGCATTTGAATATTTTTGAGGAGATTCATCACTTGCAGATGGAGTGTTTTCGTTAAACATCACTTAATGAATCGAACACCTGTATTTTGACCGTTTCAATAATAACTGTCTGACTGACACCTGACTGCAGTTTAAAGAATGGGGAAAGTCCCTAAAAAGTGAGCAGGAATGTCGCCACGTGTCTGTGAAAATGCGGGTAAACTACTTTTAGGCATGGTTTTAATGCTGACATGAAAGATGAATAGAACAACAGTGTCTCTGTGGAGCCCACCCCACACATTCACACAGACTCGGATCCTGACCACTTCAAACCAAGCCAACTATATTGAGGCCCCGAAACAACACACATATTTGCATGTGGCCTCTCCAAATTTAGCCTCAAAGTAAAGCACTTCAATTGACTCTTGTGTTCGTCTAATTTCACAATTTACACTGATAATAAATTCTGGGAGGCCCTTTGATTGATGCACTTTTGAGGAAACCAAAAAAACATTTTAAGATGTATTGTTTGGTCTAATTTTTCGACCGAAATTGTACAGGGAACAACAAAAAGGTTTGTGAAAATTAGTAGCCTTTTCATGTTCGTAAACCACTTAAATTGACTCTTGTATTTTTATATTTACACAGCTTAGACTGATAATAAATTCTGTAGTTCCTTTTGAGTGTATTGAAGTGCACTTTGAGAAAACAAAAAACATTTTAAGATTTATTATTTGGTCTAAATTTGACTGAAATTGTCCATGAAAACAAAACAAAATAGTTTTGTGAAAATTAGTAGCCTTTTCATGTTTGTAAACCACTTAAAGTGGCTCTTGTATTTTTATAATAACACATTTTGGACTGATAAAAAAAAATCTGCAATCACTACTGAGTGTATTGATATGCACTTTTGAGACAACAAAAACATTTTCAAATTCATTATTTGGTCTAAATTTGACTGAAATTGTGCAGGAAAACAAAAAAAATAGTTTTGTGAAAATTAGTAGCCTTTTCATGTTCACAAAGACATGAATAATATAATAAAGTACTTAAATTGACTCTTGTATTTTTATAATTACACAGTTTAGACGGATGATAAATTCTGGAATTCATTTTGAGTGTACTGATATGCACTTCTGAGAAAACAAAAAACATTTTAAGAGATATTATTTGAGTAACACTTTATTTTTAAGGACAATTCCCACTATTAACTAGCATGCATATTACTAGCATATTGGCTGTTTATTAGTACTTATAAAGCACTTATTAATGGCTTATTCTACATGACCATATTTTTCTATTTTGTCAAAGGATTTTAGATACCTTACTATTAATGAGCAGCAAATTTGGAGTTTAATAAGACAAAAGTCATAGTTAATAGTAAGAATTGGACTTTAAAATAAGAAATAATAGTGTGATCATTATTTGCTCTATATCTGATGGAAATGTAGAGAAAAAGATACATTTTGTGAATTGTGTACATTAATAGCTTTCTCATATTTGTAAAGACATAAAGAATGTTAGATATGTAGTGGTTTTACTTTACCGTTTCCTCCGCTGCTTGTGACAGGAAATTAAGTTTGTCCGAATTATACTGAATTTTTTAGTGAATTGTATACATTAATAGCCTTTCCATCTTTGTAAAGACATTAACACTGTAATAAAGCAGTTCAACTGACTGGGAATAAATTTTGTGAGGCCCTTTGAGTATCTTGATATGCACTTTTGAGAAAACAAGAACCATTTTCAAATATATTTGGTCTAAAGTTGACCGAATTGTACATAATTGTACACAAATCTCTGTACATTAAAAGCCGTTTCATATGCAAGATCCATCTGTAGTGGTTTCACGGTACAGTTTCCTTTCTAGTGTGTGACAGGAGATTCAGTCTGTTGCCTCGTTTTGGTTATTAAAAACAGTAGCGGTGCTTGTCGGTGAAAAGAATAGGTTAGCAATTTCAGATCTGGTACTTGAGAACCTTTGTTCTACTAGCAGATCAAGCCCAGACGCCGATAATCCCACAGTATTTGAATTACCTGCTCCGGGAGGTGCAGCGATCTAAAATAAGAAGCGTTTTTTCCTCTCTGTGTAGTTGTCTGCCATCTCATGTGATCATCGTAGGCCAGCGATGGTGGCCTGAGTATAGCTCCTTTAAAGGGGGACTCGGTTCTTGTGTGATAAATACTTGATGATGATGTATTTTTATTCAGTCTAAAGAAAGAATCAATCCGTTCCTATGGCAGTTCACCGGCCCCTGATTTATGAATCTGTATGTGCTTAAATATATATTTAAAGATAAGCATGTGCTTAAATAAATGTTTTTTACTGGAATATGTAATACGAAGTGGCTAAATAGTTAATGCAAGCGTTTTAAGCGAGGGCTTTTTATAGGCCGCTCGGTTGTGTGCGTGTTGACCCCTCTTTCCTATGCTGATCGGTCTGCACTCGGTTGCTGGAGATAAAGATGGCAGGAAGAATTCAGTGGCCATGGGAATCAGGGGGGAGGCCATGTGCCAGCACACTCTTTCTCTCCCTCTCTTTTTCTCTCTCAGTCACCCTCGCTCAGACGCTCATACACACGGTCATTACCTCACTGACTGCCCCCTTTTGCTGTGTCTGAGGGCTGGGGTTTCACAGGGGGGCCGCTCCCCTCCCGCCCCACACAGGGAAGCCAGAACTCTGACGCCACCAGCATAATTAGCCGTCCATTTCAAATACAGCCCGAGTTGGAGGAGGGGATGAGAGCGCTCGCCCCTCCCACCCCTTCTCTCTTCCTCTCTTTTTCTCTCTTTCTCGCTTCCTTTCGTTCATACTTTATGGCGTGTTTGGTCTGCGTGCCCGTGCACTCTGGAAATTCTTCCAGTTTGAAGGAATTTAACGCCTCTGATTTGTTTTACACAACTGAATTGAGGGAAAGAGCAAATTGCAAAAGAAAACTGAAGTTTAACGGCAGCATAATAGGCATTTTCTGTATTCAACTTTTAGATAAAAAGTCATTTTTGAGTCACAGATCTAATAGACGCTTTATGCTTTCTTGACGCGTTACAGGTTTTATAGTGACTGATTCATCTGTGCGTTTTATTTCAAAGGAAAAAAGTTTGTTTTTGTAAACTTTTGATACATTTGCTCTTCCTTTGAAACGACTTTCCTTTGTTGCTGACATCACCAAGGCCACACACTCACTATTTGATAATGTAACTCTAGTGCATAACATTCACTGTAGCTGTTGATGTTTAAAGCATTTGATTCCATCAATTCCTTAATGAATAAAAAGTTCTAACCTGCAGTTTTCTTTTTTTGTTGAGAGTTACATTTGGAAACGTCAAATTATAGAAGTAAAATAGGCACTTAATGCTGCTGACGTTTACAACTGTGCGATCACAAATTTTAACATGATTGAAATGTTTAGATGTGTTAGAAAACGTCAGTTCTTTTTTTTTTTTTTTAAAAATAAAGATCTGGAACATTGTTTCCCGGTGGTCGTTCAAAAACTACTTAAAGCGCTGAACGGGAGAAAATGGACTGCTGAATAATATTTATGTAAAATAGTGTTAAAACAATGCGTCAGGTTATTACTGTGATAGACTGTGGAAAAAGGTTAGAACAGCGTTTTATTTGCTTCTGTTCAGAAACATCTGGAAAGAGTTTGAGGGAAGTAGTTCTGAATTAAGAGCCATGGGAAAGAGATCTGCTCCGATTGCCCTCTTTCCTGAGCGGAGGAGAGAGAGAGAGAGAGATAAAGGGAAGTTTAGTCCAAATGGTCTTTTTGTATATTGTCAGTTAAAACAGATTTTATACTTAAGAATCATTACGACTGTCATCTTGTTCCATGTTATCTGTTCCATGTCATTTGGATTTATTGCTTTTAATGGCTACATTAAACAAAAATTACAGTGCTTTTATGCAGGTTGTACGTTTAGGTTCTGTCATAAACAACCAGTTTAACCCTAGCTAACCTTGTGCCAGCATTTGTTATGATTGCGCCGTTGTTGAACGTTTCGCACTGCAACCCGATCCATTGTTTTCGGACAAGATTCACCAACTCTGTGATGAGAAGAGCATGTTTTTATTTCCAGTCTTCGCTGCCATTTCGAGGCTCTGCCGCGCCACCCTAATTCGCCGCAGATATGTTTAAAAAATCACAACCGCGGAGATCAAAGGCCTTGACAAAGCCTGTGACTTTACTGTGCATAAAACTAATGAGGTGCATCTTCCTGCGTCTGGATGCTTTTTCATCTCGGCGTTGTCGCCGTTGGTCAATATGTGGTTTACTGCAACCCTCGGTTTACGTTAATTTGGATTTATCTGCAAATTTCTGCAACGAAACACTGAATGAATGGGAGACTTTGCTAGCCGTGATACTCTGTTTTCTAAAGTTAAAATCAAAAATGTTAAAATTATGAATCCGTTCATGGTTTTCATTCGAATTATTCATGTGTACACGTTAAAATGTTTATCTTCGTAATCTTTATAATACAATAATTTTATAAAGATTCTCTGAGTGGGAAAACTGACGTTTTGTCACCAATTTTGCTTTTTGTCAGTCAAAATTTATTGAATAAAACCTGTTTTTAGATCACTTGAAAAGTCTGTTACCCTACAAAGGTTTTGGAAACACTTAATGTTGAGTTAAACCACACATTGTAGGTGCTAGCCCTAAAAGAGACCGAATTGACTTAAAACCTAAAATAAATAGAAATTGCCTGTATTTACTCTCTAAATACATGTTCCAGATATTATTGCAAGCGTTATGTGCCACTAAACTCATTTTCTCATCGTACATTGTTGAACATTTTGTTATCTTTAAATTGTGCCATACGTAACTAAAATAGTTTGCGAAAACTGTTTCTTGTTGACTTTAACCACAAATTATTAGTGAAACTAGCTAGCATAGTAGAACTAATGCTAAACTGCTAGTTACCAATGACTCCACTTAAAAATGGAATGAAAATTGACTGTACTTGCTTTCCAAATGCAAATTCGGGGTCAAAACATGTTCATGTTATTCCGTAGAAAAATGTCTTCGTAAGTGTTTATTAGTCGTAATTAGTGTTGTCACGGTACCAAAATTTCAGTATTCGGTACCAATACCAGTGAAAATCCACGGTTCTCTGTACCAATTTCGGTACCAAATCAAAACACAAAAACATGAATTGAACAACACACTATTTTTATTTATAACAAACAAAAATAAAACAAAGTTTTGACTTGGAAGCTGGTATTTTGAGCTGAGGTGATGAAGCATTTGCTGGAATCCCCATTTTTCACTGTGTAAACTGGCACTTAATCCATACATGTGAATTCAGCAACAGCTCGGTTCAGGTGAGTTTTTGTCGTACTTCTGCTGCTGAAAAGCATCTGGAACCGTTGTCTGCTTAGGAGTTTGGTTCGTGGTCTTCTTCAGCCTGCAGCTGTAAAAGGAAAATATAATATACTTCAGTAAAACAATGGGCTGAGTCTAACTAAATGCAATATTAGATTGACACCAGCTAAACAGAACTTTATATATAACTTTTCAGTAAATAACAAACCTCAGCTTTTTATAACAAAGTTAGATAAGATTACTTATATTGAGTGTAAGATATCAATGTTACACAGACGGAAACTGTAGTATTAAAAACACTTTACAAAAAGATTCCATTTAACATGACTAAATAAACAAGTGTTACATAGCAATTATTCTTCTTAATTTCAAAAATGTATTAATAATTTATTTTAAATTAAAAGTTGTATCTGTTGACATTATTTCACGCACAATGAACAAACATGAACGATCAAATGTTTGTATAAAACAACATTCACACACATTAATTAATGTTCACTCACTGTAACTTGATGTTAGATAATATACTAAGTCATGTTAATGAATAGTATCTTTTACCAAACTATACAGGACTGTATTTGACTGTACTTTTATTTAATCAAACTGCGCGAACTATATTTCATAGCCTAGTACAGCTTTTCTGTTGACCGATTTTAAGGCTATAAATATTAACCATACATTTGTACATTTGTTCTCTAACACACATATTTTAGCAACACGGGTCATTTAAAAGCCTCAGGTGTGTAAAAATAGTACACTATCATGTCCTGTTTTTTTTTAATAAACGCTATAGGAGCATTAAACACTTAATAAAGAAGTTTATTCTAATACTCGCGTTAGCATTAGCCGCGCTTATGCTAACGATTAACTAAGCAAATGGCGATGTTTATCTAAGGTATAATTTTTATAACAGAAGCTCTAAATATAGAATTAAATTAAAACTTACCTGCTTGAACTTTCATTAAATCTGGGTGTCGGTCTTTGAGGTGTTTTATTAAGTTCGATGTATTTCCTCCTTTTGAGAGAGAACTTCGATGACACCGTTTGCAAGTGGGTTTCTGATGATCTATGATGTTGCCCTTGTCATCAGTCGCAAATACAAAATATTTCTACACGTGGCTCCTTCCTCCTTTCTTTTCAACAAGCGGATTAAGAGCAGCCCCATCAGCAGCGCCGCCGGTCGCCATGTCTCTGTGCTTTTATGAAGAAGACGCAACTGCGCAGTGCGCACTTTTCGTATAGCGCAGTAAGAACCGGGTTGACCGGGTGCTCGGTACCACCGGTACTTAAGAAAACCTGGTACCGTAACATTTAATTTTTTTTAGTACCGACTTGGTACCGAAGTACCGGGTCTTTTGACAACACTAGTCGTAATGTAATGGCCTTGGCATTGTTGATGTACTATTTCCTATTTAATACTGTACAGCCGCCTTGTCACAATTCTGTATTGTTAAAGGCGGTATATAAATAAATAAATAAATAATTAAAAAAATAATAATAATAATTTGTTTTGCCTCCAAACTGATGCCACCAAACTGCCCTATGTTTTTGTATCCTTAGAATTCATGTCATTACAGAATTAAATTTTATTCTCGAACGCCGCTTTCAACACTATTTATCTTAAAGGTACATGAAACCCCCGACTACTTTTTCTGA
The DNA here is from genome assembly GCA_012976165.1 of Labeo catla. Classification (NCBI taxonomy): domain Eukaryota; kingdom Metazoa; phylum Chordata; class Actinopteri; order Cypriniformes; family Cyprinidae; genus Labeo; species Labeo catla. Next base: position 102,133 of record VONZ01001268.1, on the reverse strand, counting down.
GATTTTAGCAGAGGTGTTTGTGTTGCACATCATAGATGACAATGTTAGCATCGGTAATTAAACTGGTTAATTTTCATCTTGCCGGTTTAAAATCTACATTGTGCTGACGTCAGAGTTTGTGACGTGGCAACAGACTATAGTACATCGATGACGCATCGGTGTCTCATAATTATTCATGAGGCTGCGTGTTCTTTTCCTATGAGAAGACGCTTCGCCTAATTATTCACAACAGCGTGTGTTGATTTGCTATGACAGACGCTTCAGACTGTGAGATTGCATATATTAACTGAGAGAAACATTCATGGATCGAAGGAGAGTGTTTTTCTTTGCTTTGTAAGAGTTCAGCACAAACGCGATTCATTCATAAAGTGAGTGTAATAGCGGTTTTTACAACTACTTGACGCAACCCATCAAAAGGATTATAAACGCGGCAAAATAAGCCTTAAAAAGTTAACAGAGGTGCAACAGCGCGTTCATATATATGTTTTCGATGCAGAGTGCAAATGGCTGTGCATTTATTTGTGTTTTTAACTCAGTAGGAGCGAAATGACCCGAGGTTGACTCTCTCCCCTCTTCCCCCTCCGCACCGCAGCGTAACGTTACCACGCCCACTTTTGAAGCATTTTTTAAAACTGTAGTGAGAACTAACCAGTGCTGGAACAGGGGGGTTTCATGACCCTTTAACACAAAATGACTCAATATGATTCTGTATTCGGTCCAAACATCAGGCAGATGTGAAATCAACATGAATCGAAACTGAATGTATTTATGTTCCAGGTCTTCTTGTAAGTGTTATGCGCCACTAAACAAATTTTTCTCATCCCACATCATTGAATGTTTAGTTATCTTTAAATTGTGCCGTACACAACTAAAATAGTTTGTTGACTTCAACCACAAATTATTGGTGAAACTAGCTAGTGATAATACTAAACTGCTAGTTATTGGTGACTCCGCTTCAAAATGAAATGAAAAATGACTGTATTTATTTATTTATATTTATTTATTTATTTAAAAACAAATTTCAATTCTTATTGTAAACAAGTTAATGTTATTCCGTAGAAAAAATGTCTTTGTAAGTGTTTTTTAGTCTTAAAGTAATAACTTGTTTTGCCTCCAAACTGATGCCACCAAACTGTCGCTTTTCCGGCCCTACATTGTAAATTTCTTTATATTTCGAAATATGTCTCATTACAGAACTATTTTATTTACAATAAAAACATGTTCCAGGTCTTATTATAAGTGTTATGCACCACTAAACTCATTTTTCACACACTACACTGTTGAACATTTTGTTTTCCTTAAATTGTGCCATTCGTAACTAAAAAAGTTTGCAAAAACTGTTTCTTGTTGACTTCAAGCACAAATTATTGGTGAAACTAGCTAACTCTAATGCTAAATTGCTATTTATTGGTGACTCCACTTAAAAATGAAATTAAAAGTTCTTACTGCAAACAAGTTCATATTATTCCAGGGAAAAAAACGTCATCGTTGTACAAGTTTTTTAGTCGTAAAGCAATAACTTGCTTTGCCTCTGATGCCACTGATGCCACCAAACTGTCGGTTTTCCTGCCCTACGTCACTTTTTTTAATTCTTAGAATTATGTCTCATTACAGAACTGAAATTTATTTACAAAAGCTGTTTTACGTTGACTTCAACTGCAAGCGATTGAAACTAGCTAGCAGTGGAGCCAAAGCACTATTTATCTTAACACAAAAATGACTCGTCATGATCTCGTATTTAGTCCAAACAGCAGGCAAACGTGAATGTTGATGTAAAATCACCATGTTCCACTACTCAATTTCTCATCCTACGTCGTTGATAACATTCTGTTATCATTAAAATTGTATCTTCTGTAACTACAGTCGTTTGCGAAAACTGTTTTTTGTTGACTTCAATCACAATTTATTGGTGAAACTAGCTAGCGCTAATGCTAAACTGCTAGTTATCTGTGACTCCATTTAAAAATTAAATAAAAATAGACTGTATTTACTTTCCAAATACAAGTTTCGGTTCTTTTTGTAAACAAGCTCATAGTAATAATTGTCTTTGTAAGTGTTTTTTTATTCGTAAAGTAATAACTTGCTTTACCTCTGATGCCACCAAATTGTTTTCCTGCTTTACGTCGCATTTTTTGTATCCTTAGAATTTCTCTCATTACAAAACTACATTTATTCACGAATGCCATTTCATGTTGACTTCAACTGCGACTGATTGAAACTAGCTAGCAGTGAAGCCAAACTGCCATTTATCTAAACACAAAATGACTCGTCATGATCCCGTGTTTGGTCCAAACAGCAGGCAGATGTCGTCCCTCGCTCGATAATTTACTGGGCGAGATTTTGTTTGAAAAATAGAGATTGTATTTGCTCTTTAAATATCAGAGTATCGATCGTGCACGGCGGCGGCAGCGGGTGAAGACTCTCAGTCGGAACTGTTAATGTGTGGGAGACTCGAGAGGCTGGAATCTCACTCACATGCCATGTTTGATAAAAGCCCAGCTCTTAGGGGGCTATGAACAGTCCATTTCAGCTGAGGCGAGGAGGAGGCACGCACCTCTCTTTCTCCCTTTATCTCTCTCGCTCTCCTTCCCTCTCTCGCTTTCTTACCGCTCGCTGTGAGAGATGATTGAAAAGCCGGAGTTTCCATCAGCGGCCGTCAGCTGTAAATGTACTCAGACTGCTGAAACAGCCCTGCGTTGTTGCTGACCGTGGCATGGGCCAGAGGATGTAGCGCCATATTGCATTGTGTGTAGTGTGCCAGCATAATCAGGTGTGAATAAGTAGGTCAGCTGTGGCCTGTGTTTCGCGTTGCCGGTTGGTATTTCTGACAGCAGCCGAGAGTTTTTTATTTTTTTTATTTTGTGCAGTCGGTGGTTTGCGGTTTGTTGACGTTGAAGACTGTTTGCGGGAAAAGAGGGACGTTCGCAGCTTGTGTGTTCAGACGGAGGATGAATCACATTTGTGTTGGGTTACATAAGATGCCAACCCTTTGGGGGGTGACCCAAGCTCTTTTTCTTTTTGCACTCGTTGTTTCTCCTTCACTTTCATTCTGTCGTTTCACATTCGGACTCTCTCTGGTTGGCACCGAGCCTCGGTTTGATTGCCAACTGAGAAAGTGCCACGGTCGTATCAGGATACCTGTCGTAAGGTGACACAGTCTTTTGTCCCACGGTCTCGCGTGGTGACTTCCTTTGAGCGTGTTCTGTCGAGAGACATCTGGACTGCTGTTTAACTTAGCTGTCTCGAGCATAAACAGGTGTTTTTGTGACTAAATGAATGGATTAACCAGCAGACCCAGACACAGTTCCACTCCAGACTCCAATGCCAAATTTTTTTTTAACCTTGCGCCGTGTGCGTAATCCTAGAGATATAAATAGCCTTCCTCAATAAGAACTGGAAGGAAGGGCACACGCAACCTTCATACGTTTCATTGTGGTGCGTTTACCTAATTTATGTTCAAAGTTAGATTTGTAAGCATAATAATATAGCATAGAGTCAATTTCGAGGCCTTGTGGCCTTTGACTTCTGTGGTTTCAGCATGTGCAAAACTACAACTTATTGTTCTTAAAGGAATAATTCTGTCATCATTTACACACTCTTATGTTGTTCCATGTTTTTTTTGTCTATACAAGGAAAATCAATGGGCTCCAGTGTTGTTTGTTGTTTCAGAATATTATCTTTGTGCTCTACAGAAGAAAAAAGCTATATAGGTTTGGAATGACATGAGGGTGCGATGAATGAAATGATAACAGAATTTACGTTTTTTATCTCTTAAAGGAAAAAGATAATTACTAGGCTGTTTGTTAGACTATTTGTTAGGAAGTTTTTCAACTTTGTCTGATAAGAAGCTGATGCCGAATTCGCAAGAAATTACATGTAATATAAATGTAACTGTAAACCTAATTATGATTGTAATATGAAAAAAAGAAACTTTGGAAGTTGTACCTTTTTGTAATTTCTTGTACAAATTCTTACAATAGTTGTCATAAGACTGTGCTGCAGTCTTTATTTTAAAAATGCGTTCAAGATAGCTGGCCTAAACATAATTTGAGATTCAAAATATTTTTTAAACTCTTTTCAACTTGACACATTTGTTTTATAATTAATTACATTGGCCTAACTGTTCATAAGTTTAAGGTTGGTACTGTAAGAATCTCTTAGGCTCACCAAGGCTGCATTTATTTGATCAAAAATACAGTAAAATGGTAATATGTAGCGATTAATCGCAACTAATCACATCCAAAATAAGTTTACATACTATATGTGTGTGTACTGTGTGTGTTTATTATGTGTGTATATATAAACACACACACACATTTATATATTAAGGAAAAATATGATAGATTTATCTAAAATATTTATATTATATATTATTAGTGTGATTAATCGCATCCAAAAAGAAAAGTTTCTGTTTACATACTATATGTGCGTGTCCTGTCTATATTTATTATGTATATATAAATACACACACATGCATGTATATATTAAGGAAAAATATTGTCGATTTGTATGTAAAATATATTTATTTGTAATCTAAATTATATACAGGTATAAATATATATACATAAATATTTTAAAAAATACATACATATATGTTTGTGTATTTATATATATACATAATAAATATACATAATAAACACACATATAGTATGTAAACATAAATTTTTATTTTGGATGCGATTAATCGTTTGACAGCCCTAAATATTTTTTTTAAATATATGCATTTAAGTGTATTTACATGTATGTGCATTTATATATACATAATAAGTATAGTCAGTACTCATAAACTTTTATTTTGGATGTGATTAATTGCGATTAATCGTTTGACAGCCCTAAATATTGTGAAACATGATTACAATTTAAAATAACTGTTTTCTATTTCAATAAATTTTAGAAAGTAATGTATTCCTGTGATGGCAAATCTGCATTTTTAGCATCATTACTCCAGTCTTCATTGTCAAGTGATCATTTAGAAATCGTTTTAATATGCTGCTTGAGAAACATTTATTATAATGATCTTTATTTGAAATAGAAATGCATTGATTTTAGATAGGAATCTTTTAACGTTATATATCTTCACTGTCACTTTTGATCAATTGATAAAGACAAATCTTACTGAGCACAAACTTTTGAACAGTAGTAAATAAAGTGAATGCATTATTAAAACAAATCGAAATGTTTTTTAAGCGCAATCAAGCAAACTGACTTAAACTCTATAATCTAATGAGCTAGTGTGTCTGTAAAAACAGGAGTTTTGGTTGGAAACTGTTCGAGGAGTTTTTTATTCTTGAGGAGCCCCAGATGCTCAGTACATTATGTGATATGATGGTGGCTCCTAATTTAGCCGCGGTCTTATCCTGTACGGATGAGTAATTGTGTCCATAAAGAAGGTTAATCTTCATAACAGGGGAACATAAACCAGATCTCTCTGGATCCTCTTCTGTTTCAGCACAGAACAGGGTAAGAGAGTATTACTAAAGCTCAGAGCAGGGAACTTTTTTGGGTTGGAAGAATTTAGTGCCGTTTCTGAGAAAATAAACATTACGCTTCTATTTGCTCCTCACAGTTATTGTCTGGTCTCAGGAAGGACCGGTCAAAGTTAGGTGAGGATTTGGAAGCACTTATTTTAGACCGGCTCTCCGCGGTTCCCCAGCGGGAAGGTCTGGACCGTTGAGGGGGGGGAAGACAGCGTTTCGGAACGTCTCAAAGTTTCCGGAACACTTCACCTCAGAACTTTTCGAGTGCCGTCTCGCTCCATTACTATTCTCGGAGAGTCTCAGGTAGCCATGGCGAAGAGTTTGCACCCAGCTGTGGTTTAAGTGCTCTGTGAGAATGGGAAATAATCAGGAGACCCTTTAACCTCCTGTCCGCACTTTTTCCCTTCTGTCTTACTCTCGCTCTCTCTCTCTCTCTCTCACACACACACACACACACACACACACACACACATACACACACTTTTGGGTTTTACTCCAGACGTCCCTTGCCAGCCTGGGCTCAGCACTTTAAAAACCCAAACAAAACAAATCCTCTGCGGGGGCCCGCGGTGCCTAGGGAACCGGGCAGCTCCACCTCACACTCAGCGGCAGCAGGGCTCCCTGATCTGGCTTGGAGCTAGACTTTGGCTGAACTTTCACTTTTGCCTGAAACAGTTATTATTAGTGACCTGAAAACCTCCAGGAGGAGTGGAAATGGAAGCCAGATGCCGTTAGTGGCTGGAAAACGATATTAAGCTTTCAAATGGTGCCCATGGGGAGGGAGACTGACATGGATTTCCATGTTGGGGGGGTGGAGAAACAGTGACCCCGGCGCTGCTCTGCTGATTTGTTCTGCCGATGACTCGCGCTTACGCATCGTTACAGAAGGGGGGGTCTGGGGAAGGGTCGGACCTCCAAATTCGGTTGCTTGTGGGGACACTACTGTTATCTCTGATCGTACATATGGGAAAACATTGATGTTTCTTCAGATGTAGGCCATGATAATTTAGCTAGATGATTATTTTTTCCCAGACTTTTAATCTCAATGTTTGCTTTAAAAAAAAAAAAAACTTTTCCATAATTTGTAATGATATTTATTATCTCCTATCTGTCACTAACAATTATTTTAGTAATAGAGTAATCTGTCGATTTATTCTGACGATTAATCGAGTAATCGGATAATTATATATTTTTTGTAGTAATAAAAATAGATCTGAACAATAGAAGTGAACAATAGCCTTTAAAATGACTTTAAATACATGTATAATATCAGTGAGGCAATAATAATAAAGCTGTGAAAATACATAATGTATTATAAACAATAGAACTAATGTACATTACGCATTATATCAAATGCCTGCAGAGGACGCCAACGGCCTGGCGATTGTTTTTACACTTTACTGTGCAATCTAATCCATGTTTAATATTGACTAAACAATATTTAAGTCAAATGTCCACGTAATCTTTAATATTTGGCCATTTCTTTATGATAAAAATGCTATAGCCAGTGCAATTTCTTAAATATGTGGACATCAAAACATGTAAACTCAGAGTGAGGGTTTAAACAGTTAGCATATTGAAAACGATAATGATGTATTCTCCTGTATTTGTTTACATTACAGATCTGATGAAATGGCACATGTTGTGTTCCCATATGAACATTCCCATATGAATCCAAACTCACAACAACATACAGAGATAAACATGTAAATGAGTCGCTCTTGAGATGCACGTACACGCATGTAAATAATTAAAGCGCATATATTAAACCTGCATCGCATTTTTATTTCATTAAAACGTATGTGAAGTTTTATACATTTGTGAATTCTTAATAACTTTATGCTTTTTTTTTTTTTAAATGGGTTTAACATGTGGAATGCGTCACTTCCGGTATCGCATACTCGATTAGCATCTAGGAATCGTTGCAGACCTAATCTTTAGTGCTGTTAAGCAATTAATCGTGATTAATCGCATACAAAACAAAAATTTTATGTGTGTACTGTGTATATTTTTGTGTATATAAATACACAAATATGCATGAATATATTTAAGATAAATATGTTGTTTATATATTAAAAATATTTATATATAATATAAATATGAATGTAAATATCTACATGTAAAAACAAGTAAATATTTTTAAAATATATACTGTATGTGTGTATTTATAGATATGTGTACTGTAGATTTTACGTAAACAAAAACTAATTTTGGTTGCGATTAATTGCGATTAATCATTTGACAGCACAAATTTGTTTTTTTTCTTATGAAATGGCTCAAAAAGGTTTTTTTTTCAGTCAGTAGTACTTGCTTTCAACCAATGAACGTTGCCAGTTTAAAGTAAAATATTCATGTAAAATACAGTAAAAATCTATTTAAATTTTTTTAATTAATTTTTTATATTTATATTTTTTATTATATTTTTATATTTTTTATATTTAAATCAAATATTTCTGTATATTTCCAAAGTGCATTTCTGATTTGTTTAAATGTAATAGACTTTTTTTCAATTTTATAAGTAGCTGTAATATTTACCTAACTTTTTTATTTTATTTTCGTTCACCCAAAAATGAAAATTCTGTCATTAATTACTCACCCTCATGCTGTTCCAAACAAATTAAGATGAAATCCGAGAGCTTTCTGACTTTGCATAGACAGCAATGCAGCTACCACGTTCAAGGCCCAGAAAGGTAGTAAGGACGTCATTAAAATAGTCCAGTTTTATGAAGCTACAAGAATACCTTTTGTGCGCGAAGAAAACAAAAATAACTTTATTCAACAATTTTTTCTCTTCCGTGTCAGTCTTCGCCACATAGTCACTACCTTACCTTACCTTTCTGGGCCTTGAACGTAGTTGCGTTGCTGTCTATTCAGAGCCAAAAAGCTCTCGGATTTAATAAAAAATGTATTCCGAAGATGAACGAAGGTCTTGTAACGTTTACTTTAGGGAAAGGTAAACCCTTACTCTGCTTTTCAGGCACTGTGGGAACAACGACAGTCTGACGTCCCGGGATTGTTGCGTCCAGTCTAGGGAGACGATGCAACACACACTGCCCCTTTAATTCCAGCACTTCCTCATCCCCTTGTTCTCTCTCTTTATACAAAATGTCTGTGCAGCCTCCAGCGAGGTTCTGTCTCCAGGAGGGTAATTATTTTTAGCAGGAAGTGTCTGAAAATGGACTGTACTTGGTCAGATGTGTGTGTATGTACGTGTGTGTGTGTTGGCCCCTGGCTGGCTGGCCTAGCTTGCAGTGAGGAGAGATTGGCGGGATGTTGGTGTTGTTATTAGTCCTAACAGCAGCCGGGCAGAGGATGTGCTCTCCTCGGTCCCGCGGGATATCAGAGACAGATCCGCGGAGATCAGAGGGCCGAATATATCAGGTGAATTTCAGCGAGAGGGAATGAAAATAGCAGGCTAGCCGAAGAAAGGCTTTTTGCTTATTTATGAGAACGTCACACCTGGCCTATATCGACGGGATCGCATTTTACCGCGTTATTGTGCTACTCCCAGCGTTCTCATCCATTGGTGGTCAAAGGGGATTTTGCACGACCCTTTGTTGTTCTTCTCGCCCCTTAAATCAACAGAATTTGGCAAATCGCACTTGCGTTTGTGCGATTTTTCCCAAATTTACCCAGTGACTGTGCAAGTTAAAAAAAGACAGGGGAAAACAGACGATGGTCAATGTTATAGTCATCAGTCTGTGCGGGATTGTTTGAGGTGTTTGCCTTCAGTTTGGCTAGGCTATTTCTCTTGGCAGGCCGATATGTACATCTGACACTGATGGCTTCCCTGGCCATCTGCCAGAGAATATTTCAAACAACTTGCTTTTAAAAAGACCGCTGTGCGTCCTGGGAGTTACAGCATAATTAAACAGACTTGAACCTCTCCGCACAGAAACAAATCACTATAAATATCGACATACTGAAAAGGCCTCTGTGCCTGCGGTCTTCCATAATTTTTACTTTTTTTTTTTTTTAAGTTATTAAATAAGTTTAATCACATCTGTATTTCTTGTTCTTTGTTTTACAGGTGAATCATTTGAAGACTCTTTTTGTGTTTCATTTTTGTATCAAAAAATAGCAAAAGTGTGGCAAAAATAAGACAAAATGTGCTTTAAAATAAAATAATTATATATAAATGTATATACATATATAGTATAATGTGTGTGTGTGTGTATATATATATATATATATATATATATATATATATACACACAATTATTTTTATTCCTTGAGTTTAGGTGAACAAATAAAAAAAATTGTCTTCACATTTTGTGTTAGGTGCAGTTTAAAATATTTGTGTTTGTAGCTATAAATATAAATATATCAAATATTAAAATTAATATATAATATAATATAAAAAAATTACAATTTTATATAAAATACTGAAATGAATTTAGATGAATATATTAGTAAAAAATATAGAAAAAAGTTACTTTTTGGACACTGCATTTATGTAAAATATTAAAATAATGATTATAGCACAAAATATAAAATGTAATATATGTAATAAATGTAATAAATATATAAAATATTTAAATTAATTCAGATTTGTATATATTCATATATACATTATACATATATGGTGGGTGTGTATGTATGTATGTGTGTGTGTGTGTGTGTATATATATATATATATATATATATATATATATATATATATATATATATATATATATATATATATACTCCCATACATGCGCACACACGCTACCTGTCAAAGGTTTTTAAACAATAATATTTTTAATGTTTTTAAAGAAGTCTCTTCTAATATATATATATATATATATATATATGATAAATATATTATGTATGTATGTGTTTGTATGTTTTGTCTTATTTTTCCTTGTTTAGAAGAACAGTGTAGACGAACTGGCAATCGAAAGGGGAATAGGAAAAAAATCTGATGTTAACGAAACAGAACATCCAGTGCTGATGGTACGATTTGAGACCTCAGCCCACCTAAAACATCTCAATCCCTCATTTAGAGGTCTGATTTATCTTTGCGAGCAATCAGGTGGCTTATATTTGCTTTTAATCCAGGACTTTCACTTACACCGAGGTATTATCTCAGTTAAACACACGTCTGCACACAGATACTCGCTCCAAATGCATCCAAGACCTCCATTATAGAGAGATGCATTATCTGTCACGCTGGAATGTGCGTATTGTTATGGATTTACACGACCTGCATCCGAGGCCAGAGATAGAGAGAGGAAAAAAAAATGAGAGTTGGTGACTTGATGAGTAGAAGCATCGTGTTTTGCCTCACGTTTCTTCTGTCTGTAACTTCCGTTGGTGTTGAGTCATTGGCTCAATTCTCTGGGAAATATGTTCTGCACTATTTGCGCTGTTGGTAGCTCCAAGATTTAAACAACTGATCTCATGCTAATTCCAAATTTGAGGATTCATCCAGAAACGTCTGATAGTGATCTGTCATATCCAGGAAGTTCAAACAAGTTCAGAATCGCTGGAATGTTGCTTGTATTGAGGACAGCACAGTCACATGACCAAGGTTCAAAATTCACACTGTTCCACAAGCCAGATACGGGTAAAAAGTTGTTTTTGACCATAAAACCGCCATAGTACTTGATTAAGAATGATAATTTGAGATAAGTGATGTGAATGATTCAAATCGAAGACTTTCAAAACGCCTACTAACAAAAAACTCTGGGACTTGAGATGCTTGTCTAACAACTTTTGCGTCAGTGTAAAATTTAACAGCATAAGTGAGTCTACAATGTTATTCAGTGACGCATATGTAATGATCCTTGAATTTAGCTGGAAAAGAAAAAAAGTGTTCACATTTTGTGTTGGGTGCAGTTTAAAATGTGTATATGTAGTTATAAAATCTATAAATATCTGAAATATTAAAATGAAATATAGAATACAACATTTCTGAAAGGATAGTTATATATGTATATGTGTATATATATTTATATACGTGTGTGTGTATTTTATTTGTAGTATTATTTTTTAAATAATTATTTATATATAATTATATATATTTATATATTTATATTTATATGTATACACAATTATTTTTATTCCTTGAGTTTAGGTGTAAAAAAAAATCACATTTTGTGTTAGGAGCAGTTTAAAATGTGTATATGTAGCAAAAAATATATATATAAAATATTAGACTAACACAATACAATATAATCTAAAATATATATAGAAAATATTAAAATTAATTTATATGTATTTATTAGTAAAAAATATAGTAAAGTTAATTTTTGGACCCTGCATGTATATATGTAGCTAATATATAAAATACTATTTGCTATTTAAAATAACTGCTTTCTGTTTGAATATATTTTAAAATGTAATTTATTTATGTGATCAAACCTAAATTTTTTGAGAATCATTACTCCAGTCTTCAGTGTCTAATATGCCGGGTTGCTGTTCAAGAAACTTTTTCTTATTATTATAATCAACATTTAAAAGTTGAGTGAATAGAAAGATCCAAAGATCAGCATTTATCAGAAATAAAAAGCTTTTGTAACATTATACACTGTACCATTTAAAAGCTTGGAGTCAGTAATTTTCTTTTTTGGTTTTGGGAAAGAAACTTGAGAAATTTCTACTCTGCTGTTTTCAACATCTTATGACGATGCTAAACGTAAAGTAACGATGCTAAAAATTCAGCTTTGAAATCAAAGGAATAAATTACATTTTAAAATACATTCTAGTAGAAAACTGTTGTTTTATATATTTAAAAAAAAGTTTTTTACTGTAATTACTTTAAAGTAATTTTACTGTTTTTGCTGTACTTTGAATCAAATAAATGCAGACTTAGTGAGCAGAAGAGACGTCTTTAAAAACATAAAAAAAAAAAAATCTTACTGTTCAAAAACTTTTGACTGGTAGTGCATATAGTAAAAAAAAAAATGTTGTTCCGTTTTAGTTGTGATTTATCCTTCATCGTCTTCATATCTCTGGCGACGTCACATACAGCCAGTCATCATGCACTGCTCTGCTGACTAATCCAACTGACGTTTTTGGCAAAGTTGGGCCTAAGAAAAAGTAGGGGGTAGTACTTGTGTATGCACTTGAGCGTGTATGCGTTTGCATCTGCCATTGTGTGTGTATGCGTGCGCGTGTGTGGTCGTGCTTTGGCAGCGCGAGTTTGTTGTTCCCGGAGGCATGCTAGTGAAAGCGGACCCGTAGAAGGAGAGGAGCGCTCATGACGGTACTCGCTGGGAAAACCGCAGGCCAGACGAGCTGATTGGACTGCGCTGCGACACCATGTTTCCCATGTTCTGAACAGCTTTCACTGGAAGCTGGCCAACACAGAGGGGGACCCCTCTCTTCTGCTCTCTGCTTCTTTATTTCTCTCCCTTCTCGCTCTCTTGTGCTCCCTGTATCCCATTCAGACCGATGTTATTGAGACGAGGGTTGCTGAAATTGCAAACCGCCCTTTGAAATGGAAAACAAATTTAAGAAAACAAGCATGGATGGATTTCCACCGCGCTTTCCTCATCTACATCACCTCCCCTCCTCTTTCGTTTGAGCTGGAAAGCGTCGAGAGGTTTGACCTTTGAGAACCTCATGTCTTTCCAGACCTTATATATATATGAGGTATTTTGAATATAGTTGGGATCCAAAACTACTTTGGACCCCAATGACTTTCATTGTAAGGCAGTCTTTAAAATTTCACCTTTTCTTTTCCACATTTTTAATTTTGGCTTCATTGTAAAAACACCATTACTTCAGCTAATTTAGTACGGCTGCTAGCCCTCTTTGAAAATCCTTTCCATCTTGGATAAGGTTGCTTGTTTTGTGCTTGTCACGGTGGTAATAACCCTCCATAGGTCACAGAGATTATCAGCCATTCACCGATGTGCTCAGATTAATTTAGCGACGATGGGCTTAATTGTTCTTGCTGCTCTGTTGCTAGGGTATAGATACACAGCCGGGCAGGTGCACAGCAGGTTCTCGTCTGCGTTTCAACAAAAAACAGCGACGTCGAGGTGGTCAGTCGTCCCCTCAAACATAATCGAAAAAGAACTGCCAGGAAAGGCCCATTTAGAAACGGCTCTGATAGCGTTCTGTTCACGATAAATACTTAAAGCGTTTGGAGAGCTCAGTCTGCGAGCTGCAGCGCATTTCATGCATTATTGAGGTAATGAGGGCTGAGGTGTTCTTCTGTGTCTCGCAGACAAAGACCAAAAAAGACGAGGCTTTTTGTATCAATGCCTCCAGAGCATCCAGCGAGTTACAGTATGCATCGATAAACACGCATTTGCCGCAATTCGGCGGTAATGTGATTTTGTAAAAATGCGAAGTGTTAAGGGGGTTGACATGACTCAAAAGATTTACAGTAGACAGTATCAGCAGAATCAAAACCAGTATCAATTTTTGATGCCAGTTTTACAGCAAATATTGAGGTTTTGAAATATTTAGGGTGTTTTTTTTTTTTTTAATATAAGTTTGTTCATATTTTTCACATTTTAATTTAAGATAATTAAATTAATTAAATTAGCTAATGTAATCTTCAGATCATTTTAATTAATTAAACACAAGTTATTCAACAACACAACAACACTACTAATTATTCAAGCAACATATTATTCAACATTATATTTAAGTAAATATTTCGTAATTAAAAAAAGAGTGAAATAATAATAAAAATATAATAAAATACTAAAAACTTAATTTAATTTAATTTAATTTAATTTTTTATTTATTTTATTTTAAGCTGCAGAGCCTCTAATGGTGTGATAGAAAAAAAAAAGATTGGAGGAAAATTTATAAATGTTTGTGTTTCCATGAGAAATTTTGCATTCACTCACAAAACTTTTACGTTTTCTCTTAAAAGTTTTGCCTTCTCTGAGAAACTTGTGTTCGCTTGCAAAAGTATTGAAATATTCTTTTCCTTTCCATGTCATATAAAATTTTGCAAGCTAATTTTTTGTGAGGGTTTTGAGATATTGGGAATGCTTTTTAAAAAAGACGTTTATTCTTATTTACATTTAAATTTGAGCTAATTAAATGAATTCAATTAAAGTAACTAATTAAAATAAAGCGATAGAATGTAATCTTCAGATAATTTAATTAATGAATGAATGAATTAATTACGAGTTATTCAAGTTATTCAACAACTTTAGTTCTTCAAGCAACAAGTTATTCAACAATAGTTATTTAAGTTAACATTTAGTAATACAAAAGTTGAAAAATTATATAAAATACTAAAAACTGAAAGACTGTTATTTTGATTTATATTTTATTTTATTTCATTATCTTATTTTAAGCTGCAGAGCCTCTAAAGGTGTAAGAGAAAAAAAAGATTGGAGGAAAATGTTTATTTGAAAGCTTTTTTTGTTTGCATGAAAAATCTTCAGATAATTTTAATTAAACACATTATTCAGTGTTAACATTATTAACAGTAGTTATTCAAGGAAACATTGAGTAATGAAAAAAAAAAGAGTATAATAATACTAAATATATAAAATAATAAAAACTATATTAAGCCAGTATTGCTGAAAGGCTGTTTTTATTTTATTTTTTATGTTTTATTTTGTTTTGTTTTGTTTTATTTTGTTTTGGTAATGGAAAAAAATAAGATTGGAGGAAAATGTATATTTTAAAGCTTTTTTTTTTTTCACATGAAAAATTTTTGCATTCACTCTTAAAACTTTTGAAATTTCTCTCAGAAGTTTTGCCTACTCTGAGAAACTTGTGTTTGCTCGCAAAAGCTTTGCAATATTCTTTTTCCTCCCATCTTATATTAAGTTTCTCAAGGTGTAGAACAGCATTTTTGCAAAAGCATTGAAATATAATTTTTTCTTCCAACACGCTTTTTCCATTTTTAGGCTTCGTACTATACTCCTGACATTTCTAAAGTGTAATCTATCAAAAGCACTCTCTAACAGTTGGCCTGGTGCACAGTGCACACATTCCGACATTTCGTACAGTTTAAGTGCGAGCGGCCCAAGTCAAATCATTTCCTGTGATCGCTCATCTGTTCTATCAATAAAAGCAGCAAAAGCCCCTAAAATAGTGCTCACCACCAATTTATCCTCGTCATGTTTTTTTCCAGCTGCTTTCGTGTCTGTTTTCGTGGTCTGTGTAAGTTTGGTTCCCCAAGCAGTCTCCCATTATGTCGATATTGCATATTCCTTTGACTGTGTTTTGTATTTAGACATGGCACGTAAGCATATTCTGAGTTCAGGGCAGCTCAGCAGATGTGCATTGGAAGGAAATTCACAATCAAAATAATGTTCTGAATATTATGGCAGCGCCGAGTCGTGGGGATGGAGCTCGAGGGGGGGTTGGCGACTCGCTGAACTAAAGTTAGCAGCTCGTTTTATGCTGAGTCAGTGTTTGAGTTTAGCTTTTCCACTCCGGGCTCGGGAACGTTTCTGCTGATGCATTCTTAATCCTTTCCTTTACTATACTTTTGTGAGCAGTTATGTGTCAGTTCTTGAGGTTTGCTAATGCTACATCGCCACACTTGTATGATAAATAAATGAACCGAACAAGCTTTTTGCTACAAATTCCCTCTTAAAAAGGTGTTTGAAAATGTTTGCCTTGCAGCGCATCAAAATGAGGACTTCTTTGTTGCCTTATCTAATGCTGTTAGAGACCTAGTGTTTGTGTTGATGTATGAAGGTCGGACTTGTGTAGTGTTTCAGATGAGGGTTGATTGACTGAGGCGTGCTGAAGGTCAGTCGTATTTCTGCACCTTCACTAAGGTCACAGCCGGCGATGGCAGAAAGCCAGTACACACACATACACACGCCAGTGCCAACACAATAGCAGCCAGATTACTGTTTACCTCACACACTGCCTTACATCTTTGCTGGCCTACTGTGTACAAACTACTACTGCGAGCGCTATACTCCATACTTAGCAAAGAGCTTGAGAATTTAGTGACTTACGGGCTTAAAAGAAATAGTTCATCCAAAAATTTCAATTCTTTCATTAATTACTCTCATGTCGATCCAGACCTGTAAGACCTTTGTTCATCTTCAGAACACAAATTATGATATTTTTGATGAATTTCAAGAGCTTTCTGACCCTGCATAGACGCAACTAACACGTTCAAGGCCTGGAAAGGTAGTAAGGACATCGTTAAAATAGTCCATGTGACTTCAGTGGTTCAACTGTGATGTTATGAATCTACGGGAATATGTTTTGTGCGCCAAGAAAACTAAAATAATGAGTTTATTCAACAATTACGATGCCCTTGCTACCTTTCTGGACCTTGAATGTGGTAGTTGTGTTGCTGTCTATGCAGGGTCAAAAAGCTTTTGTATTTCATCGAAAATATCTTTTTGTGTTCCGAAGATGAACGAAGGTCTTACAGGTTTGGACTGACATGAGGGTGTGTAATTAATGACAGAATTTTCACTTTTGGGTGAACTATTACTTTAAGTACAGGTTTTTTTGGTTTTCACATATTTGCAATTTTTATACAAGTATACAAGGAATAGTGTAAATTCTTTTTATGTACATACTGTCAACACTGTCAAAATTAGCCCATAATTTACTCACCCTCCAGACATCCTAGGGTGTATATGACTTCCTCCTTTCAGATTAATCCAATTGGAGTTATATTAAGAATTATCCTGGCATTTCCAAGCTTTATCATTGCGTGGGTGGGTGTTTCTCTTTATCAGTCCAAAACAAGTCCAATAAAGTGCACCCATCCATAATAAAAAGTGCCTCAAACGACTCTGGGGGGTGAATAAAGGCCTCCTGTAGTGAATCAATGCGTTTTTGTAAGAAAAATATCCATATCTAAAACGTAATAATCTCTTTAATCTAGTTTGTTCATGTTCATGCTATTCTTTTTCTATTTTACAGTGAACTGTAGGTAGTAAGTGCCAAATTAATATCCTCCATTAAAAAAAAAAATTCATGAAATACACATGAGGACTTGTTTCACTTGATGTCATCATTGACATCATATGTAATCGCATCCGCTTTGATATGATTATGCAACCCGTCACAACCCGTTCACTAAAAAAAGTTGGAGATAAACAGATTTTGAAATTCTAGTTGATACCTATAAGCCAGTATTGAGCCAATATTTTGTTATAGTATTAAAATTCTATACAAATTTATCTAAATAAGCTGCTTAATAAGCTAAGGGATAAATCAGTCATTTTAGTCACATGCTATTAAAAGTTAATTTACACATAACAACATAATTTAATGTATGAAAGTTCATTTTGAGATGAGCTAAACACTACATTTATAGTGTTACTTAATTATTAGTGTAATCAAAATGTAAAAACGGGAAATATCAGTCAAACCAAAATGTATTCAGACAACTTCAGCATTTCTCACATTATCAGTTTATTCACTATATTTAAGAAAATGATAATAAAATATGACATAAACTCAGAATTAAACTGTGTCAGAACAAATTCATCTTGATAATGTCAGATAACTTTGATAGAAATGTATGTAGAAATGTCAGGTCAAAGTGTCAAATATTTTTATCAATTTTACTGGTAGTCTGTATGAAGAATTTTTGGGTATAGTATGTCACAGTTTACTTTATTTTGCTATCCTCACTTACATCCTGATGCACTCCCTAGTAAGAAATATCAAAAATTATATCTGGTGTGTGAATGAGTTTTGGTTTGACTGTTTATGTATGTGCGTGTGTGTGTATGTGTATATATCCAGATAAATCTAAAAAATGCATCATATAGGCTGATAATTGATGATGTGCTGATATCTAGTGCGTCAGCTTCAGAAGACGAAGAAAAGTGATATGTTCAACTATTATTTTTATGGTACTTTCCCCGCTTGACAGCCCCTTGTCTCCTTCCACGTTTTCTCTATATAAAACAGCAGCTTGGACTTTCTTCAAACTCCTCCTGAGTTCCACGAAAGAAAGAAAATCATATGGGTTTGGAACGACATGAGGGTGAATAAATGTTCTGTTTCTTTAAGCCACTAAGGCAATTAAATACTCGCTCTGGATTGAATTGTGGTCCGTTTTAGGTTAGGGAATATTATGAGCGTTATCGCTCTTATACACAGTGTGCTGAACTTTATTTTATTCTGTTTTAACGCAACGGTGCGTGTCGTCTGGAATGACTGGCCCTCACTCGTAGAGCGTAACACTGTCTCATCCCACTTAACTTGCATAAAGTTGTTTACCTGTCTTTCCGCTGTAATGCGAGTGAAAGATACAAGAGCTGCCTAATCAGCAGATGAGGTGATGAAGGTCACATGTTAATACGCAAGGGAGCTTAACCCCAACCGAAAACCATGAAGAGGAGATTCGATCAGTTGACATAAAATACTGGCTGAGCTGTTTATAGGTGAAACACAGACCAGGAATATGGAAAGATTAAAGTAATGTTTTAACTGGTAAACTGATATATGTTTTGATCCGCCTGCAATTTTGTATCTGTGTGTGTACATGCTGACTGATCAACAATGGAAAACATTCTCTCAAAGGAACCCTTGTCTTGTTGTTTTCACCCCACACACTTTTTGGTCATAAAAAAAGCATTGGAATTGCTTGAAATGTCATCTCCATTACAGTGTCCACGAGGCGTCTTTTGAGAAGGTCTCAGACCTTGCTTATGCTGAAAGCAAGTGACATATTTACAGTTTAGTAGTTGCTTTATAACTGACAAAGCTTTATTAGTTTTGATTCAAATTTGAATCACATGCCTGCAGTGTTGACAGCTTCACTGTCAATTGCAGTATAGACAGCTGTGTTGATTATAATGGAGTTGTTCTAGTTGCATGTCTAGTTCTTATTGTGTATGCAAGTGAATGAGAACAACGAATCCGAACAATGCAGTTTGGCTTCTCTGAATCAGTCGGACTGCACTGTAATATCTAGTTCAGGTCACCGTCTGCGCCCCCAGCCCTCGACAATTAACCGCTTGTTGTCTCGTGAAGAACAAACACCCCCTTCTTTCTTCTCTCTCCCCCGTTATGCTAATTTCCAGTTATGATTCTGAACATCTAATTAATTCAGTTTACAGCAGAGATTCCAGGATAAACAAACCTTGTATTAAAATGCAAATATGCAGAAGAGTTTGTGGTAGTTAGACGCTAGACTCTGTCATGAAATTCTTGAAAAATAATGCAGCACTTGTGCTCTTCTTGTAGAGAACCGTGCTTGCTCGGGACAAGCCATGTGTGTTTACGCTAAGGGCAGATATGTTTCCCATGGTGCTTTGCTCACTGCGCATCACTTCATATTCTATGGAATTTTATCAAGCTGAAACTTTTCCCAGAGATGTTTCTCTGTCACACAGTAAACAAGCCATCATTAGTTGGCTCTTGTTAACGTTTTGACACTTTTTGCTGTACCACAGCATGCTAATTATATTAATAATGAAAATTGCAATTAATTACTCACCCTCATGTCGTTCCATAAGACCTTCGTTTTATAGCTGCAACGATTTCACGAATCTATTCAAACATTTGCTTTTACAAAAAAATCCTGATTGCGTTTTGCCCTTGTCGTGTAATCGACAAATTACTGGAAGTGAAAGCATAATACGATTAAGATTTCACAAACACAACGATTCAATTAAATATATGCGATGCAAGTTTAATATATGCATTTTTATTAATTACACACGTGTAGGTTACCCACGTGCTTCTCAGAGCTGCTTCACCACAAATTCTGCTACACAAACTGTTATCATTTACATGTGTGGAACGTCTCAAACTCCATCTCTGCATGTTGTTGTGAGTTTGGATTTATTATAACCTTCATCTGGGAATGCAACGTGCGCTATTTTATCAGATTTGTAAGGTGAATCATTTCTAAACCTATGTAAACACAGGTGAATATATATTTATCTTTGGCAAAATGCTAACTGTTCATCGTGACACTATTTATTTACACGTTTTGATGTCCACATATTCAAGAAATTACAGTGGATGTAGCTTTTCTATCATAAATAAATGGCCAAATATTAAATATTAAGTGGACGTTTAACTTAAATATTGTTTAGTCAATGTTAAACCAGGATTAGATCACGCAGTAAAGTGTAAAAACAGTTGTCAGGCTGTTGGCGCCCTCTGCAATGTGTAATGTACATTAGCTCTATTGTTTATAATACATTATGTATTTTAACAGTTTAGTTTAATAAAACCATATGATGACTTGCTTTTGATACTTTACTTGAGCTAATAATTATTGCCTTGTTGCTATTATATATATATTTTAAGTCATTTTAAAGGCTGTTTTTCATTTAGGTCGATTTTTATTACTACAAAAAATTATAATTATCCGCCAACTCAATTAATTGTCAGAATAATTGACAGATTACAAGATTACCAAAATTATCGTTAGTGACAGCCATACTTGAAATCCGAGATCTTTCTGATCGTGTTAAAATAGTCCATGCTGTTCAAATAATCTATAAGGTTGAAACACTGATGTCACATGGACTATTTTAATGATGTCCTACCACCTTTCTGGACCTTGAACATGGTCAGAAAGCTCTCGGATTGGATCAAAAATATCTTAATTTGTGTTCTGAAGAAGAACAAAGGTCTTACAGGTTGGGAACAATATGGGGTGAAAATTAATGACAGAATTTACATTTTGTCTTTAAAGAAACTTGTTTATAAAGTTGATTCATTTCCATAGATGTTTCATGCAGTCTGACGTGTACTTTTGTAGAGTCAGTAATTGTTTTTCTTTACTCAAGGCAGTAACATTAACTCGGCTGCGATCCAGAAAGACAAGCTGATCTCTGCGCGTCTTTTGTCATCCAGTCTCGGGCCGGTCAAACTGTTTGAGAAAACAGTTCACGTCCCTCCCAACCAGAGATCCACTCCCCAGACGTTGCCTCCACTCCCAAGCGGAGCTATAATTGCTTTAATTAGTTTCTCTAAAACCCATACAGCATTTGAGGAATGCTGTTATCAGCGATTGGGTAGGCAAAGATGTATGTATTTGCTTGGGGAAACCTAAAAGTTTCTGAGGTAAAGCCATAACAAATCAATAATTTTTTTTTTAAAGTGCGTACTGTGCGACAAGCAGTACCAACTTGCGCTCAGACCCCCTCCGATCACCATTCTTCCAGTGCTGACTGAAAGCCTCTGAAGTAAATTGCTGATCTTGTTGCATAATAAATCAAAGGCGGAACGATGGTGGTTTAAAGAAAGAACGACTGAAAGAAATGAGAGGAGAAAGAAAGAGAGAATAAGCTCTGGGCTTGTTCTTGCTCCTCAGCTTTAATGAACTGCGCTGTAAGCCCTCGAGAGCTCTGTTGATAGCAAACATGGCGTGTGAGATGGTGAACCGGTCCAGGATTCATTACAGCTGTAGGAGCGGCTGATATCGCGAGCCCTGCGGAGTGACCGGCCCGCTCTGATAACGCTGATCTGTGAGAACGGAGTTTCTTAAAAAGATAGGCCACTATCCTAATGAGAATACTGTGTGTCAGTCGTAATCCCAATTGTGTGACTCTGAGAAGCCTTTCGGTTTAAACACGTAGAGGCGTTCCCATCTTAATAAGTGCCTGATCACTCGAATGTTGACACGGCAGACACAGTCAGAGAATCAGGCTGTCTAGGAAGCATTTTTTAGGCAGTCGCTCCTGATGTCCAGCCTACAAAACAAGTTGGAATTAGTAATGTGTGTACAGTCTGTTAAACCGCCTCGAAAAACTCCTGCCCTCCCCAGCTGGTATGAAAGGGAGTGTTCTTCTGTCAACAACTGGGACATTGTTGCACTGAGCCGACCCAAATGTACTGCATCATAATCAGCAAGCCCCCATAATGCTTTGAGTGTCTCTTAATTGGATGGAAATGAAGTCTGGTCTGTAGTTTGTCCATATCTAATGAGACTCAACCCCACGGTCCCTTGTTATTCACAGATTGTGCGTATGCGAGCGCGTCGTGCGTGCGGTTGCGCGCGTTCCCAGGGGTTGCAACAGTGGGCTCTCACATTATAAAGCTCGGTGGTCTTGATTGGGTACCGCATGCCTCAGTGTGAAGTTTCTGCGCTATCGCAACCTCCCGCAACGATATTACTCGCACGCTTTTGTCTGATTGTTGCTGTGCGATAGTGGATCTTGATGGCGTGCCAAATCCTTGATTTGCAATTAAGCCATCTAAGCTAAAGGAGACAGGAAGATTTAGTGTATCATAGACTACTGACACAAACGCATTGTTCGTGCAGTGCGATTAGGTCACTGTTGAACTTTTTCAGACAGTGTGTGTAATTCAAGACGCAGAACAAGGAAGGAACTGAACGGATCAGACTCTGTCGTAATACTTGTGGTTTGGTAAATGTTCGTTTATCCAAGGGTGCGAATTGTGTCAGAACAGTTAAATCAACTTTATTGGATTTTTTCCTTCTTATTACATAAAAACCTGTTAGTATATAAATGCATGAAGGTAAATGCAGAGGCAGTTATAGTTGTTTTATAATTCTGTCTGTTCAAAAGTCGTGACATTATATTTCTAAAACTCTTATGTCTTATATTCTAAAAATCTAGGTTATGTTTAAGTCAAATATACATATTATTTGGTCTAAAGTTATCATGAATCATTCAATGAAAAAAATAGTTGTTTTTTGTGTCAGGGTGATGATTGAGTCTTTTAATATGAATAACTGAATCATTGTTTTGTTTATTTGCTTTATTTGATCAGTAAATCATGGCAACTGTGGAAATGCTTTCGCTCTTCTAAGACTTTAAAGTTAGTAGTGTTGCCACTTTTAGTTAACTTAACTCTACTAACCCCAAACTCTTGTGTAAGTAAAGTACTTAAAGGGATAGTTCACCCAAAAATGAAAATTACCCTATTATTTACTCACCCTCAACAAACCATCCTAGGTGTATATGACCTTGTTCTTTCAGACGAATACAAACGAGTTATATTAAAAAATGTCTTGGCTCTTCCAAGCTTTATAATGGAAGTGAATGGGTGTAGAGATTTTGAAGTCCAAAAAAGTGCATCCATCCATAATAAAAAGCAGTCCACATGGCTCCGGGAGGATAATAAAGGCCTCCTAAAGTGATTTGATGTGTTTGTGTAAGAAAAATATCCATATTTAAATGCCACTCTCTCATGGATATGGATATTTTTCTTACACAAACGCATCAATTCATTTCAGAAGGCCTTTATTAACCCCCTGGAGCCATGTGAAGTACTTTTTATGATGGATGGATGCACTTTATTGGATTATTAAATCTCAACAGCTATTCACTGCCATTATAAGGCTTGGAAAAGCCATGACATTTTTTAATATAACTCCAGTTGTGTTTGTTTGAAAGAAGAAAGTCATATACACTTAGGATTGTTTGAGGATGAGTAAGTCATGGAGCAATTTCTATTTTTGGGTGAACTATCCCTTTAAGCACAGGTTTCTTAGTTGTACTAATGTATTTCCTATTTAATATCCAGTGGAATTCAGATACATTGCAGCTATGAGCCATAGAGAGCTTTTGATTGGACGAAAATCTGAGTCAGTATTTTTTATAAGTTTGCTTGAATGAGAAAGATTGTACATTTTAAATAGATGTTATTACTTTTATTAACAAAACTTTAATGTTAATTTCATAGGGTCAAGTTTCCCTCTGCTTGCTGTTTGTTCTTGTTCCCTGAGGAGCAATTAAATCATCGCTCACAGGACGGGCACTTCAGGTGTGAGGACACATTGACCCATTTATGTGAAAACAATGTTAATATGCTTCTTCACTTTGTGGGTAAAGTCACACATCCGTGGCACTGCGCCCTTCCTTTTACTCTGGCTAACTCCAGAGCATCAGTTAAGGGGTCAAATACATTATTCAGGCTTTAGAGGTCGCAAACTTGAACACTGTTGAGGGATCTCTTTTCGGGACGTGACAAGGTTAAGTTAACACTTCGTCTGCCAAATCTTTGGCGTAGGTGTTTAACAGACCCAAGTACAGCGTACACAACAGTCAGAGCTCAAAGCGGCGGGTCAGTGTTGAGATTAGTTGCTCACACAAAGCAGGTTTGTTATAAATGGTAGCAGCAATAGCAAAGACTTTGATAAAGGGCTTAACGGCTACGCCGGCGTAAAAATAGATTAGCTCTATCTGTGCTAATGGCAGCCGCTGGTGCCTTTCAAAACGCACGCATACACGTAGTTGTCTTTATTGTGTGTGTTTTTATTTTTTTATTAAGTATAAAGTCATACCCTTCAGAAATCAGGTCACCTTTTTTTAGACCAAATGATTAAAGGACAAGCTATAAAAACCTCAAAGTGTAAAATCTGTTCAGCTTACTCAACTACACTGGACAAACTTTTTCTTTTTTTCTTTCTTTTTTTGTTTTAAGTTTTGAAATGACAGTGGTGTCTTGGTGTGGCTTTTGTTTTGACTTTAAAGAGTTAAAAAAAAAAAATGTGTGTGTAACCCTGGACCACAAAACCAGTCTTAAGTAGCATGGGTATATTTGTAGCAATAGCCAAAAATACATTGTATGGGTCAAAATATTTTTTTCTTTTATGCCAAAAATCATTGGGATATTAAGTAAAGATCATGTTCCATGAAGATATTGTGTAAATTTCCTACCGTAAATATATCAAAACTTTTTTGATTAGTAATAGGCATTGCTAAGAACTTCATTTGGACAACTTTGAAATGATTTCTTTAATTTTTTTTTTATTTAAATTTTTTTGCACCCTCACATTCGATATTATCCTATTATCCTAATCGAAAGCTTATTTAGTATATCAGATGATGTATAAATCTCAATTTCAAAAAAATTTACCCTTACAACTGGTTTATATATATATATATATATATATATATAGAAAATAAATATAATAATGAAAAAGCTGAAAAAACACCTTCTATGAAGACTTTTAAGGTTGAACAGTTGAACTTGGATTTTCTGTGGCAATATTCCCACTGTTTTTGACCCATTTAATAATAAATAAATAAATAAATAAATAAATATATATATATATATATATATATATATATATATATATATATATTATATATATATTATATTATATTATATTATATATATATATATATATATATATATACATATAGCTTTTTTGGGGGGGTTTCCTGGCAAATAAATATGAGCTGCTGGTTTTAGAGTGAAGCGCATTACTCATTAATTTGTTCGCTTAACCAGCTTTTCCTGCTTTCAGAATTACAAACCCATTTGCTCCGAATTATAGCCACCATTTTTAGTTACAGTACAGCTCCCACGGCAGAAGAGTGTCTGCCGTCCCCTCTCACCTGTGTTGGAGTCTTGCTTTGTTTTTATCTGTTCCTGACTGCCTCTGAGCTGTTGACCCTCTTGAGTGCTCAGGTGCTCTGTGGCACAGCGACACTGGCAGTTATACAGAGAGAGAGGGAGGAAATGTAATGGCCTGTGAGAAAGATAGGTTATGAGAGAACGAGGGAAGAAAAAACAGCAGCTATAGAGAGAGAGAGAGACAGAGAGAGAGAGAGGCCTCGCTGACGTTTCCCTGCTGCATATGCAGCTGATAGTATCTGGCAGGGCCTGGCTCTCTGGGGAGCCCTGTAATCTGTTCCATCAGCGTTTACTACCGAACAAATTAACTAAGACAAGCACCGCCGCCTGAGCCAGCAGAATTCTTCCATTAGGAAAATTATAAAGCTATTATGGGGAACAATTTGGTCCTTTATATAAACGACTCTCATTGGAGGGCTACAGGGCTTCCTTGAACTACACCAGGGGGGCTGGATGGAATACCCCAGGGGGCATTAGCACTATTGATACCAACAGAAAGAAAAATCACGCTCTTTAATATCTCAAACCTCTCTCTTTGACAGCAGCAAGATTAAATGAAGAGTTTTTATTACGTCTCTGAAAAGAAAACACCCTAGGAAACTCACTCGTGTCTCCTTTGGAGTTTCAAGCAAGTGTCAAACTGTGGTTACATAACAAAAATCTCAGTAAAAAGTGAAATGTTTATTATATGCACAGTTATTTTACAGCTATTTAGTTTCTGTATGTCAACAGTTGCTGTCCCATTCATTTTCCGCAAGGAATTTGAGTAGAAACATCTTGGTACTTAACAGAAGAACCTTCCAGAGCTTTAAAAGCACAACCTTTATTATATAGTATGACTCATATTTGCTGTAATTTTAGTTGCCCAGCCTTAAAAATCACATTATAGCTTTTTAACTAGCAATTTTTTTTTTCTCAAGGACTTTTAGGAGAAACATCTGAGACGAAGTTGATACTTCAATTAAGTACCTTCTTAAGCTATGAAAGCACAACCTTTGCTGTATTATGATTCATACTTGCTGAAATTCTGGCTGCACAACCTAAAAAATCACTTTATAGTGTGAGACGAGAATATATATCATCATGATTACATTCACTTACATTCAAAAGTTGACATTTTAAATCCAACTCAGTCATTTAGTTTAAATTGTGAATCAAATAAACACATTTTCGTCAATGAGCCCTTGATTCCATTCAAAGATCAGAATGATTTATTCATAGATGCGTTCCTAAGTTGAAAGTGCAATTTTTGGAGTGACATGATTCATATTTCCTGTAGTTTTACTGCGTGACCTAAAAAAGGGTTTTAACAATCAGTTCGGAAGTTGACACTTTGTTGAAGTTGTTGAAGTTGAAGTTGAAGTTAAAGTTGTGATTGGAATCAGATTCTTTTCTTTGAACAACTTGATCTGGTTCACAGTTTAAAATGATTAATTCACATATGGTTTCCTGGGTTGAAACTGCAACTTTCCTGTATTATGATTCATATTTTCTGTAGTTTTGGCTTCATGTCCTTAAAATCGCATTATGGTGTGAGACAAGTGTATATATATCGTGGTTACATAAAGGTAATGTATGTAAGCTATGCTTAATAGCGCTCACGTACGGTGCGTACATGTCATGTCAGTGCATTGTTAGAGTAAACGCATTATGTCACAGTTTATTTCCGTCACGGTCTCAGCGCTTGTATTAATAACAAGCCATTTAGGAAGACCAGAACCATAGCCCACTTACATAGCATGACGTTTTTATCTAAAACTTGTCCCATTGACCCAGAAACCAATGATCCACACCCGTCTCCAGAGATGGTATTTTAAAACCAGATTTGTCCCTGGAGATCAGCCCTCGTGCTTTTACCTTGCCAGACTAGCCAAACGACGCTCGGTCGGAGTGTTTTGCGGAGCCATGTGTCTTCCTATGTGGAAGGAGGAGGTGATAATAACAGAGGAGAGTAAAACTGGGGCGAGACTGTGGTGACTCAGCCCCCCAGTTGTTGTGTTGGAGGTTTGGGGAGTCTGGCGCACAGAGTTCCAGCCTAATTAAGTTGATTTGTTCCCAGCATCTGGCTCCCAGATGTCAGACGATATTCTTTAGCTCAGCTCCCTGCTGTTGAGAGGAGAGGAGTGGGACGGCAGGGACCGCAGACTGCTGACTTTTCACGAGGCCCACCGGGGGTGGGACTGCAGCGCGCTGTAGGTGACTGATGGATGGGACGGCCAATTGCGGTGTGTTTGTTGCAACTTTCCGGGGAATATGATTGGTTAGTTGGAGCGAGCGGTTTATAGCTACAGTATGCCTGCAGGTGCATATCGAGCGGTATTCTCACACCTTATAAAACACGTGTTTCCTGCTAAATAGACGTGATGTTTGGCGAGAAGGTTCTGGCGTATTGTTTTTACAGCTTTCGGTTTTGGCGAACACGATCGGTCTGAGGTCGATGATTCTGCTTGTGGACAACAAAACGTTGTTGTCAGCTTTTCATAGAGTGGTGCCAAGTAGTAATTGTGAATCAGGTTAATCCAGTTCATAATTTAGACTGAATTATTAATTAATGAATCTGTTCTTAAGTTGACCTTTTAAATCCAACTCCGTGATTAGTTGATTTGTTCCACTGAGCAGTTAATTCACAAACTTTTGAAAAAATTACTGCCACTTTTAGTCCAAATTATGAATTAAATCAACTGGTTCTTTTCAGTGAATCAGTTGTTTTGTTTCTCAATTCAAACTGAGCAGTTCACTCATGAATTGATTCTTCATAGTAACCTTTTAAATCCAACTCACTGAAACTTTGAGTTCAAATTGTAATTTGAATCAGTTCTTTTCAATTAATTATCGTTTAGTCCAAATTGTGAATCGAATCAACTGCTCAATTAAGACTGAGCAGTTCTTTCACAAATTAATTCATATGTTCATTTTTGAAACCAATTTATTGACAGTTTTAGCCCAAATTGTGAATCTAATCAAATGTGTGTTTTTTTTTTTTTTTACTGATTCATTCACGAATCAAATCTTAAAAGTGACATTTTGAATCCAGCACGCTGAAACTTTTAGCTCAAATTTTATACTGAATCAACTGCTTTTTATTGAATCAGTTAATTTGTTTCACAACTTGTTGCTCAAACTGAGCAGTTCATTCACATATCCGTTTTTAAGCTGACATTTTGAATCCATCTTAGTGAATTGTTTAGTCCAAATTGTGAATCGAATCAAGTGGTTCTATTCACTGAATTAGTAGATTAGTTCCACAAAAAAGACTTAGCAGTTCATTCACAAATGTTTGAAACTAATTTACTGACAGTTTTAGTCCAAATTGTGAATCAAATCAACTGGTTCTTTTCACTGCATCAGTTGTTTTATTTCTCAATTCAAACTGAGCTATTCAAAAATCGATTCTTAAAGTCACACTTTGAATCCAACTCACCGAAACATTTAGCTCAAATTGTAAATTTAATCAACTGCTTCTTTTCAGTGAATCAGTTGATTTGATTCACAATTTGTTGCTCAAACTGAGCAGTTCATTCACTAATCTGTTTTTAAGCTGACATTTTGAACTCAGTGAATCAATTTTGAATTGAATCAACTGGTTCTTTTCACTTAATCAGTTGTTTTGTTTTTCAGTTCAAACTAAGCCATTAATCACAAATCAGATCTTAAAGTGACACTTTGAATCCAACTCACTGCAACTTTTAGCTCAAATTTAAACTGAATCAACTGCTACTTTTCAGTCAAATCAACTGGTTCTTGTCAGTGCCTCGTAATTGAAAGAAATGGTTTGTTTCTGATTCAGGATTCAAACTGAATAAATCTTTTATGAATCAGTTGACATTTTGAATCCATCTTGATTTATTCAGTCAGAAGTGTGAATTGGATCAACTGGTTCTTTTCAGTGATCCTTCAGTGCTTTTCAGTGACTGCTGGAACAAAGTTGGCATAAGTAAATAATAGGAAAATTATTATTTTACATTTTTTAAACTTTTAAAATCTGATTGTCACATGGAAGACAAATCGGTTCTGATAATCCAGAAAAACTGAAATAATTGCCAATTCTGTAAACCCAAGGTTGATATTAAGGCACTTTTTTTTAAACAACTCACTGATGTCGTGTCATTTATTTACCAAAACCGTTACTCTGGATCCTCATGTGAATCGTTTCCCTTATTTGTCCACAGAAAGAACTGGATGCCACCGCCGCAGCCCTGGCCAACAGACAGGATGAAAGTGAGCAGTCCAGGAAAAAACTCATCGACCAAAGCCGCGAGTTCAAGAAGAATACTCCAGAGGTGAGCAAAAGCGAGGAATAGAGTGAAGAGATGATTTTCCAAATGATAGGAAGCTCAAACGCAGTGGAGCGAAGGAGAATTTGAACACCTAATTGTCATATGTCTGGACCGGCACATCCAAGTCTCTTGGGTACCTGTGAAGCACCATGTTTCAGCAATTGAAAGCGGTTGATTTTCTCCTGCTTGCATTCTGCCTGCATTTTGACTGCTTACAAGATTTTAAATGTGCACCCTGTAGAGTTGTGTTCTTGTTATTGCGATTGTTCCACTTGAGTTCTAGAGCATGCCCGCGCCGTTAGATTATTTTTCAGATTTTGCACTTGTCTGAAGCTCGCATGGCCTTGCAAGAGAGGTCAGTAGTAGAGAAACCAGAGGATATTATGCTTTATCCATTTAGGGAATACTTGGTCTGCATGAATAGCGGTGGACGGTCGTGTCCAGACCATAGGGTTGTCTGTGAGGTCATGTTTCAGGGGAAAAACCGACGATGCATGTTAGCAAGACAGTAAGGATCAGTGATTCTTTATTTACTGAAAACCGTCTCTGATCTGATAGAGTTCTGAAACAAACACGTCCTGACAAGTAGGAGAACATCACAACCATTGGATCAGGATGGTTATCAGATGTTTGGTCTGTTTAGAAACAGATTATTCTTAATGTGTGGTCATGATAATATTTATATAGGATAATATTTATCCTATAGTATTTACAGACTCTAAATCTTAAGGCATACTGATGCATGACATTAATGCTTTTATCAATTTTGACTCTTTATTCTGAATTTATTTGTAAATCAAATCTAGGTAAGATGTTTAACTAAAGCAAAGTAATCTGTGCTTTTTATATAGCAGAATTTAGTATGAAGTATTGAAATATGAATTAGGTTTGAAGTGTGTGTGTGTGTGTATAATATATTACATGTTTTTTTCGGTCAAAAATTGGTTTAAATGTATTCAGATGCCATAGATATGAAGTACCTCTTATGTATGGACCCACTTAAACTTTTAAAAGAATATTAGTTATTTCTAATTTTTCTGTTATTCAAATATCATGTGGTGCGACCGTCTGGCCATAACTGTTGTTTTGGAAATGTCTTTGAAATTACCCTAAATTTATTCTGATTAATTTTCTACACTACTTGGCATTTCCATTTTATGAAATGTCATGTGGTGCGACCTTCAAGAAACTATCATTTTGGGACTTTTATGTTGAAATCCATTCAAAAATAGGACTTTGCGTCATATAGCAATTTGCCAATGACCCATGGAAGCATCAAGCAAGTTTTTAACTCTTTCAAATATGAAAAAAAAAAAACACTTTTTAACGGCTGGTATGTAGATGCCACATTTGGATATTATGTGGTATGACCTCAAAAACAATGAATATTAGGTTGTTTCTACAAGTATGTATTTTTATTATAAATTTCATAGTGACCTTTTGTGGAAAGCTAGCTTGTTTTGATTAGGTGGCCAATTCTGTGCTTGTATTTTTTGACCGAATTTGAAATATCATGTGGTGCGACCAAATATCTGATGCAGTGCGATGAATAATTAATTTTAATAAAAATCATGGTCACACCACATGATATTTGAGATGGAAAAAAAAAGTTTAAAAATCTGTTAATTTTACATTTTAAAATGATTTTGTGTGTACACAACATTCTTAATGTTTGAACAATTACAACAGATATTATTATTTTTGTAATTTAAAAAATGTTAAAATTGGCCTGTCGAGAATCCTTATACGTCAGTGACCCATATATATATATATATATATATATATATATATATATATATATTATACACATATATTTCATACAACTATACACTATACACAACTATATTTCATCCAACACTTTTATATTAGTGTTTTCTTTCTCTAAAAAAATTACTGAATATTAACATGTTAGTGAAATAAATGGAGATTAATTTTGAATTACTGAATTATCTATTTGTTCAGTAGCCTAAGGCTGTTTATTTGTCTTGATTTAGTATGATTCTGAAGTCAGTGTTAGTATCGATCGCAGGTCAGAGCAGTGCAGGATTTAGGAGTCTAGGCAAAGAAGTAGGAGAAAGAGACATCAGATAGCTGTCAGAAGACATCTGGAGTTCAAAATAACCTTGGGCTTTTCTTTTAGTCTTTGATTAATAATATCCTTATCAGCATAAGAGTGCTTTTGTGAAGATTTCAGACAGGTGCCTCCAATCCTCCGAACGGCAAATCCGTATAATTCCTGGCTGTGTTTGGTTTTGAGAAGTCTCTGCCAGCCCATCTGTAGTGTGGAGAACTCAAGGGCACGCCGGTGCTCCGGCCAGCGATATCTTTGATCACGGTTGCTGTCGCCTCCTGCCCTCCTCCCTCTCGCTCCCTCTTTCCTGCCTCTCGTTTCGTGAATTCCTCGCGAGTTACCACTCCCAGAGAGTGCCGATGAATAAATGGAAAATAAAAAACCTGTTTTGTCTCCGGAGCCTCAATAAATCAGTCCCCCTTTTCCATTTAAAATGTCCAGGGCTGCAATTTATGTCTGAGCTTAATAACCCGTTACTAAATTAATCGTGCTGGGGGTTTTGGCTGGGAGGCCACGCGTTCGGAGATTCTGTGAACCCTGTGAAAGAGAAAAAAAAGTCAGTCCGAGTGCTTTTCTGCCCGGTACCCAAGGTGCAAGACATCAAGGGCCTCAGTCAGAGAGGTGGAAATTCTATCTCTGATGAGGGAAGCTGGAAATTTACCTTAATGGCTGTGCTGCTGGATGTGGAATTAATGTGCCACGGCTACCTCACTGTACCATTCCTTCAGACACGGGGCAAGCTGTAGTCTAACCTCAATGGACTTTGTGGTATCAGCAGTTTTATGGTAATTTGGGATGTTTGTGCTTAATTTACTCAGACATTTGCATCAAATTTCAGTAGCTGAATGACCAAAAAATGAAGATTCTGTCATTTGATTATGTTAAACTCAACTTACAGAGGTGAATTTGAATATCCTTGCAGTTTTTAAGTATAATTAAGCTTCAAAATGACAAAGAAATCACCATTAAAGTATTGTAAAAACAGATTGATTGATTGATTTCCACATGATTGATCGATTTTCCACAATGCTGAAAACACCGTCGGAATTGCGGAATCCAGCCATAGAAAAAGGAATTTACTGTATAACACGGGAAGTCGCAGAATTTGCCAAATTTTGGACGAATAAATCAAAATTAGGTCAGTACACTTAAACCAACATGCGATATGGACTAGTGTCTGTGAATATTAAACTGCAAAAAGATTTTAAATATGAATCCTGCATGTTCTGTTTGTCTCTGTGTGAATGAATGGTGCAGACGTGTGGTTTTGTTTACTACACACTGAAGCCACATGCCATTTGCGGTGTTTTTAGCCTCTGCCGCCTCAATATATGAGTTCAAGAACACAGAAACATCATCTCTAGAACTGCTCTAAGAGATTTACCATTTAAAGTTACCATTTTACCGTTTCTTTTGAGAAAAACTATCATCATTTGATGTAAAAACAAACTCAAACTTCTTTATAGCAACCCTTCAAAATAAAAGTTTGGTTTAACTTGAAGAAACTGTGACAGAAATATGACTTAATGTAATAGTAGTACCACTACTAATAATAAAATTATTGTTAAAACATTGTTGTTTTAACAATAAAAATTGTTTATCAGAATATATTTACCAGAAAAATGTAAATGTGCAACACAGTGTTTCTGAAAAGAAAGAAATAATATAATAATATTTATTTAAATAAAATGAATAATTAAAAATTATTTGATTATTAAATTTAACGAAACCATATAAATGGAATACAGAATATTAATGGAAAACACAGAATGTGGTAAAAATAAAACTGAATTTGAGAAAAAAAAAGTAAAAAAGTTTAATAAATTGTGTAAGTTTCATGATTTAATTTAATTACATATGCCTTTTGATTGATAAAATGTAATTTAGTTTTTATGTAAAAAATTTAAACCCAAAAAATGGAATCTAGAAAAAAAAAATTGGAATTTGGAAAAAAAGAAAGAAAAAAAAAACAGATTTTATAGGGCCCTATAATACACTAAGTGTGTCATCCAAATGAATTGTGCATCATTTTAATATCATTTTGTTTTTGTTCCTTAAAAAGGAACTGAATGGTTTTAGAAAATGAACAGTACCATTAAAGTATAATAAAACTAGTCCAAAGCTATTCTTGCAAACTCTTCCGAGGCCATATGACTGCTTAATGTGAGAAACAAACCAAAATATGTTTATGAATTGGATTTTATTTATTTTTTTGTTATTTTGAAGGTTGAAAGCTCTAGTGCTTATTATATATGCGCAAAAAAGAGTGACCAGTATGTCATTCAAAATTTCTTCTTTTGTTTTCCACTGAAAAACAAAAAAAATCACATAGGTTTGGAAAGACGTGAGGAAATACTGACACCGTTTTCATGTTTGCATGAACTGTCTCTTTAAAGTTTTCACAACTTGTCTGTATATATTTAAACGGATGAATTGCCATTTTTGTTTCTCTGTCTCTCCATATCCGTTTCTATTTTCGGTCCACTAATGTTGCGCAGTTGTTGTTTAATTGTTATTGACTAGTTATTTATGTAGCTCCTTCACGGTTCTGCTCTGTCTCAGGATGCAGGTTGAAAAGTTTATTGTCCGCTGTGTGATGTCAATGTGACAGATAGGGATTTGTTAGGATGACCCGTTATTTTCCAACCGATTACGTAACGTCTGTGTTTTCCTCGCCGTGCACCTGTGAAATAAATAATCCTAAGCAGCCGTTAAATTTGCCACAGATCACTTCATTTTGTCTTTTTTTCGAACCCATAAATATTTAACCCAAACAACCGCAAAATTTGGCCCTATTTTTGTTTAGCTTTTGCATGCTCATTTAGATGGAGTTTTAAATAGGATGTGATGGAGACTGAAAGAGACCAGTGTGTCGGCCCTGAAATTATATTCAGAGCTGCCTGCATGATGGAAATATTTTCATAAGGTCATGTGCATTCCCTCCCCTCTAGCTCACATATTTTAAGTTTATGCATTAGACACCATTGATAAAAGTCACATTTTTGGCATTTTTGCTGAGAGTGTTGCACCACATGCAAACACCATAAGCGCATTTAAAATTACGCTCAGCGTTTGATGGTGAACAAACCACAGAGTGCTAATATACCTGCTCTTTATGTAAAGCGAACATGAAGGGGTTCGCAACCCATTTTATATCCATAATGTGGCATAGTTAAACAATATTCATAGACTTTATATATATTAATTTAATTTGATTGATTAGGTCTCTATATGGCAGGGTTGAAAATAAAGAATACTTGGCAACTTCAGATAAGAAGGAAAGTCATACTGAAAGATGAAAGATATGTTTTACTTTGTTCAGTGATGAGATGTTTATTATTAAATAAAATATGGTACATTTTAATTGCAGACTGACTTCATTTGATGTTTAAATAATGAACAGTCTTGTGTGTCATTTAGAATTCAATGAGATTTTTAATTGATTCCAAGTTGATCCAGGAATTTCGAATTGTAATTTGATTTGAAGCAAGTTGAATTCAACTTTTTTTAAAAATATATTTTATATGATTGCTGTAACTTTCTAATAATACATTAAGTCAATTTATTTTAATTTTTAGTATGCATAAGCCATAAATGTGAACATACACTACCAGTCAAAAGTTTTTGAACAGTAAGATTTTTTAAAGAAGTCTCTTTTGCTCACCAAGCCTGCATTTAATTGATCCAGAGTACAGAAAAAAACTGTAAAATTCTGAAATATTTTGACCTTTTAAAATAGCTGCTTTCTATTTGTATACATTTAAAAAATTAAATTTATTCCTTTGATCAGAGATAAGTTTTTAGTATCATTATTCCAGTCACATGGTCCTTCAGAAATCATTCTAATATACTGATTTGCTGCTCAAAAAACATTTATCCATGCAAAAAAGTGTTTCCTGTGTTGTGGCCAATTCAGTTCAGTTCAATTCAGTTCAACTCATAAATTGAAAGAGCTTATATTACAATTTTTGCGATGATCTAACAAAAAGGTTTTTGTATTATGTTGTTCATATTGCATATATATGCGCTGATGTTTTTTTTTTCTCAGCGTCAAAGGCCACTACAAAGAACACTGAGTCAGTTGAAGAAAAGTGTCCTTTTTTTCTAGAGTTTTTTTTTTTTTTCTTCTTCAGTTATGATTGTTGTGTATGTGTCAGCCATTTTGATTTTTGCTCCTTCACTGGCTTTGATGTTGCCTTAAAGGGGACGGCTGGTTGGCCTCTGGACGTTGTGATGTTAGTGTCCAGAGATTTCATTGGCTGCCAGGGCTGGTCAGAAAGAGCTGTGAACTGAATGGTCCTGACAAAATGAATACAGTAATTAGGGCTGATCCACTGGCACGCCGCCCACGCTGGCAGACTGGCGTCTTACACTGTTAATTATAGCCGTCCCATTCGTAACACGACGTTAGGGTATTTACCAAGGACTGAATTTGTTACAGTGTATAAGTGTGTGTGTTTGTGTATCTCTGTGTGTAGAGGTAGTGAGAGATAGAGAGAGAGAGAGCATTGTGTGACTAGCACACTGAAAAATGCCTTTGATGTTGACACTGTAATGGAGGCAAGGGGGGCTGGGGAGGCACAATCCAGTGAGGTCTGGGGTCGACATATCCGGTTTGTAGACCCGAGCCGTTGACTACATTCATACGTGACTGATGAAATGTTTTCACAGCCTGTAGGAAAGAAAAATCACAAATTGTATTTCTTTATACATGTCAACTGCTGCTTCTAGTCGGCACTGAGAATAAATGGAGACTTTTGCCTGTTTTTTTTCTCTTAGCAATATCAACTGTGGGATGGGCGAGGTATGAAAGTCTAAACTCATAAGTTAGAGATTTCAAAATGAGCACAAACAGTTCTGTCTCTTCTTTTTTGTTTTTCAAAGAAATATCCAAAGTTGATACTTAAATAGCTATACTTGATACTGACGTACAAAATTGAGAACTTCATTAAGTCTTTTGAATTATGAAAGCGCAACTGCTGAGCAACAGAGTTTTCCTGTGGGAGGTTTGCACACATGTTTAGTCTACCTAGATCAACAGATCTTATTCAGAGCTTCAGTCATGTTTAATCATGCTCTTTCTCAATATTTTGTGTATATTTGAAACTTGGTTGCTGTTTTCATAAACTGGAATTTTGGAATTGCAACATGGTTTAAACAGCAATGTAAGAATGATATTCAGAATTTTTTTTTTTTTTGAGATGTGAATGTAATATACACTGCCAGTCAAAAGTTTTTGAACAGTATGGTTTTTTTTTATGTTTTTTAAAGAATCAGCAAAACCAGTATATAATTTGAAATATTTTTACTATTTAAAATAACTGTTTTCGGTTTGAATGTATATTTAAAATGTATTTTATTCCTGTGATCAAAGCTAAATTTACAGCATCAGTACTCCAGTCTTAAGTGGCACATGATGCTTCAGAAATCATTCTAATATGCTGATTTGCTGTTCAAGAAACATTTTTATTATAGAAATTATTACTTTTATTTAGCAAGGATGCTTTAAATTGTGATGATTAAGACATTTATAATGTTATAAAAGATTTCCATTTCAGATAAATGGTGTCTTTCCGAACTTTCTATTCATTAAAGAAACCTGAAAAAATTCTACTCAGCTGTTTTCAACATAAAAATAATAATAATACATTTTTGAACAGCAAATCAGAATATTAGAATGATTTCTGAAGGATCACGTGACTGGAGTAATGATGCTAAAAATTCAGCTTTGAAGTCACAGGAATAAATTACATTTTAAAATATATTAAAATAGAAAAGTTATTTTTAATAGCAAAAGTCTTTAAGAATTTTACTGTTTTTGCTAAAAAACAAAAAGTTTTACTGTTCAAAAACTGTATTTTAGATTTTTTTTTTAA
Source organism: Labeo catla (assembly GCA_012976165.1). Classification (NCBI taxonomy): domain Eukaryota; kingdom Metazoa; phylum Chordata; class Actinopteri; order Cypriniformes; family Cyprinidae; genus Labeo; species Labeo catla. The sequence continues at coordinate 64,236 of VONZ01001268.1, read as the reverse complement.
AAAGAAAGTTAACAGTTCTATTCAGCAAGGATCCATTAGGTTAATCAAATGTAAATGCGTTTATAAGGTTACAAAATATTTCTATTTCAAATAAATCCTGTTCTTTTGAAGAATCTTGATAAAGTGTGGACACAGCATCCTCAAAAATATTAGAGTGCACAAATGTTTTCAAGCACAATAAGAAATGTTTCTTGAGCCAAAAGATTTCTGAAGTATCACGTGACACCGAAGACTGGAGTAATGATGCTGAAAATTCCATCATAGAATAAGTTGCATTTTAAAATTGTAAACAGTTATTTCAAATTCTACTGATATTCACAGTATTGCTATTTTTACTGTGTTTTTGATCAGATAATGCCATTGTGAGCATACCAATCTTCTTTCAAACCCATTAAGACCCATCTTACTGACCCCAAAACTTCACTGAATTATAGTCCATATATATAGTGCCATAATGTTCATAATAGATCTTGTATGTAGTTTTATTGGTTCATTTATGCCTAGTCTTTGAACATATTTTTTTCTGAAAATGCAGGATGTTATCACATTCAAACATACATCAAACAAATATGTTCAAAGTTCTTCTGTGTTCTGTCAGAGGTGATTTGCTTTTACATGGTATCCTTGAAGAGGGGCTGACCTACTAAAGGCTTGTGTGGGAGAGACGGGTCAGGGATATCTGTCTCTCTGCATAGCCTTCAGGTTCATGGAGGGGTTTTAGCATTAGTGCCTATACATCTCCTCCTGACAGGTCAGCAGAGCTGAATCAAGGAAGAAAAGTCGAGTAAAAAACCTTAGATTTGTTGTTTTAATATTACGTTTATCACCCTTCCCCCTCCTTGTGTGTGTGTGTGTGGGTTTTTTTTTTTTTTAGGTTGAGAGCACTTGTTTAATGTACTGGTTCATTGTATTTGTGCCTGTAGGATTTGATCCATCTGCTCAGGCAAAGCGGGAACGAGACTGGAGTGGAACTGATGGGGCTTGACTGTGTGCCACTTCCTGTCTCTCTCAGCTGACTTGATTGGCTGTTCCTCAGAGCTTCCTGTCTGGACTTTGCTTGAGTGGATATTCTGACTACTGTGTCTGTGTTTATGAATCACGCTGCCCCACATTTCAAAGCAAGTCTGCTTTAATTTCTCTTAGACCATTGTTGGTTGTATTTGATTGGTAGTTGTTAAAACAAACGTTGATTCCTTCATACTTTCCCAGTATTCACATGCGACCTGATTTATCATCGCCCACCCGGTGACTGATGAAATATTTAAAAATGAGCCAATTTCTATGACGTCACAAGAATTCATTTATTTTCCCATCAGAATGCATCGCTGAGCATGTTGTGAGTATCTTAACCTGACACCCTGCCCTCCGAGTCTGTAGGAAGATGCACGACTAGGGCTGAATATAATTTTTCCACCTTGTTTAGAATCTCTTTGTGCTGAGATATTGCGCTGGGTCATTAGAGCCGACAGGAATGGGACAAGGAATGGGAATAGGAGCCGGAATGGGAACCCTCCCTCTGGAGTTCTGGGGGTTCGTCTGTCCCTGAGCTGCCTGGAGAAGAGTAATCTGTCTTCTCGAGGCGGCCTAGCCGACAACAGATTGGTCACGTTAGCCGAGCCTTTGCAACCCCCAGCGATCTTTTCAAAACCCTGCAATTCACAGTCCTGCGGTCAGAAATCAAGCCTTAAAGGGATAGTTCACCCCAAAATAAAACCTCACCCTCATGTCGTTTCAAACCTGTCTTTCCTCTGGAGAGCACAAAAGATATTTTAAAGATGTGTTCTTGCACATGTAATGAAAGTCATTGGGATCCAATAAAACACTGAATTTTGTGAAAGTCATAAGGTTTGGAATGAAAAGATTCATTTTTATGTGAGCTATGCCTACAAGGAAGATCTTGGATGGGCTTGGATATATATGGAAAATAAATTCCCCTGTCTGTTTTTATTTCACTAATTAAGCCACTGAATTAAAAAAAAAAATCTCAAATTAGTTTGCCACACACATTGCCTTAAAGCAGTCCACTTCCAGAACAAAAATTTACATATAATGTACTCACCCCCTTGTCATCCAAGCTGTTCATGTCTTTCTTTTTTCAGTTGTAAAAAAAATAGTTTTTTTGAGGAAAACATTTCTGGATTTTTTTCTCCATATAATGGACTGATATGGTGCCCCGAGTTTGAACTAGCAAAATGGAGTTTAAATGTGGCTTCATACAATCCCAAATGCGGTTGTAAATGATCCCAGCCGAGGAAGAAGGGTCTTTTCTAGAGAAACAATTGGTTGTTTTCATTAAAAAAATACAATTTAAATACTTTTTAATCTCAAACGCTCGTCTTGTCTTGCTCTGCCTGAACTCTGTGTATTCTGGTTCAAGACAGTTAGGGTATGTTGAAAAACTACAATCGTATTTTCTCCCTCAACTTCAAAAATCATTTCAAAATCATCCTACATTGCTGCAGAAGTACCAACCCAGTCTTTGAAAAGTGAACATGAGAAGAGGATCAAACGCCCTTAACAAAAAAGGTAAAACGGCGATATAAGATGATTTTGTTGAGGGAGAACATGAGATGGGAGTTTTTCGACATACCCTAACTGTCATGAACCGGAAAAAAACAGAGTTCAGGCAGAGCAAGACAAGACGAGCGTTTGACATTAAAAAGTATATAAATTGTATTATTTTTATGAAAATAACTGATCGTTTTGCTAGATAAGACCCCTCGTCTGGGATTGTTTACAACCACATTAGGGATCGTTTGAAGCTGCATTTAAACTACATTTTGGTAGGTCAAACTTGACACCATAGAAGTCCACGATATTGAGTACATTCTCTGTAAAGTTTTGTTTTGGAAGTGGACTTCTCCTTTAAGCCTTTTCCCCCTCATTCGCTTTTGTGATTGTTTGATTAGAAAATACAAAATTACAGTTGTCAGTTATCGTACGTACAATTCTTACTCTTCAGCTGAGTGTAAATCAATACAGTGAATGATTATGAAAGATCCTTTATGCGTTGTTCACTTATGTTCTTTGTGCTTGACACAAAGAAAACATCTACTACTATTGTTTGTAGAGTGTAAAAGAATACGTATATTCTTCGAAAGCGAATACATGCACTGTTATTGTTTAGTGTCAAAAGAACACTTATACTCTTTGTTTGGAGTTTTTACGCAATGTTGGACTGCCTAAACAACATATTATTGTGGCAGTGAATGTGTATGTGTGTTTGTTTGTGGGTTTTAGTGTCTGCAAGCACCCGATAACCCACACACTCATCTTCATCTCCTTGGGTGGGCAGTGTACCGGCCTTGGGAGCGTGATCAGATTTCAGGCTGTGCTCCATCATTCCCGAGCAAACGGCTGTGCTGTCAGACGCACTCGGATGCACGCTGAAACATGCACACTTAAACATATACGCTCTGCGCACTCGTAAAGACGCTCTTCTTGTGTGAAAACGCACAGACAGCCATGCACACATGCACAGACGCCATTAACCCTAGATCCACTTACCGCTTTTCAACACTGGGGTTGCCTGTCCTGTGCTTTTCAGCGCCGGAGCTCATGGTAACCTCCGGAAGCCTGTCCTCTGAAGGGCCCCAGTCTCAATCACCTGGTCCCCAGTGTTAGATGTCCTAACAGAGACCTACTTTTACTGATTAATGTACCTCAGAGGTCTTTGTCTGACTTGGGTTACCGATTCTTAAAGTCACACACACCTGCATGGTGTCCTTTCAACAGTCCTTAAAGGAGTAGTTCAACCAAAAATGAAAATTTGCTAAAAATTTACTCACCCTTAGGCTACCCAAAATGTGGGTTTTTGCTGCTTTATTGAAACAGATTTGGAGAAATTGACATTACATCAGATGAACATTATATGAATGGGTGCTGTCAGAACGATTTTTAACTTTAACCGGTTGCTTCCGTCTAAATTACAAGTCCTGTGTCCATACTAATGCTTTTTCCAATGAAAAAGTTGACTTGTCTGAATCAGGTGAGAAATATGCACAGATCAGGCACTGTGATCAAGCAAAAACAATCTAAAACTGTTCTAAACAAATATGTTGGTGGGTTTTTACTTGGAGTTTTGTGGATTATTGTGATTGTGAGGTGTTTTTATCACCTTTTATTCTGACGGCACCCATTTACTGCAGGAGGATACATTGGTAAGCAAGAGATGTAATTCTAAATTTCTCCAAATCTTTTCGATGAAGAAACAAACTCTTGAAATCTTGAATGGTCAGAGGGTTTACAGATTTTCAACAAGTTTAAATTTTTGTGTGAACTACTCCTTTAAGGACTGTTTAAAGGTTGCTGTGTGTGTGTGTGCGCGCGCATTTACCTTAAAGAAACAGTTCACCCAAAAATGAAAATTTGCTAAAAATTTACCTACCCTTAGGCCATCCAAGATGTAGATCAGTTTGCTGCTTTATCAGAACAGTTTTGAAGAAATTTAGCACTGCATCACATCAAGTTTAAATGAATGGGTGCCGTCAAAATGAGAAAACAGCTGATAAGTTAAGTCTATCAGTTAATGTTTTGTAAGTGAAAAGCTGTATATTTGTACGAAACAAATCCACCATTAAGATTTTTAACTTCAGATTGTTGCTTCCGGCTAAAATAAAGTGCTCTATCCATAATATTGCTTTGTCTCTTCTGAATCAGGTGAGAAATATATGCAGATCAAGCAAAAAACGAGATGGTCCTTAAAGGAGTTAGTTCTCACAAAAATTACAGTTTGCTAAAAAATTTACTAACCTTCAAGCCGTCCAAGATGTGGAGTTTGCTTCTTTATCGGAACAGATTTGGAGAAATTTAGCGTTACATCACATGAACATTACATGAATGGGTGTCGTCAGAATTAGGGTCGGAACAGCTGATAAACTGTTCATTAATTAATGTCTTGTGAAGTAAGATTTGTACGATTTTAAGATTTTTTTAACTTCAAATGGTTGATTCAGGCAAAAATACAAGTCATCTATCCATAATATTGCTTTTTTCAGTCAAAAAGTTGTCTTGTTTGAATCAGGTGAGAAATATGCGCAGATCAAGCACCGCAATCAAACAAAAACAATGCAAAACAGTTCTAAACAATTATGTAGGTATGTATTTGGACCGGAGTCGTGTGGACTGCTTGTGAATTATTGTGATGTTTTTATCAGCTGTTTAGGGTCCTCTGACGGCACCCATTCACTGCAGAATGATACACTGGTAGGCAAGTGATGTAATTCTAATTTACTCACCCGCAGGCCGTCCGAGATGTAGTGAGCTTGCTTTTTTATAGTAACAGATTTGTAGAAATTTAGCATTGTAACACATCAACTTTAGATAAATGGGTGCCGTCAGAATGAGAGTCCAAACAGCAGATAAATTAAGTCTATCGTGCCCTCCATCCATATAAATGCGATGTCAAAAGTCTTGTCTGAATTAGGAGAGAAATAAGCAGGTGAAAACAATCCAAAACAAGTATGTTGGTGGGAAGTATGTGGACTACTTGTGGATTATTGTTTTTATTAGCTGTTTTGGCTCTCATTCTGCAAGCACCCATTCACAGATACATTGGTAAGCAAGTGATAAAGAAACAAACTCATCTACATCTTGTATGGCCAGAGGGTGAGTAAATTGTAAGCAAATTTCAGTTTTGGGTGTACTGCTTCTTTAAGGTAAATGCACGCACACACTCACAGCATCCTTTCAACAGTCCTTAAACTCTGGGTGTGACATGAGATCTGGCGTGTTCTTCTTTCCAAGGCCCATTAAATCGTACACTTATTTTAGCAGTTTGCAAGGGATATTTTAAGCGCCCGCAGTCAGGGCCGCCTGACTAATGCGACAATCATTCCTGTCATCTCTTTATTTGGGTGTGGCTGCCATATTTTCATCTGCGCTGAGTGACAATGCCGAAAGCGAGCTCAGGATGTATGGACGCGGCCGCCCCGTTCCTTCACCCGCCCTGCCCTATGCCCGGGTCTCTGCCCGTCACTCCATCTGCCACCTGCGGTTGGAGGTGCCAAGGCTACAGACCATTAGCACAGAGCCGGTCTGTATTTATAGCGCTTAACGGGCATGACTCAACAGCATCACTGTTTGCTTTTAGCTGTAATGGAATCTGCACGTTGCTGAACACAGAAAACCCATTATTGTGTATGATAATATTGTTTCTGTCGATGGGCGAACCGGGACTGAAATTTCCACTGGACCACTTGCACCTGCAAGAAACCTTGTTTATAGTACGAGAGAAATGGGTAGGCGAAGGTGTAAGTTTAGTGTATGTGTGTGTGTTTTCAGTGTGGAGCTTTGACTGATGTCATGCTGGCCATGTGACTCTCTGCTCTCGGAGATGAGGTAATGGCTGTTGACGTTTACAGCTCCCCCTAATGAAAGACTGTGTAAAGTGTGATGGTCGTAACGGGACGTAAAACCAGCTAGTAAACCTCTAATGTCACGCAGGACTACATGACATAGACTCTCAGGTTTTAGCCTTTTCAGATGCTTTCCAGATGATCGTTCTGTCTGAATCACGGTCGTGTGGATGTGTTTTTGACGCAGTTTTGCTTAAATGTCAGAATGCGTAATAATTCATAATTTGAGGACAGAGGACTCGGGAGACAAAAATAATTTTTTTAGTAGTTATTATGGTTTATATTTTTATAGTTAAATACATATAAGTAATATTTAAAAAAAAAATTCTGGATGTGCGTGTGAGTTTAATGATGTGTCTGCAAGTGTATGGCAGTTGCTAGTGTGTGACTGCACTGGGCCTCCCCCTTGCCAGTGTCCTCTGTTTCCCATTCCAGCCCTGATGAGTCAGAGTCTGTGAATGCAGCCGAGCGTACAGCAGCACAGTGACGTTAATGTGTTTACGCTCTGTGCGCTCCCTCTGCTACAGTGGGGCGCGCTGACCTCCACATACAGGCACAGTCTCAATTTTTTAAGCACATACTGTCTCTCCTTTTTAAAACAGACACAGTTTCTTCTTTGCGAGCAACACTGTCTGTTCTTTACTTACTAACACAGTGTCTCTGTTACAGGCTAATACAATTTCTCGCTTATAGGCTTACAGTCTCTCAGTGAAAAATGAACACAGGCTCACCTTTTCAAACAGACACTGTACATTACAAGCTAACAAGCTTGTTTAATAGCTGACTCATTTTCTCCTTCACAGGGCAACTTATTGTAGACTTTTGTCTTCAAGCAGAAGCAATTCAAGTTTGCTGAGCTTGTTTGTAGGGCTGAACAACTTTTGTGGTTGTGTCAAAATAATAATAATAATAATAATAATAATAATAATAAAATAAAATAAAATAAGAACAATAACAACAACATAATAATAATAATAATAATAATAATAATAATAATTATTATTATTATTATTATTATTTTGACACAACCACAAAAGTTGTGCAGCCCAAATAATATTTTTTATATATTTTTATTATTATGATTAATTATCATTAAATTGTGGCAAAATACTCAAAAGATAAGACTCAAAATAATAGATATCATTGTAGTATTTGACTGTATGATAATCATCATTGTCATTATTAGTATTAGCATAAATGTATTAATATTACCATCATTATTATTGCATCAATACTTAAATAAAAAAAAATATACCATTGTATGATTTCACTGTAGAATAATAATAATAATAATAATAATAATTAATTATTATTATTATTATTATTATTATTATTGTTGTTGTTGTTGTTGTTGTTGTTATGAATTTATTAATAATATTACCATCATTGTTATTCATGAATAATTATGGCAAAATATTTCACTGTCGTATAATAATAATATTAATAATAATAATAATAATAATAATAATAATAGTTTATTATTATTACCATCATTTATGTAACAATAATAATACTATACTAATACTAATAATACTAATAATAGTTATTAATTATCGCAGCTAAATCGGAATACTCAAATAAAAAAGATACCATTGTAGTATGTCGCTGTATATAAAAAAAAAAAAAAATAGTGTTAATATGACTTTATTGTTATTATGATAATTATTAGAGCTATTGTTATTATTATTATTATTATAATTATTAGAGCAAAATCCTCCAATAAAAAAGATTCCATTGTAACAACAACAACAATAATAATAATAATAATATTAATAATAATAATAATAATAATAATAATAGTGTATTATTATTGCCGTCGTTATTAATTATTGCCACAAAATCAAAATACTCAAATAAAAAAGATACCATTGTATTATTTCACTGTATAATAATAATAATAATAATAATAATAACTGTATTACCATCTTTATTATTGAGATAATTATTAGATAATTAAAATTCTCAAATAAAGAGATTACATTGTAGTATTTCACTGTATAGTAGTAGTAGTAGTAGTAGTAATAATAATAGTAATAATAATAATAATAATAATAATAATATTTTTTAAATTATTATTACATCTTTATTAATTAATTATTACAGCTAAATTTAAATATTTAGAAAAGTTGTAATATTTCACTTTAAAATAAAATAAAATAAAATAAAATAAAATAAAATAAACATCAAGCTTTACCAAGTCCTTTAAAACTTCTGTTTTGCTGACAGCTGGTTTCTTAGTGCTTCTCATTAAAAGTTTGGGAAGATTGTTGGTGCATATTGCGTTCCCAAATGCATGTTATAAGCGACCCAAACTCGCAGCACATGCAGAGATCAGTTCATTCAGAGTTTGTGTCAGCATTTACTGAGTTCTTGGATGCCGAAAACACCAGTTCATGAGCTGCTCGTGTGTAAACGAACACAGTGCTGCGCTTCACTCTGAAACATGCAATTTGCTAATCACACTAAACCATATTGCAATTTCGGTTTTATTTGGATTAATTCTGCAGCCCTACAGGCCAACACAGTCTCTCCTTTACAAACTAACTCAATCTCTATTGTTCAACAGTCTTTAAACAGTCCTTCTTCAGTCTCTCCTTTTACAAGTCTTTCCTTTTCCAACACAGTCTCTCATTAACAAACAACACAGTCTATCCTCTCCAAACAAACGAGCGAACACAGCCTCTCTCCTCTTCACACAGACACCGTCCCTTCCTTTCATAAAGAGCCTGTCCTATCCAACATGTGCGTTCGGCCTTCCCACAGACACAATCCCACAATCCCTTCCAGACACAGTCGCTCCCGTTCCTCCTGTCCGCAGATTACATTGTCTTTCTTAGCACACAGAGCCCTGTTTTCTCTCCTCCGGTCTGAACGTCTGCGGAGAACAGACTTCAGTTTCACTTTATTCAGCATCGGGGGGGTGTGGGGGACTTTGCACAGTTGCGGTCCCTCCTGTGAACAGCCATGGCTGTCAGTGAAACATTAAACTGATTTGTGGGCTGTGCGATTCTCCTCGGGGAGGTGGGCTGGCAGTCTCCTCGCAATTCTGTCCCTCAATCTCAATACTGATCTTGAATCAGTACGGCCTGAAAACCTATCCTCTAAATTGATGTTTTATATTAAACAGCGAGTGTAGTTCATGCTCGGCGTCCAGACACTGTGAAACAGATGTCTTCTCAGCTGTAACAAATTGTTGTGTGTATATATTTATAGTCTTGGCGTACGATGGACCTCGTTCCAGTGTTTTTTTTTGCAGAACGATCCCGACGTGTGACGTGACTGTGCATTAAGCCTGCGCTGTGTGTTTTTTCTTTTGCTCTGAGCTTTATTTAATTGTTTTACAGTGCACGCCACCTCCGCTTTTTTTGTTTTACCCAATATGGTTAAATCTAGCAGATTCTCGGCGTACCCGGCCCATTCGTCCTCTGTTTATGTCCGTTTGTCTTTTATACGTCCTTTGAAATGTCTTTGTATTTTCCGAGAGACACTTGCATCAGCCTCCTCCCACCACATGTTTTATTTGAGGTAATTTTCAGAGCCCGAGACCCCCTCCACCCTCTGACAGAATTACAAGGCAGAAATAATCGTGCAACATAAAACACTATTTAAAGTTTTCACAAGGTTCAGGCGAGCGGAGGGGGGCTGTTTCCATGGAATATGCTTTTAAGAGGAATGCTGACAATTATGCACCCTGAATGGAAAAAAGCCTGAGACGCATATCTGGTAGGCACTTTTTTTTTTTTTTGACAACTCATTCCCACATGTTCGTCTGTAACGTTTGGTCCACAGACCCGCCAACTTGGTGTCCGAAATCACTCCTTGTGCCATATATAGTGCACCGTTTGAGGTGTCAGCCATTTCGTAGTGTTATCTGAATTCAGCATAAATCACTACATAGTTCCCTTTTTTTACCCATAATGCATTTTGTTATGTAATGCAGCTGATCTGCAATCATACTCTTTTGTTGGTAGAAGAGATGTGATGCAGTAACTACCAATGGGTTATAATCTTTTTTTTTTAAAGGATGAATTCATTTTTAATACTTTAGTAATTTTTAATTTGAGTAGTTTATAAATTAAATTGCTTTTTAGTTATGTAGTTGATTCATTAATTAATTTGTTTATATTTAATTATGTTCATTGATTTATAATTCTCACTTGTGTGTATATATATATATATATATATACACACACACATATATACATACACAAAAAATATTTAAAAAAATAAAAATGATGAAAAATAATGAAACGGAATGAAAATACAATACTAAAATCACTAAAAATAGAAATATAATGAAAAAATAATCTAAATATGATATCAGATAATACAAATGAAAAAGTAAATATAAATATGTAATATAAATAATATGATATAAAATAAAAATGACAAGAACTGACTGAAAATGTAGAAATTCTAAATATTAATTTTGTAATAGATAACATCTATATAATATAATATAATATAATATAATATTAAATAATATAATATAATATAATGTAATATAATATTTATTATATTGAAATGAAAATAAATGAAAGTTAAATAGAAATATGTAAAAAATATGTATAAAATATAAATGATACAAAATAAAAATGATGAGAACAGACTGAAAAAAAATCCAAATATTAATTATGTAATAAAATTATATATTATATTTATTTTAATTTATTTTTAATTATATATTATATATAAACTAAAATCACTAAAACTGAAATGAAATAAATGAAAGCTTAATAGAAATATGTAAAAAATCTAATAAAAATATGTAAAAAAAGTCTAATAAAAATATGATATAAAATAATAAAAATGACAAGGGAACACTGAAAATATAGAAATTATAAATATTAATTCTGTAAAAAAATAAATAACATTATATTATTATCCCCATAATATATATATATATATATATATATATATATAATAATGACAAGAACGGAGTAAAAATATAGAAATTCAAAATATTAATTCTGTTATATTATATTGTATTATATTATATTACTAAAATCACTAAAACTGAAATAAAAATAATTAAACTGTATAGAAATATGTAAAAAAAATGTATTATATTATATTGCTAAAATCAATAAAACTGAAATGACATGTAAACAAATATAATAAAAATGATATAAAATAATAATGAAGAGAACACACTGAAAATATAGAAATTCTAAATATTAATTCTGTAAAAATAACATTATTATATTATATTATGTTATGTTATATTATGTTATATTATATTATATTGAATAAATTCTATATATTAATTCTGTAAAAAAAATAACATTATATTATATTTTATTATATTATATTATATGCTACTTTTATATCTATTTCTGCGTTTTTCTAAGTAGGATTTTAGTGTTTGTGATGTTTACGTTATGAGTTTATTATTTGAGTGTGTGTGATTTAATAGCCTCCATCAAGAAAGTATGTGTTTTATATATATATATATATATATATATATATATATATAGAATAATGAAAAAGTAGTGTTAAATTTGTCTGTCACCTGTAGAAAATGCATTCATCTAAATATAGTGAACAAATGTTATTTGTGACTTCATTAATGCTTTATGGACGAATTAGGCCAGTCTTCATGTGTCATTTACTATATAGAGAACAGTCAATGAGTGAACAATTTTAAACGCATCACAAATGAATGAATAATCACTGTGTAGAGTCACTCTGTCAATTAATGACCACATGTTCCACTTTAAGCTGTGTCCACAAGTGCAAACTGGCCTTTTGACACAAGCGAAGTGATATAGAAATAAACCAAATACAGAAAAATGCAAACAAACGCATCATGCGGACAAGTGGGCAGGCAGTATGTCCACTCATTCGCTGCGAGACCGTTTCATCACCAGATAGAGGCTGCCCTGCATTCCTCTGAGGCAGAAGGCCATGTCTTTCTCCCTTTTTTTTTTTCACCATCCCCCCCTTTTCCTCTTTCATTTCCTTTCTTTCATCCCCCTCTCCCTCTGATCTGCATGGCCGCATCTCAGGTTTTTCTCCTGAAGCAATCTCTATAAATAGACCTTCAATAGCTGCTGCCTAACAAACCTGCTCATCAGAACTAATTGCTAAAGAAAAGTTCTTTTTCCCAGCTTTCTTTGCATTAACCCTTTCCTCCCCTTTGATGGCCAGAGCTCACCATGTGTCAAATAGAGCTGGTTTTCTGGGACACTTTTTGAAAAAAATATTGTGATGTTTGAGATGAAAAGGGTAAAATGTAATTATTTATATATCATTTATGTTATAGTATTATTTAAGTTTCTTTTAAATAAAATTATAAATCGAAAGCTATTATTTTATTTTGTATTTTATTTTTAGTGTTGTCATCTATTAAAATTGTTTTTGGCAGTTTAAAATTGTTATATAAAATAAATATTAGATGGAAAAACTTTGATCTTGGCAACTGACTGAAAAAAAGTTTACTAATCACTAAAACTTAAATAAAAAAAAATGCAAATTCAAAATATTAATTAATACTGTAATAATAAAAACTAAAAAAAAAAACAAAAAAATATAATATAAATATATACTGTATAATAAAAATTACAAAAGAACATACAGAAAATATAAATATCAAAATATTAATTAATACTGTAATAAATACAAAAAATACAAAAAATACTGAAATGAAATTAGATGAACGCTAAATAGAAATGTACAAAAATATAATAAATAATATGTACTGAATAATAAAAATGACAAGAATAGACTGAAAATATGAAAATTTAAAATATTAATTAATACTGTAATAAATACAAAAAAATACTGAAATGAAATTAGATGAAAGCTAAATAGAAATGTACACAAATATAATAAATAATATATGCTGAATAATAAAAATGACAAAAGAATAGACTGAAAATATAAAAAATTCAAAATATTAATTTATACTGTAATAAATACTAAAAAACTAAAAATACTAAAATCAATAAAACTGAAATGAATATAGATGAAAGCTAAATAGAAATATGTACATAATAATATATATACTGTGTATTAAAAATGGAAAAAAAATATATATATACATTAATATATACTGTGTATTAAAAATATATATTTTTTAATACACAGTATGTATTAATGTATTTATAAATAAATAATATATATATAATATAAATATATTATACATATATATATATATATATATATATATATAATAAAAAATGACAAAAGAACAGAGTGAGTGAAAATATAGAAATTTGAAATATGTTATATTATATTATATTATATTATATTTTATTATATTGTATTATATTATATTTTTCTGCTATTATTTCTTCTTTAAGTAAGATTTTTTAAGAATAGTTGTAGGGCGTATTATTAAAGGGTAAGTGTGTGTGTGTGTGTGTGTGTGTGTGTGTGTGTGTGTGATTGATAGCCTCCATCAAGAGAGTATGTGTCTGAGAGGCCGGCCGGTCCTAGATCACAGCGTCTTTGTTTGGGGGTCTGTCTGACAGTTTCGTGACCTCATTACCAGACCAGCGTCTGGGGGCATTCATCTCGTGGGGACCAACGGGGGCCCTCCACCCCCATACATACTCGATATTTTCTCTCTGTTTCTCGTTTTATCCTACTGTAACAACTCTTATTTATACTGTTAGACCGCGGACGGTTCCCTCTCATGTTTATGTGTGGTTAAGAGAGCGTGTAAGTTTTAAGGTGGAGCCGAAATTGGTCTGAATGCGATGGGGGTCTGTTCTACATCTGCTTTAATTGACTGTGACCTTAAGGGTGTGGGAGCACGGAATAGGGGACACTGACACGCCCACGCGCAGATATCCGTGCACAGCTGCGCACACAGACGCAAACACACACACACACGCAAGCTTGGGAGCAATAGGTAAGCACAGATGCCCTAAATAATAATTGTGATTCGTACATAATGAATCACGATTACTATTGCGATTTAGTCTAAGTATTCTAAATATAAAATTTCAGCACATGGCGATCAGGCTTAAAGGGATAGTTTACCCAAAAATGAAAATTACCCTATGGTTTATCCACCCTCAAGCCATCCTGGGTGCATATATGACTCTGTTCATTCAGACGAATGCAATTGGACATATATTAAAAAATGTCTGGGCTCTTCCAAGCTTTATAATGGCAGTGAATGGGTGTTGAGATTTTGAAGTTCAATAAAGTGCATCCATCCATCATTAAAAAATTCTCCAGGAGGTTAATAAAGGCCTTTTGAAAGAAGAAAGTCAAATACACATAGTATGGCTTGAGGGTGAGAAATCATGGAAAAATGTTATTTTTTGGGTAAACAGTCCCTTTAAGATGGAGTTTTTGGAACACTGGAAAAGGAACCCCACTCATATCTTGAAAGTATCTTAAAGATTTCTTTAGAAAATGTCTGAAAGTCTACCGTTTTCCTATTCAGCCTGTTGTTTTCTCTCGTTTTCCTCCTTTTTGCAAAAGATGAGCACAAGTTCAGCTTGTCCTGCAACTCTAAACCACTGATAGGTACCTTTCTTTTTCCTTTTTTAAATGAAGAACCTGGAAAACATCTGATATTACAGATTCTTGCACAGAAGCTGACAGTGCACTTCAGTATCAGCCGCCTTCAGTAAAATGCCACTGTTCTGTTTCCTGTACAGTGTTTGGAAGTGTGTGTGTTCCTCTATAATGGAGGCACAACGGCCTTTCTCTTATCAGTGTAACTCTCCTCTCATCCATCATGGCTGCTCTCTGCTCTCTATGCATGAGTGAGTGTGTGTGTGTGTGTGTGTGTGTGTGTCCATGTAGTTTTGAATAACGAGCGGGGTGATGCTCCTGGACTTTGTTGAATGGAGATTCTACATCCAGAAGGCAGCGAAAGACAAGAGAAGACATCCAGTGGACAGACAATACCATGTGCTTTCCTGTTTTCACCATTTCCAGCGCTGGATTTAGTGAGATTTACGACTCGCAGAACAGGCCGGTAGCCATTTTCCAGGAGAATCCAAAACATAAAACTAGATTCAGTGAGCTGAACATTATTTCATTATTTCATTATGGCTGTATAAAATCTAATACTGAAGCTTCAATCTGACTGAAAGTGCTGGATTTAAGAATCTGCCACAGAAAAATATGGTTAAAATCCAGACTTTCTTTCTTTCTTTCTGTTTACATTGAGAAACTAAAATAGTGTATTCTCAGCTTTAACTTATTTTACCATATCATTTTTTTTTAGTACTGACTGAGTAAGATATGTCACATAAAAGATAGTTACATATAGTCCACAAGAGAAAATAATAGTTATTAGTTTATAAAAATGACCCTGTTTACATATGCTTGATTCTTAATACAGTGTTGTTACCTGAATGACCCACAGCTGTTTTTTTGTTTTTGTTTAGTGATAGTTGTTCATGAGTCCATTGTTTGTCCTGAACAAATTATTTGGTTTTTCAGCGTTTTGTGTATTTGAACCCTTTCCAGTAATGACTGTATGATTTTGAGATCCATCTTTTCACACTGAGGACAACTGAGGGACTCATATGCAACTATTACAGAAGGTTCAAACGCTCACTGATGCTTCAGAAGAAAACAGAATGCTTTAACAGCTGGGGGGTGAAAACTTTTAGAATTTAAAGATCAGGGTAAATTTTACTTATTTTGTCTTCTGGAAAACATATAAGTATCTTCTGTAGCTTCTGAAGGGCAGAACTAAATGAACAAAATATGATATTTAGGAAACATAAGGAAAATGTACACATCTTCAATCTGTTCAAAAGTTTTCACCCCTGGCTCTTGCATCGCATTTCCTTCTGGAGCATCAGTGAGTGTTTGAACATTCTGTAATAGTTACATATGAGTCCCTCAGTTGTCCTCTGTGTGAAAAGATGAGTCTCAAAATCATACAGTCATTATTGGAAAGGATGCAAATACACAAAAATGCTGAAAAACCAAAGAATTTGTTGAACCTGAAGGATCTTTCTGAAGAACAGCAGGCGGATCATTCAGGTAACAACACAGTATTAAGAATCGAGCGTATGTAAACTTTTGAACAGAATTTAACTATTACTTTCTCTTGTGGACTATATGTAAACGTCTTTTATGTGAAATATCTTATTCAAGTCAGTACTAAATAAAAAGTAACATGCATTTTGTACAATCCCTCTTATTTTGGTAAAATAATTAACAGTTTGTAGATTCTGCAATGTGTGTGTAAACATTTGACTTCAACTGTACATCAGGAGGATTTAGGAAAATTATGGGTGTCCATTATATTCCACAATCCACACTGTGTATGTTCTCTCAGTCAATCAGATACGATTCAACCGATCTGTTGATCACCGTACCTACCGAGCTTAGATAGTATTATGGCAGACACCAGCAGCTTAAAACAGGCCTGGCTCGGCTCCACTAAGGCAATGCCACCCTAGTGCCAGATGCTAGGGTGCCAGGACCAGTTGGCATGTAATACGCTATATAATGGAGCGAGCGGGAGGAGGGAAAGGCTTGCGTTGACGGTAAATAATTTACCGGGTTGGCCCATGCAGCTGTGTAATCTGCCAAAACGGCGGGTTTAAAGATGCAGCGTGCTAGAGGAGGGGACGGCTTTCAGGGACTTTAGGTGGATCTGGATGTGGGGATGCGGGGAAGAATGTGTTTCTGATGGGTGATTGACTGCAGCGTCTCTCACAAAGCCCCCTAGAGGATGTGATCATTGCTTTGGAGGGTAAAAAGGCCTAAACACTGTTGCACAGCACAGAGATAAAGTTCTGTTACTCTGTTTTGTAGGTAGCTGTCCAGTCATTGACTGATTAAGTAATTAATTTTTTTTTTTTTTTTTCTAATTATTGATGATATTGCTATAAATATTTAATCTATACTGCTAATGATGATAAGACATTAACCCAGGACTAGAGGCAGATATATTTTATTTTATTTTATTTTATTTTATTAATGTTTACAGTTTATCATACTTTCTGTTCAGTTTATTTTAATTATTTTTTATTTTTTAATATTGGATATATTATATGAATTAATGATTGTATGTTTAAATTAAATAGATATCTATAATTGGTTTTTTATTTATTTATTATTTATAATAAATAAATAAATTTATTATTTATTATTGTTATAAATATTTTTTCTATATATTTATTTTTACAGTTTATGGCAATATTGTTACATTTATTTTTAATTGCTAATGATTTTAATGTTTTCATGTAGCATATATTATATTAATTAATTGTTGTGTGTTTAAATTATTGACCTTAAGTTGCCAAACATATGTAATTGTTTTTCTATTTTTTGGGGCAAATATGTATTTTTTATTTTATTTTATTTTATTTTTATTTATGTTTACAGTTTATTGTACTTTCTGTTAAATTTAGTTTAATTACTTTTTGTTTTTTGTTTTTTTTTTTAATATTGCATATATTATATAAATTAATTATTGTATGTCTAAATGATTGATCTTAAGTTGCCAGATATCTAGATTTGTTTTTCAATTTTTTTTAATGACTGATATTTATTGCTATAAGTATCTATAATGCTAATGATGAGAAATTAACCAGGACTAGGGGCAAATATGGGTTTTAATTTAATTTAATTTTATTAAAATTAAGTTGCCAGATATCTATAATTGAGAAGAGTGTTAAATATAAACCCAATATGAAATGGCTTTTAAACGAAACTGTGCTGATAGCAATTAAAATGTATTGTATTGTCATAAAAGACAATACAATGTTATTATAGCAGTTGTATGTATCAATATTTACTCGAATGACTACAATTATTTCCAGATCACAAATCGTGCATGATGCTGACAATCTCACAATGACCAAATATTTGATTCATAGCTTAACAGTCACTATAATTTCCCGTCAGTCATCCATGAGGTGCAGTTTCCCTGCATCGGTTTTGCTCGTTCAGCTGTTAAGCTTCCGTCACGTCACGTTTTGACCTCACCGTCTCTTTCCGTGCCGCAGTAGTCCGACAGCTTGTGTTTCCGTCTTCAGACCCCTCTGGATTTAACAACGACTTGCACATGCTCGAACTTGGCCCGGTTCCTGGAGATTTACTTTTATTGCGAGCTTTTTATCCATTCGCTAACAATATAAATGTACTTTTATGCACTGCTGTCCTTGTGTACGAATGCAGGCAGATTGCATCTGCAGAAAAAGATGGAGTGCGAGAGTAGTGCTCAAAGGGGCAGGGGAACTCTCTTTTGGCCAGGCCCCGAGTATTATGTTGAAACCAGATGTTGAGAGATGTTTCCTCCTGGTCACGTGGGCCCCTCTGGTGCGGCACTTACATAAATGTCATCTGTACAGTAGCCAGTGCGGGCGGGAGAGCGGGAACGGAGGCCCAGCTGCTCGCTCTGGGAAGATGAAGAGTGCAGTGGGGTCAAAGCTACCCTCCACCACTTCTGTCTGCTCTCTGCCAGCGCTCTTTCTCTTCAAACATGAGAGAGACATGCAGACGTCAGCTGTTTGCGGCAGTCTTGCCTTGTCATTGTGTTACCTGCTCGTTGTGTTCAACCTGGCAGACATGTTGTGTGCATACACTGGCGGTTAACATGTTTTTTGTTTTGTATTGATCAATGTTGGGCACGTTACTTTAAAAAAGTAATTAGTTATAGTTATCGGTTACTTCTCATAAATAGTAACTGAGTTGCATCTTTATAAAAGTAACTAATTACCAGGGAAAGTAACTATTGTGTTACTTTTTTAAAAAAAATGTTCAAATATGTCAAATAACTTTGATGCCCTCGATATTAAATATAGTAAATGAATAAAATATTGTACACTAGTCTACACTATTTTAATTTTGCCTAGGGACAGTGTGAGAGGCACCTTCCAGGGGCTAAATATCACATTATTGGAGTCGCTTCAACCCCAAGACATGAATTAAATTAAGTAAGTCACATCGAAAACAAATATTTGCTGGTCAAGTAATTCGTATGATACCAGCGTGAGCTCCAGTTTTTACCGTCTAAACTCATCTCTAATGTAATCACACCAATGAACGGCTCCGCTTTTCAAATTTTAATAATTTGATATTATTTCTATAAATATTTCATATGTAATGTTAATGATGATGAGAAATAAACCAGGACTTAGGGCAAATATGTGTATTTATTTTTATTTTATTTATGTTTACAGTTTATTGTACTTTCTGTTAAAATTATTTTATTACTTTTTAATTTTTTTTAACATTGCATATATTATATGAATTAATTATTGTCTGTCTAAATTATTGACTTTAAGTTGCCAGACATTTATAATTGTTTTTCAGTTTTTTTTTCTAGTGACTCCAATTGATATTTCTATAAATATATCATATATAAATGTGTATTTATTTTATTTTATTTTATTTTACTTTGTTAAATAGTTTAATTACTTTTTGTTTTACATTTTTAATATTGCATATATTATATGAATTATTGTATGGCTAAATTATTGATATTATTGCTATAAATATTTCTATTTTTCATCTATAATGCTAATGATAGTGAGAAATTAACCAGGACTTGGGCCAAATATGTGTTTTAATATAATTTTATTTTATTAAAATTAAGTAATTGAGTCAAGTGTTAAATATAAACCTAATGTGAAATAGTTTTTCATCGAAACTGTGCTGATAGCAATTAAAATGCCCCTTAAAATCAGTTCAAGGGGCAAATATTTCTGACACTGATTACAGTTTGTCATATAAGACAATACAGTGTAGTTATAGCAGTTAGGATGTATGTATCAATACTTACTCAAATTACTAAAATTATTCCAGGTCACAAATCATGCATGATGCTGATAATCCGCCACCGTTTACCTCAAAAGAAGAACGCAACGTGAAAATTATTTTATTGTCAATAATTTTATTGGAAAACAGTAATTTGTTTGATTGTTCGATACTGAAAAAAGTAATGTCGTTAGTAACGGCATTTATTAATAACATGACATCTGAAAGCTTTAGATTAAAATGTTTTTAAGATTTTCGGATTGATCTTCTTTGTCTGATCATTACTCAACACTTTGCGAAACCATAAAGTAAGTTTGGAGTGGAAGGACTGAGGAGGAGGATTTTTTGCAACTTCTGTAAAATCCAATTCTGTCTTGCCCATTATATTAAATATATCTGCTATGGTGACTCCTACTCTGCTAATGAAACGCGAGCGACTTCGGTAATGATGTGTATATCTTTATGCCGCAGTGGCGTAATGGCCTGCGTCCTGGCGATTACAGCACTCAGGGCGCCGTTTTATTCGGCCCCAGCGCTCAGTAATGTGTTTGTGCGTGGTAGGCATTCCTATACTGACTTTTAATGTGAGGGCTTTTTGTCCGGCCCGGAGATTTATTCACAGCCGTGTGTAATGTCATTTCATGTTGAAACACCCACCCTATGTTCAAATGAAAGAGGCATTGATGTTCATCTTAATCTGATATACTTTAATACCACGGCATCAAAATTACTCGACTGTAAGGGCCTGCAAGAGGAGGGAGGTGCGCTGCCATCCGAACTCGAAACAAAGACCCGGTTTGTTTTCTCAGAGGAGATTTTTTTGGTTTCTCTTTATGATTCTTTTTAAATGAAAATTTCATATCACTCAGAAACATGAGCTGAAAAGCAACTCATTCATCTGTAACTTTATGACAAGATGATGTAGTAATAGATTACAGTTGTAAATCTTTCTTGAGAACTAATTATGTCATTTTGCACGTCAGCCGTACAGCTGTAGCGCACATATACATATATGCGGTGCTGCATTTTGGTTTTTGTTCTCGCTGTTTTTGCATGAGCAGTTTGTGCAGCAAAGGGGACTGAGTCATGGAGAACTTGTGCAAGGGAAAAAACGAGGGCATATCAGGAGAGAGTGAGAACGAGAGAGAGAGTGCGAATGCATACATACACACTCCTTAAAGCACATGCTGTCCTTTGCCCATAGTCAGGAGCAGCACAAGGTGATACTCCTTTGTGTGAGAAAGCGTTTGTATGTGTGCTTACACACATGCGTGCACTCACTCTGTGTTTTTCCTCTTTTAAAAGAGAACAAAACCAGCCCTGGGACATTTGATAAATTAAGATATCCATTTGAATACATTTTGTGTATTTCTTCCCCAGTATTTTTTTTCCGTCTGTGATCAGATGCCTGGCATTGTCTGCTCTCAATATCCTGAGTTCCACACATGCTACATGGAAAATAAATCTGGTGTCTATTCATTTCAAACACTCTTCGGAATCTAATATAGTAAAATAATAGTCCAACTTTGTCTGTTTTTTGTCTTTCAGGATTTGCGTAAACAGATAGCTCCTTTGCTGAAGGGCTTCCAAGCAGAGGTGAGTCGCCTTTCTAAATGTTTACTTGTATTTATTGTCTTGTGGTCATGTGTCATTAACTGTGGTGATGTGTCTTTTTTATGTTTAAATACTTACTTTTTTTCCCAGAACTGCTATAAATGAACCATTTGTGTCTTGTTTCCCTTGAAAAGTGTAAGCACTGTGGCGCTATTAAAACATTTTTGTTTGTCTGATCACCTAAATCTGCCCAACAACAGCAGCACTGCCTGAACCAATAGTGTGAGTTTGGGGGCGTGACTATTTGCTTAACCAACCAATTGCTGATGGGGGAGTGTTCAGGGAAACTTGTTTGAAAACAGGCATGATTTCATCTGAGTTTCATCTGATTATGGTACTGGTGTGTGTGTATGTGTGTGTGTGTATATATATATATATATATATATATTTCTGTTGATTTGAACCTTTTATTTTAATATATATATATATATATATATATATATATATATAACATTTATATAATATATAATTCTATTTATTTATTTTTTTTAATTCTGTTTTAGAACCGCTTAGCCAGAGAACAATTCTATGGATTTTTTTTAAATCAAAAACATTTTTGGTACAATTTATAATTCATTCCCAAACATGATGAAGACATGAATACTGTATAACTGGTTTACATTAAACTATTTTCTACCTTAAAACATTCAGTAATGCTTTACAGTAAGGTTTAATGTGTTAACATTAGTTGTTAACATTTAATGTTATTAGTTAACATTAGTTATGCACTGTAAATGTCACATGAAAGCTTGTTTCTGTCACAGGATAAAAATTAAAAGAATAAATGCGACTTTTTATCTCACAGTTCACTTTTTTTTTTACTCACAATTCTGACTTTTTTCTTGCATTTCTTAGTTTATATCTGACCGTTTTAACTTATTTTCATAAGTTTGACTTTATACCATAATATGTCAGAATTGCAAGATATACCTCAAAATTGTGAGATATAAACACAATTCTGAGAAGAAAAGTCTGTTCTGTTTTTCTATGCAGTTGCGAGTTTGTGTCTTACAAATCCGACTTTTCTTCTCAGAATTGCATGTCTATATGAATTACAAGTTGCCATCTCAAAATTATGAGATTATATCATGTAATTCTAAAATATAAAGTCAGAATTGCGAGACAGAGTTGTGAAATATAAAGTCAGAATTGCAAGATATTTAGTCAATTGCAAGATAAGTCAGAATTGCGAGATAAAGTTAGAATTAAGATATTAAGTCAGAAGTGAGATGTTAAGACAGAATTGCGAGATATTAAGTCACAAAACTGTGGTGATGTCTTTTTTTTTCAGTACTTTTATCCCCAGAACAGCTATCAATGACCCATTTGTCTGTTGGTTCCCTTGAAAAGTGTAAGCACTGTGGCTCTGAGGTGTTATGAAAGCATTTTTCTGTTTGTTTGAGCACCTAAATCTGCCCAACAACAGCACTGGCTGAACCAATAGTGTAAGTTTGGGGGCGGGACTATTTGTTTGAACAACCAATTGCAGATGGGAGGAGTATTCAAGGAAACTTGTTTGAAAACAGGCATAATTTTGGAAGTTCGATCTGGTGATGTAATGGTGTAGAAAATAGATCTTAGAAAATGATGTTTGAGAATTTATCTAATTTGGATTTTTTGTTTTCATCAAAACCATTTGAAGCCAGAAAACAATACATGGTTTTAAACTTTTATTTTAAAATCAATAACTTGCCTCAAGCTTTGAGCTTTTGGTACAATTAATAATTCATTGAAGACATGAAGAACGACACACATTCTGTATAACTGGTTTACGTCAGACTATTGTATGGTGGAATATTGTAATATCAAAAAAAAATAGACTTTTTATTCACAGGCCCAAGAATTGTATTTTATCTAAAAATCCAAAATACTTTATTTGACTTCATTTGACTATTTTATCTTAAAATAGCCACTTTTGTGCATGTACAAGAATTGTCGCAAAATCTGTGAGGGGAATTCTCTTGCCCTTTTGCTAAATTCTTGGTTTCCTATTAAAATGACTGGATTTCGCCTGCGAAAATTCACACAACAATAAACGCGACCGTTTCTTTAACATGTAGAGATTTCCCAAAAAATAGATATGCTTTGCATGTGATGATATTAAGTAATTCTAAAAAATCCTGCAATCAAAGCATCGCATTTTCATTATGGATTACACTTATGGTAAAAAATGAGGAGGAGAGGAGGAGATTGCATGGCTGTATGCTTGATTTCTATGTCCCTGTGTCAACATACTTTTGGCTTTTAGTGTATTTTAGTACTAATACAGGTGAAATGCAGTGAGAGTTGGGTGATCTATATAGGGAGGAGAGAATCAGTGATGGTTTCAGTTGTTTAATCAATGCAGCATGTCAAAGCTGCTCCGCCAACGGCCAGAGAGCGCTACTGTTAAACTACCCTCTCCTCCTGGCTTTACACAGCGAATATGACTCTATCATGCTCACACCAATTAATCTCACAACCTACCTTGTAAGGAAAGGGTGGGGAAAAAGTCCTGTTTGCTTAACTCAACACACAGATCTAGTGTCAGATGGCCCTCTCTGGTCTGATTGTAGTCTCGACAGGCTAAAAAGCCCACCTGATTTCACAACAGCGCTTATTACGTGACGGTTTGTTTTTCTTGCTCTTGTTACTTGAGGTCTGCTTGTGTTGTACAAAGCTTCCATATTTTGTCAGCATCTAATCAGATCAGACAGTTTTGATACGTTCTCGCTGTTTGCTGTCCCGCTCTTTTATTTCCGTTGTCGGATGAGAGCGAAATATTAATGATGTTTTCACTCCACGGTGCCAGGTAAGTCTGTTTGTTCTGGGCCGAGCCAGAATGATGGACTTCTGAGTTTAACACCTCAAAGACAGAGTTGCTTTTTCTAGTTAACCTTAAGGTGTAAACAAGTTTTCCTTTTAAAAGGATGCTGTGGAAATCAGTAACAACATCATGGTAAATGACTACAGCTCTGTTTTGTCAAGTCATTTTTATACTTGGCTGAATATAATTTATTTATTTATTTATTTTTTAAATTAGATCGCTGGGGTCTCAACTGGTTGGGTCAGAGCAAATTAATCTGTCATATTCTTGGACACTTAGGGATGAAAAGATTTTGATGTCAATTAGTTGTGAAATCTGGTATTGAGACATTTATTTGAAAGAAAGTCTACCAACGTTGCTATGTTAAATCTGTCATGACATTTCATAATTGTTTAAAAATGATGTAAAATAAGAGTTCAGCATTTATTCTCAGGGTATAAAGCTGTGTTTCCTTTGACATGTCTCCTTAGTGGTCATTGCTGATATAGTTGAGAAGTGGGACATGGTGCTGTGTTCCATAAGTAATGTGCATTGCTATTCAATATGACAGCAGGCAGATATTCAAATGCCCTCTGCAGCACAGACCTAAAATATCATAATAATAAAAGTATGTCAAGCGAGTTTCGTTATGAGCCCTACCTTCTTAAAAAATTCTTTAAGTTAATTAAGGTCTATTTTAGTTTGATGCAGTCTGTGTTTTGCTGAAGGAGTTACACCTAATGTTCCTTGGTAATTCAGTCAATTAGTTGTACTGTTGCGTGATATCAAATCGAGTTTGATTAGGTTTGATTATGCTGCGCTGAATAACTCGCTGTAAGCGTTTCTTAATCTTTCAGTTACCAAGTATGAGAACTATTAAGTGTCTTTAGCACTTCTATGCTAATAGTATTAAATTATCTGAAAAGATATTCATAAACTTTAAAAATAGCTGTGCTTTTAAACAATAGGCCTTTCAGTTTGAGGTTTGTAAGGTATTTAACTGCCAAATTCTTCCAAATTTGGGTTCGGACTAACTCTTAGCCTCTTTTTATGACTCCAGAGAAGTCTGGTCCACCCACTTTTATAGGGGATACAGTCATTGTCGATACCATGGTACTGAATAGTTTTTACACGGTGCCCTAAGGTACTTTAAAAGTTGACATTTAAATCATTTTATTTGACTGGATTTTTAAGTAAAATAAATATTTGTTTACACTGAATTGTTTTCTGTTTATTTGACTTTATAATACGAGTATACTTGTACTATATTTATACTTATACTAATTTATTATTATTTAATTATTGATTTTAATTTCTTATCAGATCCAGGCCAGAATGTTATTTTATTTTATTTTATTTTGTGTTTTGTTTTGTTTGTTTTTTGTTTTGTTTTATATTATTTAGTTTTATTTTTTGTTTTGTTTTTGTTTTGTTTTGTTTATTTATATAACATTTGAAGTGGATCGAAAAAGTTAATCAAAGTTGTCCAAAGACAAGAACGGGTATTTTTTTGGTTTTAGGACAACTTTGATTAAATGTTTTGATCCACTTCAAA
Source organism: Labeo catla (assembly GCA_012976165.1). NCBI lineage: Eukaryota > Metazoa > Chordata > Actinopteri > Cypriniformes > Cyprinidae > Labeo > Labeo catla. Next base: position 38,234 of record VONZ01001268.1, on the reverse strand, counting down.
TGTTGACTTTGACAAATGTTTATTATTTATTTTTTTATTTTATTTTATTTTATTTTATTTTGTTTTGTTTTTTTGTTTTGTTTTGTTTTGTGTTTTGTTTTGTTTTGTTTTGTTTTGTTTTTTGTTTGATTTTGTTTTGTTATGTTGTGTTATGTTGTGTTATGTTGTGTTTTGTTTTGTTTTGTTTTTTGTTTTTTGTTTTTTGTTTTGTTTTGTTTTGTTTTGTTTTTTGTTATAGAACATTTGAAGGGGATCAAAAAAGTTAATCAAAGTTGTCCTAAGACAAGAACGGGCATTGTTTGGTTTTTAGGACAACTTCGATTAAATGTTTTGATCCACTTCAAATGTTGACTTTGACAAATGTTTTATTTTATTTTATTTTATTTTTTATTCAACATTTGAAGTGGATCAAAACAAGTTTATTAAAGTTGCCCTAAGACGAGCGGGTATTTTTTTGGTTTTAGGACAACTTTAATGAAATTTTTTGATCCACTTCAATGTTAACTTTGACAAAAGTTTATTTTATTTAATTTCATTTCATTTCATTTCATTTGTCTCTCTTTCCCTCTAATTTTCTGCTCCACTTTTGCATTTCTGTTTAGTAAAGTGACAAAATAGTCTAAAAATAATAAAATAGAAAGTGAGAAGTGTCAATTTTCCTTTTCTTTGACCTCAAAAACACTTCCACTCTGTTAAAGTATATTTCCGTATATGCAACGCAGCGTTTGATGGCCTTCAGCAGCACCTTGCGTTAAGAGGCAGTCGAGGGGGCTCGAAGCGCAGCGAGATGCGGCTCTTCTGTGCCGTATGTAACTTTGATGAAGTGAGCGCTATGAGTAGTGGCTCCCTGTTCTCCTCTCATGAGCCAGTTCTGCTGGCTAACTGCTCCATTATAGCTCATTGTGGTTTCGGAGCTGTGTTCTCGAGGACTAGCCTGTCATTAACGGAGGTAGTCGCCCCACTTCAAATCACTGCTTGGTTAAAAATAAATCCCCGTCCCACCACTCTAACAGCGAAATCGTTTCAAACCGACTATTATTTTTCGTCGTGAAATATTTTCCTTATTGACACTGCCTGACCTTGACAAAAACGGCCCGGCTGCTCCAACCAGAAATGTACTATTTTTCGGGCATTTTTCTCAGACGTCAGCTATTTGACGATAATTGGCGGGAGGGATGGGATCGCTTGTGTTTTGTCTTGTCAGTCTGACCGTCCATTAAATCTTAAAATAGACGAAGAGACTTCAATTTTACAGCACCAATTTTAAACAAAAAAAGATAGAGCACATATATAATTCATAATGGCAGGCAGACCAATGAACACAGCCGTTTGCAACGGGCGAATGCTTTTTTTCTGTTTAATTTCTATCTTCCGTTTTCCTGTAACGGTGGGTTTGTTAAAATAGCACGTTTGAGTCAGACCGACGCTGATCTCGTGGGTCAGTGCAGAGTCCTTGCCACATGTCATTTTTTCGTTTCGAGAGAGCGAGAGCCTCCTCTTTTCCTGTCAGGAAATGAGAGTACAATAGGGAGCTGTACATAGCACGCGGCTGGGGCCCTGTTTGGGGTTGCACACGCATGTGTGTGTAAATCAGAGACGGAGGGTGAGGGGGGTCACTGTACTTAATTGTAAAGAGTTTTTGCTCATTTATACTTCTGCCCCAGAGGCAAAGCCACATGTTACAGATGTTCAAGAAGACTTGATGTACAGTGCATGTATAGTTGACTCTAACCTCAGGTTTTTTTTTTTTTTTGTGAGGGGGAACTGAGGTGGTACTGGCTCACCCCATGTAGATATGACATTACTAGTGGAGACCAAAAAAAACACTTTTAATTGGTGTAGTGAGCCACACTTGGTGCCTTTTTTGAGATGAGACATGAACAAAGAAAAAAAAAAGTGCTGTAGCATTGCTTATTTTTGTTTTGTTGTCCTGGCTCACTTAGTGCCCTATTCGAGATAAGACATTAGCAAAGGAAAAAAACGCTATAGCATTGCTCATTGTTTTTTGTTTTTGTTTAGTTTTTTGTTGTTGTGTTGTGTTGTTTTGTTTTGTTTTTTGTTTTGTTTTGTTGTCCTGGCTCACTTGCCATATATGAGATAGAAGACATGAACAAAAAGTGCTATAGCATTGCTTTTATTTTTTTGTTTTGTTTTGTTTTGTTGTCCTGGCTCACTTTGTGCCATATTCGAGATAAGACATTAACAACGAAAAAAAGTGCCATAAAATTGTATATTTTTTTGTTTTGTTGTTTTTTTGTTTTGTTTTGTTTTGTTTTGTTGTCTGGCTCAGTTGGTGCCCTATTCAAGATAAGATATGAACAAAAAAGTGTTATAGTGTTGCTTACTTTTGTTTTGTTTTTTGTTGTCCACTTGGAGCCCTATTCGAGCAGACATTAACAAAGGGGGGAAAGCACCATAGCATTGCTTATTTTGTTTTGTTTTTTGTTTTGTTTTGTTTTGTTGTCTGGCTCAATAAGATATGAACAAAGAAAAAAGTGGTATAGTATTTTTGTTTTTTTTTGTTTTATTTTGTTGTCCTGGCCCACTTCGTGCCCTATTTGAGTTCAGACAAACAAAAAAAGCTATATCATTGTGTTTTTTTTTGTTTTGTGTTTTATTTTGTTGTGTTTTGTTTTGTTGTCCTGGCTCACTTGGTGCTATATTTGAGTTAGGACAAATAAAAAAATGCTGTTCACCAGGTGTGCGCAAACACACAAGGAATTTGTTGTGGTTTTTTAAGGTGCTTCTGGCACATACATGCATGCATGCATGCATGCATATCTGACATGACAACAGAAAAAAAACAAACATTTAAATAAAGACTAAAAATAAATAATAATGTGTATGAATCTGGAACAGAAGATTTATGTACAGATTTGTGAATTAATTACTCTGTATACAACTGTATAAATAAAGAGATATGCATATGTATGATAAGACATGAAACAAAAAAAGTGCTATAGTATTGCTTTTTTTTGTTTTTGTTTTTTGTTTTGTTGTCCTGGCTCACTTGGTGCCATATTCGAGATAAGACTTGAACAAAAAAGTGCTATAGTATTGCTAATTTTTGTTTTGTTTTGTTTTTTGTTTTGTTTTGTTGTCCTGGCTCACTTGGTGCCATGTTCGAGATCAGACATTAACAAAGAAAAAAAAGTGCCATAGAATTGTATATTTTTGTTTTGTTGTGTTTGTTTGTTTTGTTTTGTTGTCTGGCTCAGTGGGGCCCTATTCAAGATAGACATGAACAAAAAAAAAGTTCTATAGTGTTGCTTATTTTTGTTTTGTGTTGTTTTATTGTCTTGGCTCACTTGCTAGGAGATTAACAAAGAAAAAAAAGTGCCATAGAGTTGCTTATTTTTTTGTTTTGTTTTGTGTTCCCTTGGTGCCCTATTCGAGATGAGACAAGCAAAAAAAAAAGCTATAGCTTTGCTTGTTTTTTGTTTTGTTTTGTTGTCCCTTGGTGCCCTATTCGAGATAAGACATGAACCAAAAAAGTGCTATAGTATTGCTTATGTTTGTTTTGTTGTGTTGTGTTATGTTGTGTTGTTTTGTGTTTTTTGGTCCTGGCTCACTTGGTGCCATATTTGAGATTAAACAGGAACAAAAAAAAAAAGTGCTATAGCATTGTGTATTTTTGTTTTGCTATTTATTTTGTTAGACATTCATTTGCTCTGCTGTGTTCCTTGCTCTAGCCATTGGACATTTGCTATTTTATTTTATTTATTATTATTTTCATTGTTATCTGAGACCGCTTATGCCCAATTCAGCATGTTATGTGAAAACTACTCAAACTATTTGGCCTCCTAAAAGCGCATATGCCGTTAAATGTTATTGTGCCTTTTTAAGTGCAAGAAAAAAGTCCGCATTTAGCTCCTTATCTCAAGCTTCATTTTGATAATAAATAATCGTCATTACAAAGTGGAAAATTCAACATTCTGAAAGAACGAGCGTAAGGCGGAGAGAGCGAGAGAGTAAGTTGACCCGCCAGCAAAGATCTCTGTGAAGAGAGCTAATCACTCTGGCAGCCGTTTACGGAGTGCCGTGGAAGTTCTACAAATTTGGAAGTCAGTATTGATTTGACGTAATTGTGCACTAATTTTAGCGGGCCGGAGTCTGTGGAGGCTCAGCATGGCCAAGTGCTGAGGAGAGACAAGGTTAGTGGCAGCTCAGATAAGTGAATTTGGATCCAATGGTGGATGAATCTGAGATCATTAAACTGTCTATATATGCGGGCAAACAAAGTTAGTGTGTGTATGTAGGCTGTGAATCTGTTTATGCACCTAGCCATCTCATTTAGCCTTGGTGCTCATGTGGGTTATATAGGTTTGAATCTGCGGTGCACCAATCCTTTCTCTCCTTAATAATTTCCTGCCACCAAAGGAGGCAAAATGAAACAAAAACAAAACTAAAAGTAACTCAAGAGTCAGATACGTTGGTTGTCTGTTTGCAGGGCGATGCAGGTCAGTAGAACTGATGGAGTTTTCTGCCTCTGCTATCAGCGGTGCCAAGTCTGTGCTCCCCCACAGAAACAAGAACTATTTATAAATGTTTCCCCCACCCTTCTCAATGCCTGTTCCGGCAGGACCGTAAGGGAATAATGCTGTTTAAACTGGCATGCTTTTGATGCCACCAGATAGTCTGTGTGTTGTGTGGTTCAAAGGGTCGGAACTGGCTGTGTTTGTGTGTGTGCATGTATGTTTGGTCTAAAATGTAGGGGAAACTGGGGCTAGTTGTCACACTTTTTACTTAATGTTTCTCATATTAGGTTGTTTCAGTATAGAGACGAGCCTTGAAGTCTAAAAAAAAGTCCAAAGGGGTTTTTGAAAAATGCTTAAAAAGGCTGCATTTGATCAATAATACATGTGTGAAATTTTATTAAAATTTAAAATAACTGTTTTCTATTAGAATATATTTTAAAATGTAATTTATTCCTGTGAGGCAAAGCTGAATTTTCAGCAGCTATTACTACAGTCTTTAGTGTCACATGATTGTGGTTGCTGAAAAAACACTTAAGGTTTTTTTTGGAAAGTATCATTTTTTTTTGTGGGATTTGTTTTAGAATGTTTTATATTGTTACTTTTAATCAGTTTAAAGCATCGTCGCTAAATAAAATTTTCTTGTGAAAAAAAAAAAAAGGTAGTGTAACAACTTTTCATGCGTGACAACTAACCCCTGTATGTGGGCGATTGTATATTTGAAGGGTATAATGTCTGTGAGGCTGTTTGCATGACTTTGTGCGTATGTCCCGCAGCACGATGATGCCAGATGCCCTGGCCGTCAGATTGAGCTGGTAGCAGAGTAAGAGAAGAGCAGATAATCTACGCTGAGCTGCGACGGTATCCGCAAAGTCACGCACTGCGCTTCTAGGCAGCCTTATAGTCTCTTAACCTCCCGGCTGTGCTCTGTCTGGTTCAGAGCTCTGAGAGTTTAAAAATTGACATTGGTTCCTGCTGGATTTCAGGGGTAGACGTGGACCCGTGCCGAGTGAGAGAGAGAAAGAGAGGCAAGTTTAATTGCTCCATCTGCAAGAGGGCTGCAGAACTTGGCCCTGCCTGGGCCGATCCAGATGTTTTCCGGCAAGAAACATCTGAAAATGTTTAATTTCTTTCCCATAGGAGTGAAAAGTCTGTTACATGTTGGATATTTACAGTGGCAACTGCCCTGTTCCATCCATCAAGGCCGGCAGTCTCAGGGCTGCAGATTTACAGCTTTTATTTGATGTTCCGCTGCTGGAAGACCAAACACACAACACTTGTGAACATGTAAACAGCACAGGAGTTCAACATTTTCTTAATGGATAAAAGCAATACTGTTGATTCAGACCACATTGTTTTTGGGTGTGGGGTACTGCCGTTTTGGTGAGGCTCAGAAAGACGAGACGCTTGCAGGAACTATTGAGGGCGTTGAGCTCTAGTATTTTGAAGAAATCTGGAGGATCTGATGCTGCGTTCACGTCAACGTCAGAATTACCGTAATTACAAGTTCCCATCTTGTAAAAACCACTCACATCTTCGTCAAACTTTTAATTACAACTTGGAAACTCTGAATTTTATGGACTCTCTAAAGTGACCATCGTGATGTCATGTAAAAACAACCGAAATGTCGATAAACGCAGCATGAGTTGTCATTAGATTTCCCTCCAGTATTGTTTGTTTTAGTTTAGATTTTAAGACTTTTCTAGTTTCAGTTTTATTTTTATTTTAGTAATTTAACGGTGCTTAAGTTAAGACACTACCTGGTATCTAGTAATGCGCTAAATAGTGAAAGTATAAAATATGTACTTGTGGTATTTGTGTAGTTTATAAATATAAATATATATAATTAATTATGGAAATGAATAACATTATTGAGCAAGGATGCTTTAAATTGATCAAAAGTGATGATAAAGACATTTATAATGTTACAGAAGAATTCTATTTCAGACAAGCGCTGCTCTTCTGAACTTTCCACTCATCAAAGAAACCTGAAAAAAAAAAATCTACTCAGTGGTTTTGAAAATCATAATAATAATAATGTTATTTGAGCAGCAGATCAGAATATTAAAATGATTTCTGAAGGATCACCTGACTAGAGTAATGATGCTAAAAATTTCAGCTTTGAAATGACAGGACTAAGTTAGATTTTTAAATATATTCAAATAGAAAACGGTTATTTTAAGTAGTAAAAACATTTCAAAATATTACTGTTCTTGCTGTACTTTGGATCAAATAAATGCAGGCTTAGTGAACAGAAGAGACATTAAAAATCTTCCTGTTCAAAAACTTTTAACTGGTAGTGTATTTTTATTATAATAGTTTATATTTTTGTGATATATGATTCCTATTTTATTATATATTTATTACGTTATGTTTTAAATATTTTATATTAATTTAAAAATTTTCTTTACGTTTTTGTCAGCAGTCATAACACTTGAGTTCTATAATCTTAAGAAATGTAGAATTCTGAAAAACCCGTATCTCTTCGTCCTCGAATGTTCCAGGTCTTCGCTCCAGCTGTTAGAATGTAGAACTCGGGTTAAGCTAGGTGAAGCTTTGGTTCAGTTTTTAGCAGCTCCTAAATTACTGTATACAGGCCGTACTGATTTGGGTCCTTGTTTCCTGTCAGGTTTGACCCAGTTTGTTAGATTTGGCCCAGTTGGGCCAGACTGCATGCTGGTTCTACAGCACACTGTCATCAGTACGCTGTCATCATCAGAGTCACACGGTGGGAAAGTGCTGCCAAGGCATTTTATAATTTCTATATGTGGTTCACCACACCCTGCTGAAGACAATCACTCTGATGTGTCGATCCAAGACAGTTTCTCCTGCCTTTGGTTGTCACATTTTTAAGACACTGATAAATGCGGTTCTCAGCAGCTTGAGAAATGTTACATTGGGTGGAAATACTGTTCCAAAACCTAGTGAACTGCCTACAGAAGCAGTATTGGTTCCAACTCAAAAGCTGTCCCAAAAGGTAGTCAACCTAATTATGCTGCCTCATAAGATACCTCGTTTTAGCCCATGCTGGAGCAAGCAGTCCCAGAATGTATTGCGACAAGCCCCAAATATGACATTTTATAAAATATATGACTTTAATATAATGTTTCATACTGTGCATTTTGATATTGTGATTCCTAAGCTCACTTGTAGTATTTACAATTGACAAAATTATACAAAACTTAAATATCATCCATTTATTGGTTACCATAATTCATTTTATTAATATCAGTGCAACGCTGGATGAAAACCTATAGCCACTGTAATTAAAATGAATAATCGCACCCAGTATTTGTGTATACTGTTGTGTAGGAACCTGTTAACGTCACATGTATCAATAGCGAAATGCATTTATGTTGAAAAGATGGTAGTTTTTGGTCAAACCGTAACAGAAGGCAGTTGGATGATGTATCATAATCTGTCCCGAATCACCACAGCTGTGTGTGTATTCAGATTAAGAGAGATCAGTGTCTTTATTAGAGCTGTGTAAACTGAAGAGCCTATATTACTACCTTTCACTCTTCTCTCGCACTTTCCCGCTCTTTCTTTCCTTACTGTTGTGTGATATGGTGCTGGGTTTGCACCGTTTGTTCCAGCTGTCATGTATGTTGCCACCGAAGGGTCAATAAGGTCGACTGTCCCAGTGAAACCCTAGAAGACCGAGGCTTACAGAGGCTTATATTTTCATATATGCTGTGATATTGCCTGAGCATACTGAAAATGTACCAATAAAAAGTCTTACTATGCATTTTTCCACACTATTTAATTTTTTAAAAATATTTTTAATTAAATAATTAAAATATATAAATTATTTATTTAAATGATTTTATTCAATTTTATTTTCAGAAAATTAATTTAGTATTTTTTTTTTTTTTGTTAGATTTATTTGTTAGCGGTTTTTTGCCTTTATTATAGGACAGTGTAGATGTGACAGGCTATAAAGCATTTTTTCCACTCTATGTAATTTTTTTAAATATGTATTTTTAATTAAATAATAAAAATATATAAATTATTCATTTAAATTATTTTATTACATTTTATTTTCATATAATTAATTTATAATTTTTTTATAATTTATTTTTTAGCATTTTTTTGTCTTTATAGGACAGTGTAGCTGTGACAGGTTTTTTCCACTCTATTTACATTTTTTTAAATATGTATTTTGAAGTAAATAATTCAAATATATAAATTATTCATTTAAATGATTTTATTAAAAAAAATTTTCAGAGGATTAATTTTTTAGCATTTTTTGCCTTTATTGTCATAAGACAGTGTAGATGTGACAGGACGCGAAGTGGGAGAGGGGGTGGGGCGGGATTGGGAAAGGTCCTTAGGCCGGGATTTGTACTCGGGACACCCGTAGCACTATAGTATGTATGTGTTTAGTATGACGCTTCAATTTATTATTATTATTCATACTATTTCTGCAATCAATTTCTATCAAATGTGAACTAATTTTTCACTGTGATAGTTTGTACATTATTACTGAAGTACAAGTAGGAAATTTTTTTGTAAAATGCTAAGAACAGTTTTAATCTGCATGCCTTCTATTGACATCCATTACGACTGTGATCGTGCATCTTTGGGCAAATTGACAGTTAGATGAAGTTAGTGGGCGGCACCTCGGTGACTGCGGCCACCATTCTGAAAATCATCTATCTTCAGGAAATGATGAAGGCCTCTCCTTGCAGTGGGAGCCGTAACCCAGATACAGTATGTAATTTGCCCATACGTACGCGTCTGAGGCGCTCTATATTAAGGCCAAAAGTTCTTCTCATTATCAGAGTCCCTCATTACCTGTTTCTGTCATCTCATGCTCACAGGGATTTGGATTTATACCTGATAATTACCTTCTATATAAAGCGAACCAGAAACGGCCCGAGCGTATATACACCTGAAGCATGCCCCCAAAATGCCTCGACCCAGCGCTCGGAAAAATATCGCAGGCGTCAAAACATAAATGATTTAGCGCGCGTGAATGAAAAGGGTCACGGTTATGTACACTTAGCTGTTTTATTTAGGTCGAATAGGTGGTAAGCGACGCGCGTAATGTGTGCGTGAGTTCGAAATCTCTCTTTCTAGGCTGTTTTCCATATGGCCATCTTTAATGGTCTCGTCATTGCTGCTAATGTATGCAAATTTCAACCTGGTTGCTAATGCAATTACCGTGCCTGCGGTTCCAAGCGCATGCAGTTATTGTTTTTTTCCCTCATTGTTTCAGATCGACGCCTTGAGTAAAAGAAGTAAAGAATCAGAGGCTGCTTTCCTCAGCGTGTACAAGAGATTAATCGATGTCCCAGGTATGTCTCGGCTTGCACACACACACACACACACACACAATAATAATAATAATACACACAAATGCACTCAGCACTCACACACACTGCTGTAGTGTTTCACTGAGGCGAGAATACTGTAAACACATCAGTCATATTTATGAGACCTCCGTCTCTAGTGTCTAAAACACACACGCATACACGCGCACGGGCCATCTTAATGACTTCTACGGCTTTGGAGACCCACTCCGTTCCAAACCCCACACACGGAGGAACTTGCATTCTAATAAAACTCGCATTCATTGCCCCACAAACACCTTTTAATCTTCCGAATTGGCTTTCTAACGGTGAGATAATGGCCCCCGGATCCTCCGTTTTTATATGGTAATGTTCTGATGCGCTGATCTATAATAAGTTAATGGTGCCGCAAAGGTTCATGTGACATCTTGAAGCGTCTTTAGCTCGGCCGCTCGATAGAGTTGTGCTTTAGACTGAACGAAGTTCACCACAAGAGAGTATGGATAATGTATCAAACCCCTGTTAAGCAAGTGCAACTGTGGAGTTTGTTGAGAGAGACGACTTCTGGCTGAACTAAACTTCAGCTTGGGAAACCTTCAGACCTCCCTGCAGATACACACACGCATATACACACATAAATCTAGTTGTTTAGCTCCACCCACATCTGCTGAGCGACAGGGAAGCAGGCAGACAGACAGACAGTGCCGCCTGGGCCTGTTGGAGCAGGTTGGACTGTCTGCCTGCACAACTACTTAATACATCCCTAAATTACCACAATGCTGCGGTCTGGAGATCCCGGGCCAACTCATCGGCGTGTCTGTGTGTTTGGAAGTGTGCGCAAGTGCGTTTGATTACTTTTTTTTTTATATTTGTGTATTGTGTATTTGAGAGGGAGCTGTATGTGTGTGTTGCAGGATGTTGGAGTGGGAGGTCTAGTCTGGGAATGTCTGTTTCTATCTGTGAAATCTGGAGCTTGTCCAGTCCTGTCTATGTGTCTGCAAATGTGATCACAGCTTGACAAATTATCTTGTGATAGTTACACTGGTACACTGTGTAGGCGTGCATGTGTGTGAGCGTTGTGGTGCGTGTTAGCGGGAATGTTCGGAAGTGTTTCAGGCACCTTAATGCCTGCATTTAACTTCTTCACACATTCGATATGCTGCATATAAAATATATTGTTAATATTGTTGGGTTTCTGAACTTTTTAAAATAACTGACAGGACGCAACTGTAAAGTGTGTGTGTGGGGTTTATTTTCTAGTCAGGCTAGTAGATAATTTTGACTAGCCCCAGTAGTTTTTTTTTTTTTACTTAATTATTTTTTAATTAATACTTTTATATGTACATTTATTATTTTACATTTATATTTAATGCTTTAGTGGTGGTTGTGTTGCTGATAACTAAAACTGTTCAAATGTTTTTTTGTTAATTAAAGCTGAAATAAAATATAAAATATTTTTTAAAAAGTAAATTGTATGATATATGTGACCCTGGACCACAAAACCAGTCATAAGCAGCACAAGTATATTTGTAATTAATAGCCAACAATACATTGTATGGCTGAAAATAGATTTTTCTTTTATGCCAAAAATCATTAGGATATTAAATAAAGATCATATTTCATGAAGATATTTTGTAAATTTCCTACCGTAAATATATCAGAACTTAATTTTTGATTAGTAATATTTTAATAATTACTATAATATATTCTTAAAATATTTTGATCATTTTTTTTTTGCATCCTCAGATTCCAGATTTTCAAATAGTTGTGTATCGGCCAAATATTGTCCTATCCTAACAAAGTATACATCAATGGACAGCTTATATTTTTAGATGATGTATAAATCTCAATTTCAAACCCTTATGACTGGTTTTGTGGTCCAGAGTCACATATATTGAAAAAGTAATCTGATTACACTTATGTAACTTGTAATAAATGTGTTATATATAAATATAAATTACATTCATTTCACACTGAATTTGAATATTCATGGGTGTGACAAGTGAATTCACTCCCAAAAAATATATTGTCTGTATAACTGTGAGATAATATGTGTTTCTTGTTTATACCCTCAAGATGTCAAAACATGGCTATAATATTCACTGATTCAGCCATTGTGAATTCAGAAGTGACTCCATTATTCTGTTCACACTGTAACAGTAATTTAGAGGATTCACTTCTGCAATTAAACACAGTTGTTGCTTTCACGTTAGGGTTCAACTTTAGGATTATTTCAGTGTTTTTCCTTAATGTTTTTTTGCGTTTAGAGACTGAATGTGATGCTATATCTGTACTATTTTAAAGCATCTAAACATTTCCTCTTGTTAGTGTTCAAACCGGTTCGTATGAATTTTTAAAAAACCGGCATACCAGTACAAGTGGTTAAGCAACGTAGACAGTGTCGTGAATTGAGAGGAGATTCCTTTTAGCTGCGCACACTTATGACTGATGGTTGGAGAACTTGTAGAACTTTTAATAACACACAACTAGTTCTATATCTGGGCAAATAAACCAACTGTAAATGTCCGTTAACAGAGGCCGAAGATGCTGAAGACGAACGCGAACGGACAAGGAGAGAATACTGTAGCAGGCGGAGCAAACTCATTACATAATGTGTAAAATATTATAAGAAAATCGTAAAAACTAAATTGGGGGTGAGGGTTTTATATGAATGTATCTCTGAGAGGAACTGTCTTGATGGTATTTTCTTTTTATCCTACCTCTTTAAAATGTAGTATTTTAAAGTGCAGATGCTTTGTTTACATCAGTGACCAAGGAAACACTGTATTGCTGCTGTTCCATAAGTGCCACCTGCTGTCAGAGAGTGAATTTGCGTCCCATTCAGCCCGTCTGCTGTTTTTGTTTCATGAAGATGTTTTATGTAGCATAATTTTACAAAGCTAAGCTCAGACCATTCTGTTTTGGCTTTAAATTTTGAAATTATACAATCTAATTTACATCAAAAGCTGCTTGAATATTAGAATAGAACAGTAGAATATTAGTTTGGGTTGTGGTTAAAATGCAGTGGCTCTGTAATCGTTTCATGGATTCTGATTCATATAAAGGCCCAGTCAGGGAAAAACAGTGATAAACCGTGAAACCACCAAAATCCTAAAAATAAACCCATGATACAGATTTTTTTTTTGGTCAAACCACCCAGCACTACCACTTGTCCTTACTTAGTTTCTTTCAGTGAGGCCGCCCATCACTTGACTTCAGTTTAGCTTTAGACGGCAACCTAACCGAACGGATTGTGCTTGCGGTGTTGTGTTCTACATCAAATGACACGCATCCAAATTGATGTGCCTGTGTAAATCAGATTTGAATTGGCTGGTCATTTCAGTCACATGATAGTCACGTTCCGAATTGAGCGACACGCGTGGCCGCCCGTCGAGCCGAGTTGAGCTGAAATGGCAGTTGCCACGGCTACAAAAGGGAACACACCATGACAGCATATCATTCAGACTTCCTCTTGCAGTTTTTAGATATGACACACTCTCACGCACCACACATGCACATCACACATAACACACCCCATCAGCATTTCCTGTACCTTCAGATGAGAGTACAGCGAGGGGGAGGGATGCGCGCCGAAAACTGCGATCTCGACTTAGAACGTGTACAGGAATGACATGTTTTATTTTACACTTGTCTCTGTCAGCTTTTCCTTCTCTGATTTTACTCTCACACTCCCTCTCTTTCGCTCCCATGTTCCGCAGGGCCTAATAAAATAGTTTGATTACATAATTAACTTGGCTGTCTCATTAAGGAAAATCAACGGGAACAGGGCCATAATTAGTCATATAGCAATTAGCATTTGAGGGGGACAGACAGTGATGAAAAAGCGCGTGTGTGAGTGTGTCAGAATGTCTTAGTCCTTCAGTGCGGAGGGCTGGCCTTGGTCCCACACCACCGCTGCGTTCGACCCCACCCCCCCACCCTTTCACTTAACATCGCCTTCCGTTTATGAAAGCAACAAATTAACACCCTGCCAAATATGAATTAGTATAACTTCTTTTACAACCTGCTAATCTGAAATTTCTGCAGCTGGTGATTGTAGCCAGCATTTGAATGAATCAACTGATTTGTCAACCTAATTGTTTATTTTTAAAATTAATAATAAAAATATATTAAATTTATAAGTGATACATTATTTGTTAAATATATATATATATATTTTTTTTTTATTGTGGTGATTCCACAGACCTCAGATTATTGTTTTTGTTCTAAGTTTTAAAAGATATTTAATTTGTTTGTCCTCAGTAAATAATAAAGTTCAGTTTTTTTGTGAATAGTAAATATTGCGTAAAATTAACATGCGTGCAAATTGCAAATACCATGGTACAAATCCAGAAAACATGGTACAAGTGTGGTCTCTGTAAAATCAGTGATAACACACCATGGTTCATTTTGGTTCTTTGTCAGTTTGATTAAACGGAGCAGAACTCAAACCGAGGCGATGGAGCATAGTGTGGATTTATTGGCGTGTTTTGGCTTGGTTTGTTTTTCTAGTTAACATTTTTAGCTGCGGTTGGCAATCCGCAAAAATGCAAAAACACTTTTAGGCATTTAGTCGAGCTGCACACTGCACAGAGACTGGCCCACACTGATATCCATACACTGAGCTCGCACTCACTGAATTGAACCTTTCACCTGCCCTGAACGTGGTGCACCCGATATTCTGACTTGTGTGTGTGTGTGTGTGCACGGATGTGTGTTTTAGATCCTGTCTCGACTCTGGAGGCAGCTCAGCAACTCCAGGTGACTGTTCGGAAGATGCACGACTTGGAGACAGAAAACCAGAGGCTTAAAGATACACTACAAGAGTACGAACGTGAAATCGCAGAGGTTAAAAACCAAGGTAACAGCCAGCTTCTCAATGCTGCATGAAATGAAGGGAAAAAAACAAAACACGTTTTCCACAAAATTAAATGTGTAGAAGTTCTACCTAATATTTAACCATTGACTATAGGCATTCAACATGGCAGTATAATTGAGAGCTATCAATTTTAATCAATTTTTATAAGGTTTAAAAAATGACTTCTACTAGTCAAAAGTTTACATACACCTTGCAGAATCTGCAAAATGGTAATTATTTTCCCAAAATAAGAGGGATAATACAAAATGCATGTTATTTTTTATTTAGTACTGACCTGAAGAAGATATTTCACATAAAAGATGTTTACATATAGTCCACAAGAGAAAATAATAATAGTTGAATTTATAAAAATGACCTTGTTCAAAAGTTTGCATACACTTGATTCTTAATACTGTGTTGTTACCTGAATGTTGTTAACAACAACTATCACTAAATAAAAAACACAGCTGTGGAACATGTGGATTCAGGTAACAACACAGTAGTAAGAATCAAGCGCATGTAAACTTTTGAACAAGGTCATTTTTATAAATGTAATTATTTTCTTATATTCTTGTGGACTATATGTAAATGTCTTTTATGTGGAATACCTTATTCAGGTCTGTACTAAAAAAAAACAAACAAAAAAAATAACATGCATTTTGTATGATCCCTGCTTATTTTTGTAAAACAATTAACATTTTTTTCAGATTCTGTGTAAACTTTTGACTTCAACTGTAAAACAGTCTTCACATAAACCCATTATTTACCTGTGCAAGTAGGAAATATACAGAAATTAAATAAAGCTATTAAACACTAACCACAAAATTAAATATAGATGAATCCATAAAGCAACTAAAGTTATTGATTTATTACTTTAAGAGCTGCCGCTGCTGAACGTGACGCAGATCTGACACACATGCTCGTAGTTTCATTCGTCCTTTAATATGAAATGATACAGGCTACATCGTATGCCGCTGTATTTGTGTGTACAGTTGAGTTGAGGCGAAGTTGGAGCATGTGTCTAAAAAGTGTCCTGTTTGACATGGATGTAAAGACGTTCTGCGCTTAATATACACAGCTGTTGTCAAGAAAAAAATAAGACAGAAGCAGCAGTTGTTAGTGGGGTGGCCAACCCTAGCCCTGCCCCTGCGTTAATTGCGCTACATATTTTTAACGGCGTTAAACTGGAAAAATTAATCGCTAGTGTTAACATGCAAATTTTGACAACACTGTTATTAACCATTCAGTCATAGCCTACATTTCACAAAATTAAAATAATGTCACATAATAGAAGTTAAATGCTGTTCATAGGCATTTTTATTTTGTAAAGCAGGATTTATCTGCACCTAGCAAATGAAATGAGTTACACATATGTCATGTTGGCAGGCCGCATAAATGCGTACCCACATAGACGGGCCCTATTTTTGTTCAAATGAGCTGTAGTCATCTGAGCTCTATTTCTGTCCCGCTGCTGCTTCAGCCAGACATGTTTCCTGGTTTTTCTTTTTTTAACGTAAACAAGAGGGAGGGATCTCGCTCCCTCACCATCTGTGGAATTCCCCTAATCGATGCAGTTCAATAACGGCAATATTTTATCTGTCCCGCACGAACCGTGGGTACCGCCACACGCGACCTCTCCTTCACAAACACACGTGTACGTGTACACACACACAGGTGTGTTTCCGTCTGAGCGGTCCGCTAGGTAATCCTTCCTATTCTACACGCTGATCTTTCTCAGGTCAGTGATCCTCCAGTCTCCCAGTGTTTAAAGTCCAGTTTAGCATTTAAGGGTCTAAAAGGGCTCTTGTGGGACTGCTGCTCATTGATTATGTGTCAGCGCTGAAGTGCTAGAGTTTAAATCACCGCAGATGGCTGTGCAGGAGACGGAGAGAGGAGGAAAAAGCTCTCTATCAGGGATATTTTGTGTGGATGTGTGTGTGTAGGCATGTAAACACACATTTTTCTGTCATAGGAGGGACTTTCCCTTGAGTTCAGTTGTTTTTATACTGAGCTAATGCAATTTTCTATCCTCTTGCCCTCCAAATAATCATAAATGTCAGAAATTAACATTTTACCATTAAATGCTAATTCAGTTTACTCACCGGAACAGTTTAAAAAACACAACTGACTTTCTGCTGTAGAACAAGAAGCAAGCAGTTTCACAGAATGCACTGGTTGTTCTTTTCCATGCCATTACAATGATTTCCGACTTGAGTTTTAAAGCTTTAAAAATAATGCGAAGGCACCAACAGTGTATGATAAGAGTGGTTCATATGACTTGTGTGCTGGATTCATTCATCTAGCGATGTGCCTGAATCCGAACACCGTTTTTGGAAAGGAAATGATGTGTACTACATAACCCCTAAAGGGAATAAATACAAGATGGGAGGAAAAATGTACATTTCAATGCTTTCTCTCTCAATTATATCGTTGGGTAACTATACTGTATATAAATTGCGGGCATCAGGGATCCGCTATTAATATCCGGTGCGTCGTCAGTCATCTCTCCTTAGTCTGTTTATGTGGTAAGTGAAATTTTACAGTTGAAATCAAAAGTTTACATACATCTTGCAGAATCTGCAATATGTTAATTATTTTACCAAAATAAGAGGGATAATACAAAATGCGTGTTATTTTTTTTTAGTACTGGCCTGAATAAGATTCACTTAAAAGATGTTTACATGTAGTCCACAAGAGAAAATAATAGTTGAATTTATAAAAATGACGTTGAAACGTTTTCATACGCTTGATTCTTAATACTGTGTTGTTACCTGAATGATCCATAGCTGTTTTTTTTTTGTTTGTTTGTTTTGTTTTTTTTTTTGTTTAGTGATAGTTGTTCATGAGTCCTTGTTTGTCCTGAACAGTTAAACTGCCTGCTGTTCTTCAGGAAAATCCTTCAGGTTCCACAGATTCTTTTGGTTTTTTAGCATATTTGACACTGAGGACAACTGAGAGACTCATGGGCAACTATTACAGAAGGTTCAAACCCTTACTTATGCTCCAGAAGGAAAAACAATACATTAGGAGCCTGGGGGTGAGAGCTTTTGAACTTAATGAAGATGTGTACATTTTTCTTATTTTGCCTAAATATCATATTTTTTTTATTTAGTACTACCCTTCAGAAGATGCTTACATGTTTCCCAGAAGACAAAATAAGTTAAATTTACCCTGATATTCAAATTCTAAAAGTTTTCACCCCTCCCGGCTCCTAATGCGTAGTGTTTCCCTCTGAAGCATCAGTGAGGGTTTGAATCTTCTGTAATAGTTGCATATGAGTCCCTCAGTTGTCCTCCGTGTGAAAAAATGGATCTCAAAATCATACAGCCATTGTTGGAAAGCTGAAAAACGAAAGAATCTGTGGGACCTGAAGGAATTTTCTGAAGAACAGCAGGGAGTTTAACTGTTCAGGACAAATAAGGGACTCATGAACAGCTATCACTAAACAAAAACAAACACTGTATGTAAACGTCTTTTATGTGAAATATCTTATTCAGATCAGTACCAAATAAAAAATAACATGCATTGATCTCTTTTATTTTGGTAAAATAATTAACATTTTGCAGATTTCTGAATACGGATTCACAATTCAGGCACATCCCTAAGTCATACAATCGCTTTGGTTGGGAAACAGACTGAAATGTAAGACATTATTCACTGATAATCGTCTCTCAAGTGGGCTGTTACCTCGAGAACTGCTCTGACTGGATCATTGAGTCTGATTTTCAGTGAAAAATGACTTAAATTTTGGTTTGTTTTCACACGGAGCTGTCACATGGCTTTAAAAGAATTGGAATTTAGTCGTATGAACTACTTTTATGATACTTTTATGGTCCTTTTGAAGCTTCAGTCCCCATTCATTGTAATTGCGACAGTCTCCTTTTGTATTCCATGGAAGAAAGAAAGCTGTATGGTTTTGGAATGACTTGAGGGTGAGTAAATGATGACAGATTTTTCATTTTTGGGTGAATTGTTCCTTAAATATATAATTTAGGTTGTTTATTAAGTGGTTTTCCTTTTGGCTGGTTTTAGAGTTTACTCTCCTTGGGGGACAGTTGGACTCCACAGTGTAGACAAAACCTAAACCTCACACACCCGTAGGTCTTCACTGTCTGTCTTTTTAATGCTTCTTTCTGTTTCTCTCCTGCAGAAGTCACTATTAAAGCACTTAAAGAGAAGCTGGAGCAGTATGAGCGTTCTCTGCTGGCCAAGAACACAGAGGAAGCTCCCGATCAGAACCAGGACCGATCAGGACGAGAAGAGAGGGAAAGCAAAGGGGAAAACCTTCCTAACAACTATGCAGACAAGGAGAGGTTAGCCTGACCGTTGCACAAATCCAATACGGCATTAATCTTCATGATTGCGTTATAAATTCATAGGCTTGCTGTTTCAAAACTAGCAAGCTGCCTTCCAAGATAGCAATTTTGAGCTTTATAGGTATGTTTGAAATGACATCAGGGAAATCATGACAAGAACAGAAACACAGAGCTTGAAAAGCTATTTTCTATAATCTTAAAGCAACATTTTTGAGCATCACAGATAGCATTAAAGGGATTGTCATCATTTACTCACCCTCATGTTGTTCCAAACCTGTATGAGTTTCTTTGTGTTGAACATAAAAGAAGATATTTTGAAGAATGCTGGTAATCAAACAATTGACTTCCACTGTATTTCTTTCCTTACTATGGAAATCAGTGCTGACCAACAACTGTTTGGTTCTTCAAAGTTCTTCAAAATATCTTCTTTTGTGTTCAACATAAGAAAGAAACTCATACAGGTTTGGAACGACGTGAGGGTGAGTAAATGACAAAATTGTCATTTTTGGGTGAACTATTCCTTTAAATTAGTTTAAACTGCATTTTTCATTAATCATACATGCCGTTGTAACTAAATCCTGAATTTAGAACAAAAAAAAACAAAAAAACAAAAAACAAAGCTAAACTTATTTACCATTTTTATTTTGTTTAATTTGATAACTGAAACTGAAATAACTATACATATAAATCTAAATAAATAAAAATTATAAACACCACAAAATTGCAACTAGTTAGTTTATAAAAATATAAACTAATTCAAAATTTGAATAGCTATTATAGCATCTTAATGACAAAAAAATAACACTGGTCTGAAATCAGTAGGCAATTCACTTTGAAAATATAGCTGTATGTCCACATCAGAAATATTTGACCTTGGACCACAAAACCAGACATAATGGTCATTATTTTTAAATTAAATAAATAAGCTTTCCACTGATGGATGATTTGTTATGAGAGGACAATATTTGGCCAAGATACAACTATTTGAAAATCTGGAATCTGAGGGTGCAAAAAAATCAAAATATTGAGAAAATCACCTTTAAAGTTGTCCAAAAGAAGTTCTTAGCAATGCATATTACTAATCAAATATTAAGTTTTGATATATTTACAGTAGGAAATTTACAAAATATCTTCATGGAACATGATCTTTACTTAATATCCTAATGATTTTGGCATAAAATAAAAACATACAATAATTTTGACCCATACAGTGTATTTTTGGCTACTGCTTCTTAAGACTGGTTTTGTTTTCCAGGGTCACATATTTAGTCATTAAATACTAAAAATGTTATGTAACATCCCTGCATCTAGTCATTTATTCATTTTCACTGCATCTAGTGATTATATGAAGTGTTAATGTGGCTACCTGTATGTACTTCATATATGTTGGGAGGTTTGTTTTAATTGCGACATACAGTTTTTTAATTGTCCTCTGTATGTGTGTGCAGTCAGCCACAGCAGAGCCAGGACAGCAGGACAGAAGACTTGGACATGAAAACACAGTCTTTACAAACAGGTTTGCTAATGCCTTCAAGGTCAAGTTGGGTGTTTTTGCAATTACATAAATGTAATTTGACATAGTTGAATTCTTTAAGCCTTCTTTACTGACATGTGTTTTATTTGTTGCGCAGCACTTGAAGCAACTCAGGCAGAACTCCATGAACTGAAGACGAAATACGATGAAGAATCCACAGCAAAGTGAGTAACCCATTTTCACTCTGACGGGACGCAGCAGGAGACAGTGTGGATTAGCGGCGAAATGGCTCGGATTCCCCCTTCTGTGTTTCCTCGACTGTCTGCTAGGCATGCTGCGTCTTTGTCTCACCTTTGTACACACATTTACCCACATTTGCGTGTCCATACAGACACAGACAAACACACACACCCCTTTGATCCGCACCAAAACAGCTCATAATCCTACTGCAGACAGGTTTGATTATGGGGGAAAACACAGTGTGGTGAAATCACACCTTCATTCACGGACAAGTTGATATTCAATAGTCCTCGTGTCCCGCCCATGATGCCTTTATGGCTACACGAGACTGAATAATGGATGACACAATCCCTCATAACTCACACGGATGCTCTGAGTGATTCTCTGAGAATCCTGTAATGACGGGATTCGTACCAACGTCTGACATTTTGTGGGCGGCGAATCAGTGTGTGCATACGTGCTTTTTGTTTGCGCATTGTGTCTGTTTGCCTTGATCTGGGTCATGCATGTGCGTTTGTGTGTGTCTGCATGTGTGCGCTCTTCTCTCCCTGTCATGTGGTTGGGGTTAGGTGGCAATTTCCTTGTCTTGCTGTCACTGAGGAATGCATCCTGTTGCAGAGCGCGCTCGCTGCGGGCTGTTTCGGCGCAGTTCTCTGCGCTGGGAGTGGCTTAATTACACTACCTGTGATCAAACCAAACCCTGCCATGCCAGACCCCCAGCACTGTACCTTTGAAGTCAAAGACGACACTTTTTTGTTTTTTTATTTAGCTCAGAAACCCTCTGTGGTGAGCTGCGGTCAAACCGGAAGGTCACTACAAGGTTTATTTGAGAAATAGACATGCTTCTGATTCTGCGATCACTGCAGACACGGATCTAACGAGAGATAAATCTCACTGTCATGCTTAAGCGCAAACATTTGACTATGACTATGCATACAAACGCAAACAAGAAATATGCACGCACACAAGAAAACGCATTGTGATGTTCAGTAACGTTGGCCTGTTTCCAGTCAACCCTGTCCTTCCCGGGGACTCTTACAGAGAGTGTGGCAGGTAAAACGTTTTCACTCCATTAGATTTCTTACCTGCTTCTCATCCTGGTGCTCCAGCTTTCTTTTATTAGCATTAGCTTGAGAACTTGATGTTAAGTACATTTTGTCTACTAAGAATGACTGATTATTCACAGATTTTATTGGTTATGATTTGCTGCCAGTATAAAATGAAACAACATTGTTGATGTCATGATGAATTTAATGCTGCTGTTTGCTGTACTTTTAAAGGGATTTTCCAGTTCTTTCTTGTTGCGCAAATATATATGCAACCGATTAACCACGATTAATCGCTTCCAAAATAATTTTTTGTTTAACTAATATATAATGTATAGATATAATATAATATATAAGTAACATAATATATAACTAATATATCAGTAGATAGATAGATGGATGGATAGATATATGGATGGATGGATAGATGGATGGATGTATGTATGTGTATATATATATATATATATATATATACATACATGAATATATATGCAACTGATTAATCACATCCAATTTTTTTTTGTTTACATTATTTATACACACACACACACACACATATATATACATATGCACATACATACATACACATATATATACATGCAACAGATTAATTGCGATTAATCGCATCCAAAATAAGTTTTTGTTTACATTATTTATACACACAGACACAGCCACACACACATATATACATATGCACATACATACATACACATATATATACATGCAACAGATTAATTGCGATTAATTGCATCCAAAATACGTTTTTGTTTGCATAAAATATGTGTGTGTGTGTATATATATATATACACACACACACACACACACACACACACACACACACATATATATATATATATATACATGCAACTGATTAATTGCGATTAATCGCATCCAAAATAAGTTTTTGTTTAGATAAAATATATATACATATATATGTGACTGATTAATTGCATCCAAAATAAGTTTTTGTTTACATTATTTATATACACACACACAATCATACATACATACATATACATATATATATATATATATATATATATATATATATATATTTATTTATATTTATATTTATATTTATATTTATATATATATATACACACACACACACACATATAAAAATATATATATACACACACATATATACACATATATACACACATACTTAAATACATGCATACACACATATGCAACCGATTAATCATCACTGAATGACATTTTTTTTGTTCAGTTATTTAAAAAATTACTCCATTTCAGAGTAAATAGATAGATAAAACTATATTAAATAACAATTTCATCAAAATCTTGCTACAAATAAGTGCCAGTGTTTTGTGATCTGTATTCCATACATATTTACATTTGTGCTTTACACATCGGATTTTGCCTAAGCCTGGAACATCTATAATCCAAGGCTTGGTCGTTGTCTTGTTGTTGTGATTGCTGACTTAATGAGGTTACGTGATTCTGTGCATGTGTCTTTGGTAGGGGATAAAGGAATCCCGCCCCCCATCTAAGAGCCCTTTCCTGGCCTCAGGGTTTTACATGCTCCGTTAGCTCAGTTCATCCACAGTGACAGTAGGTGGATCTCAACGGGAAGGGTGCCGAGACGTTCGTGCGCGAGTATCGCATAGTTAAATAAACATAAGAATGTGTCATGCTCCGCAGTGCTCCAGTAATAAGCGAACGAGAAAGGAAGTCCCTCGGCGGGCAGTTGTTCTGCCTTTGATGCGTGCGCTTAGCTCTGGCTGTTCAGCAGGTATGGACACAAAATCCATAACGTTGATCGATCATCGCCCATATGAAGCGTGGAAATGTTTGCGGTCGTGCTTATTGAAAGACTCCATGTGTTAAACTCAATGTGGAATCAAATAGAATGAAACAACAATTCAGTGGATGCTATTGAAGTGTAATTTCATGGTTTTTCCATCTAAGCCTTATAAGTTTTAAAGCCTCTAAAGTGACTTTTCTTAACTGGTGATGTAATCTAGGCCATGTGGGTGGAGAAAACTAATATTAGTCATTTGAAATCTCAACATTGTGTTTTTTTTGATGGATAGGAGAGTTATTGCTTGTTTTTTAATGGAGTTTTCACCATTCAGTTTGTCTTTAACTAGTCAGTCCGCTAACATCATTCCTATTTTTGTCTCTCATATCCCTTCCTGTCGTCTCACCCTCCCCTTCCTCTTTCTCTTTTTTAGTTTAGTCTGAAGGAAGGATGGTATCAGCTGCAAAGAGAGTGTGTATTTGGTGTGTGTGTGTGCGTGTGTGTCTTGGGTTCAGGGTGAAAAGAGGAGCAGGGTTCAGTCGAGCGTAATAATGGAATGCTTCAATTCGCTTCGCTGTTTGTATGCGACCTCTCTCTCCCTTTCTCTCTCTCTCCCTCTCTTCCCCTCCCCCACTGCCCTCCCCCACTATCCCTCCCCTCCCAGACGTGTTCACGGTGGAATGTCCGCCTTTCTCACAGGCCCGCGAGGTGTCTGTCGTCCCAGCCATCTATCTTGTTCTCTCTCTCTCTCTCTCTCTCTCTCTTTTAGGGCTCTGTGTTGTGCTGAAATTTTAATCCGGTTCTTTTTCTTTTCCAGCCCAGACTCTCCTCTCATCCCTCCTCAGGACCTCCTCATTAACGTCCTGCCAGCTACAGTAACTACAGCTGGCACAGACACAGGCATCGGCCCATGCATGCCCGCACAAACACACGCCAGTGCCAATACACAGCCGTTACCGTATTTTAAATACTTAGGTGTATTTTAAACATGATAAAAATCAGATTTAGAGTTCGTATTTGGTCGGTATTTAACTTACTTCATTTATATTTAACTCAACACATTTGTATTTAATCTAATGTTTTCACATGTGTATATTAGAGCCTTCAAAGTGTAGTGTTGTTGTGTTTTTTTCATTTTTAACTTTGTGTATTTGTATTTAACATACATCTAGCACATTTTGGTAACAGTTTACAATAAAGTTCATTGGTTACTACTAGTTAACTACATTAGTTAACATGAACTAAGAATGAACAATACATCTACAGCATTTATTAATCTTAGATAATGTTAATTTCAGCATTTACTAATCACAAGTTGAGTTTGTTAACATTACTGTGAACTAATATGAATAATGAGCGACTGTATTTTTGTTAACTAACATTAACAAAGATTAAATAACTAGTGTAATAAATGTATTGTTCATTGTTCGTTCATGTTAGTTAATACATTAACTAATGTTAACAAATGACACCATATTGTAAAGTGTTACCCATAATTTTTATTTTTAACTTAATGCTTTAATATTTAACTTAATTTCACATGTAACATTTACTAAGTAACTTAGTGTTGTCTTATTTAACTCATTTAAATTTAACTCAGCATATTTATATTTAGTAAATATTGTGTTTAATTTAATATAACTCATATTTAACTATTTTTTCAGTAAATCAGCTTATTTATTTCCTTTTTTAAAGTAGTTAAATATTTTCATGTTTAATTTCAAAATTCAGCATTTTCAAATTTAACTCAATATAGTTGTGCTTAATGATCATATTTCAATATTTGTTACTCTGGACCACAAAACCAAAAACCAAAGTAGCATGGGTATATTTGTAGCAATAGCCAAAAATACACTGTATGGATCAAAATAATTGATTTTTTTTTTTATGCCAAAAATCATTAGGATATTAAGTAAAGACTATGTTGCATGAAGATATTTTGTTTAGTTTCTACTATAAGTATTTCAAAACGTAATATTTGATCAGTAATATGCATTGCTAAGAACTTCATTTAGACAATTTTAAAGGCGATTTTCTCAATATTTAGATTTTTTTTTGCACCCTCAGATTCTAGATTTTCAAATAGTTGTCTCTCGGCCAAATATTGTCCTATCTTAACAAACCATACATCAATGGAAAGCTTATTTATTCAGATTTTAGAAAAAATTGACTGGTTTTGTGGTCCAGGTTCACATGTATTTATGTATTTAATTACATATATTTATATTTAAACTAGCTTTCCAGTTTAACTTGGTGTATTCAGCTTAATTCTTTTCATGTTTAATTCAAAATTATTTTTGTATTTCAGTCAGCTTTTTTGTATTTACTTTAATTTAGTTTCCATTTTTACATTTTCATTTAATAATTCAGCATTTTAAATTAATGTAATATTCTGCTCTACTGATATTTAACATTCACTTAGGTTTTCATATTTAGCAATTTATCAAATACATACTTAACACTTGAACACATAACCCTGAGTTTTTTTTTAATTTTTTTATTTTTTTATTTTTATAGTAAACAAAGCGGAAAAATACATCGAGTTTATTACCTCGGGCAGTTTTAGCAATCCCAGGGCTCAGGGTTGAGTTTGTCATGCTGTGTGGCCTGTTGTGCTTGTTCCCAGCGTGGTTAAACTCTCTCTGGTTTCTCCCTGACTGAATTGGAAAGGAACAACATGCAATTAAAGTTGTTTCTCCTGCGCTGAAAGTGGCAGGTTGGGTTTTGCAGTGTGTCCTTTACGAGACAAATGGGCAGTAGATGGGGAGCTTACAGAAATAGCAGCCGTGTGTGAGGCCTGTGGAATTGTGTGCGTGTGTGCGGATGTTGGATCGCTAGCGTGCGTCTAGGTGGGGATGTGTGCATGTGTTATAAAGAGAGAGAAATGGAGAGAGACAGAGTGAATTTCTGTTTGTGGTTTATGTGGGCTGTGCGTCTGCGTGTGTGTGTGAGATGTAAACCGTGGAGAAGTGCACTGGGCCAGCGAGCTGGTGCAGTCAGGGTTCTGGCATGCGATAGCTGTGCACACGAATTTCGTCGGCTCCCGGTGACATGACGGTCCCCACGGGCTCGCGCCGACTGCGTGTTCGCTGTGAACGTACCTTCAGATCCTTTTGTCTGCGCGTCCTGTGATGTTACATGCACTGACTCGGATAAACAGCGCAGTTTGATTCCCCTCAAATCCTGGCAGAAGAGCAACGTCAGGCCCGTTCGCACCTCTCAGCCTTTTTTCGTCTCCGCATCCAGCGTGTTTTGCTTGACAGGGTCTCTGCTGCGTTGTTGGTTGTGTGACATTTCGGAGGGTGGATTTTTGCTCTGTCTGATCCATTTGTCTGTACTCCCATCAGTCTGGCAGGTTTTGAATTACTGCGGGGAACACAAAGGACCTCATCCTACCCACCTGATTTATCTGCACAGATCTACGCTCGCCGGCTGAGTGCAAAGAAAACATTTCATCTGTGTCAAGCAAGACATTTCACTGTCCCAGAAGCTCTTACATTGTTCGCTGATATTTCCACAGTATTGTGCAGATGTATTATGCGGGTTTATAGTGGTTTCAAATAGAGCTTGGTACTCTATAGTATGCTAAACTAGCATGAATAGCTAAGCTAATACCTTTATCACTATTGCTTAAAGGCTTAGTTTGCCCAAAAATGAAAATTCTGCTATTAATTACTGTCCGTCGTGTCGTTCCAAACCTGAAAGACCTTCATTCATCTTTGGAACACAAATTAAGATATTTTTGAAATTATTCTCGTAGCTTCAAAAAATTAAGGTTGAACCACTGATGTCACATGGACTATTTTAACAATGTCCTTAATATCTTTCTGGACCTTGAACATGTCAGTTTTATTGCTGTCTATGCAGGGTCAGAAAGCTCTCAGATTTCATCAAAAATATCTTAAAGGAGAAGTCCACTTCCAGAACAAATATTTACAGATAATGTACTCACACCCTTGTCATCCAAGATGTTCATGTCTGTCTTTCTTCAGTCGTAAAGAAATTGTTTTTTTGAGGAAACACTTCAGCATTTTTCTCCATATAATGGACTGTGATGGTGCCCCGAAATTGAACTTCCAAAATGCTGCTTCAAACGATCCCAAATGCGGTTGTAAACGATCCCAGCAGAGGAAGAAGGGTCTTATCTAGTCTGATCTAATCGGTTATTTTCATTAAAATACAATTTATATACTTTATAATGTCGAATGTTCGTCTTGTCTTACTCTGCCTGGACTCTGCTCTGACCCTCAACTTCAAAATCATCCTATATGTTGTTTTACCTTTTTTGTTAAGGGTGTTTGATCATCTTTGCATGTTCACTTTGCAAAGACTGTGTCGGTACTTCTGCAGTGATGTAGGATGATTTTGAAATGATTTTTGAAGTTGAGGGAGAAAATACGATTTGAGTTTTTCGACATACCCTAACTGTCATGAGTCAGAATGCAGAGTTCACGGAGAGCTAGACAAGACGAACGTTTGAGATTTAAAAAGTTTACAACCGCATTTGGGATCATTTGAAGCCGCATTTTGGAAGCTCAAACTCAGGGCACCATAGCAGTCCATTATATGGAGGAAAATGCTTTTCTCAAAAAACATAATTTCTTTACGACTGAAGAAAGACAGACATGAACATCTTGGATGACAAGGGGGTGAGTACATTATATGTAAATTTTTGTTCTTCAAGTGGACTTGTCCTTTAATTTGTGTTCTGAAGATGAACGATGGTCTTACGGCTTTGGAACGACATAGGTGAGTAAGTAATGACAGAATTTTCATTTTTGCATGAACTTTAAGCATTAAACTTTGTTGTGAAATTTTATCTCTATTTTTTGTGATATAAACAAAATTGATGATACTTTACATTGTGTGGTTTGTAAAACTGGTGAAAATTTACATCTGATATGGGTTTTAGAAGTAGGTATGGCAAAATGGCTCAATAGCGCCACCTGTAAAATTTCATTTAAAAAATGAAGTGCTATGTTTCACATACACATATGAAATTCGGTGGACACATGTAACATACCAATACCTACGAAAAAGTCCCCTTGGTACAAAGACCGAAACCCAACAGAAAGTCTGTAATTTTGAATTTTCTCTGCAACTTTTTGCCATTTTCAGGCGTTGTATTTAAACAAATTTTTCTAGAGATTTAAACAGATTAACGCCAAATTTGATCTGTGAAATCTAAAGCCCTTTGTGCCGATAAATTGCGAAGATGCTGAGTTTTCATAGAAGGGCGTGCTTGTGGTGGCCTGACAAACTTTGATGTTTCGCCATGAAACAGGAAGTTGTTATAATTCAGGCATACAATGTCTGATCTGCACCAAAATTCACATGTTTGATGTCCTGTCCTGAACACATGCCCATGACCATATTCAGTTGTAGTCATAGCGCCACCTGCTGGCCACAGGAAGTGGCATGTTTTACACTCAAACAAACTCCTCATTGAGATTTAATGACATCAATATTATATTTGGTCAGTCTTATCTAAAGGCCTTTGCAACATTAAATTGCGAAGATCTTGAGATTTCGTTAAAGGGCGTGTCTGACAAAGTTCGATGTTTCGTCATGGCAATAGAAGGTGTTGTAGCTCTGTCATACAATGTCCGATCTGCCCCAAACTTAACACGTTTGATAAGAGTCCTAGCCTGAACACATCTTAAGGCCGATATTCTGTTACAGTCATAGTGCCACCTGCTGGCAACAGGAAATGACTTGATTTACATTAACTTAAACGTGCAATTTCAAATCTGCACCAAACTTCAAGTTTGGTGAGAATCTTGGCCTGAAGACATCTGAAGGCCAATATTCAGTTATAATCATAGGATACAACATGCAACAGGATACAACATGCTTTGCACTGACTCAACCATACCATGTTCAATCTGCACCAAACTTCAAATCTTTTATAGAAGTGCTGGCTTGAAAACATCTACATGTCAATATCCAGTTATAGTCATAGTGCCACCACCTGGTAGCAGGAAGTTTAAATGACTTTGACATATTTGCTTCTATATTTACCATTATAAACGCATATTGACCTTTGTTCAGGTGTATATATTTAATTGTATGTCGTAGTGTATTATATGCATAGTTTACATTTTTACACTGAACTTATGGTTAAGCATTTTTCTAAAAGCATTTTTCTAAACCACAAACCTTAAGTAATAAACATCAGTGTTGTAGTTTGTAATATTGATGCTGTGATACCGCTAATCATGCAACTTGTGCAATCTTTTTGGCGATTTAATGGGCGAAAAAATATCCCATATAAAAAGGTGGCTGACCAATAGATTTTGGATATTTTAACTTAAGGCTAGTAACCATTTACTGAAAATGAAAAATGTAAAAAAAAACTAGTTATTAGTATAGTTGAGTATCTCAAAATAATGAAATAACAGGTAAATCAACATCTTTAGTATTTAGTAATTTACTCCAGAACAAAACTCTTGAAAACTCCATAGGAGATGATTATACACCTGTGTGATTGCAGTCAAGAAAAATTTGGGTCGATGATGTTTGCTGTTTTGAGAGTTAGTGAGGAATGACACTTGAGAATGAGCTTTTTTATCTCCTGGAGGTCAGACACTCAACAAGAAGAGAAAAAATCAAACCCCGAGGGTTTTCTTACCACCCCAGCCTTCAAAAGGTTAAGAGAGGATGGGAGGACAAAAAAAACCCAGCAGGATAAAGCCCACACTGGCTCCATAAGATAGGGGCCAAATGGAGAAAGAGAGCAAAATGGAAATCTAATGGGCTAAATCTGTGAAATGTCGTACCAGCCCAGGGGGATTTGAGCCGCAGCAGAAACAAAGACACTGGGGAGAGAGCGAGCGAGAGTGAGTTCGAGCAAGACGGGAGAGAGAGAATCGCCTGAAAGAGTGGAATTACAGCCAGAGGATGCATGTAACCTGGACCTCTCTCTCGCTAGCTTCGCCCGAGCGCCGAGTTAACCTCCCCTTTCTGACAGCCGTGCTGGATGGAAAAGGTCAAAATCAAAGCAGCTGGTTCTCATAATTTATCAGGCCAGAGACGACCAAACACAATAATCAAATGCAGTAAGTGTTTAATACGCTCTATTCATCAGCGGTAGCTCTTACGATAACAAAAGAAGTTGTGTTTACATGTTCCTGTATTACGTTCACACTGTTATTTCTTTGGACTTTCCCACATTGTAACACGTTCGCATGTAGATGACGAAATAATCCGAATGAATGATCTCGCAGATAACCTCTGGCCCGTGGTTCGAGGTGATGAAGAACATGCCGGAGTTGAAGGCCGAGCTCCGATGGGAGTTACGCATGCCTCACGCAGTTCTCATCCTCATCTTTTCATCTTTAAAAGAGACATATTATGGAAAACAGATTTTGAAATCAAATGTAGAACGTTGATGTATGTTACAAAAGTTGCAGATTTGTGAACTACACCAGTAGACAAAAGGTCAGCCAATGTAGAATTTTCCTTGTTCAAAATAAATTGCTCTGAAGAGGTTTTGAAGCCAGACAAACCTTTATTAACAAGTTAACAAAAGGCAGAGTAATGTTCGAACACCACTCCGTTTCAAGCACGAGTCTCGTTTCAAGCACACATACAAGTTGTTTGCAGCATTCCATATATGCACTGTTGTATTTTTGGACAAGGTATTTTTACCATATATGAGTTCCTGAAGGTTGATCAATAGCAGTCATGTATTTCTAGCTCCTGAACAGGTTCTTTCCATACAGGGTTTCCCAAGCTTTAAATGGTTCTCGGTGTTCTAAGCTCACTGCACAGCGTTACTACACCCAGTCAGATGATAATAGTAGAATAATATCCTCTTACGCACAGGCATAATTCTATGTTTTATATTGATTTAAGATTAATGAAAATATTCTACACCAATCACAGCGGAGCTCATTTTGCATATAGAATTGTTGAAAAGACAGTAGCAAAAACTGTCTCTTTAAATATATAAGGGTCAAAGAGAGGGCGTAACACTAAATTATAATTGTTTTCAGTGCAAGAAACCTTGACTAACCTAAGTGGATTCGAGGAAAGAAATAAAATACTATGAAAGTGTTGAATATGGCCCCTTTAAGGTCGTCATTTAATGTGTTTTTACAGTGGGGCCCATAAAAGAGGGAGTGAACATGAGCTGACGAGAGCAGAAATGAGAGGAGATTAGGTTATGCAGGTTCACAATCGTGTGTGTGTGTGTGTGTGTGTGTGTGCTCGCGAGAGAGAAAGAATGAGTGCCTCTTTACACTGTATTTAAGAGGGATTGTATTTTTGTATTCTGTGCCATGACGAGATCATAACACTGTTAATGCATAAAGTAAACCTCTGATCTGAAGCCTTTAGGTTTAAAGAAGCATTATATTCCATAATTCCCAAATCTGTGCTGATCTAACGGTATTTAATGATTTATATTTAACTCTTTTGGTTTGTTAAAGCACAGAGGGAAAAAGCTAGTTAAATATATATTAAATAATAAAAATCTACATTATTGAACATGTTCATTTCTAAAGTCGAAGTGCACGGAATATCAAATTTAAAAAATTGCGGGCTATTTTAATAGCTATTTAAACTTTTTTTTTTTTTTTTTAGCTCCATTCTGGTGTTTAATACCCATTTTTCACAATCCAATTAATTCCCAGTGGATAACATTGTCCTGTCCTATTTTTTATTTTTTTGTTTGCATATCCCGTTTCACTTTGAAATGTCACATTACAGGAGTAAAATAGGTTGCGAATGGGGTTTCACATTGATGTTAGAGAGCCATCATATAATTGGAGTGAATAATTATGTTTCAATAATAATTTGAAGCATAGTATTTTCACAGCACTCTTTTTTTAAGCCACAATGAAACGCAGCATCATCCATGAGATGCCGGAGTCACGCGCTTAAAAGTGCGCACAAAGCCGAGTTAAGCTCGTCTGAATCATTAAACCAAATCGCCTCTAATTAAGCTTGGCTGTTGAATTAATTTCAGCTGTGCTTGACTCCTCTCAGTTTGCAGTCACATGGTCAGAAATGTCAATGGGAGAAGCTCTCGAGAGGAGAATACAGTGGGTGACAGAAATAATGCAAGTGCTTTTATCAGATTAAGGGCTCAGTATGTGGGCTAACAAGTTTCACTCGCTTAAAGATTATGTGTTGGTTGAATTTTGGCTACAAGCGCTAGCTTTGCTGCTTGAAGTGTGAACATACTGAGTTTGGTAAAGGTAGTAGTAGAAAAATGGCTATAGTAGGGAGTAGCAGTTAGTACACATGCTACAACATGTGTGAATGTTCTGAGTTTGGTTAAGATTGTTACAAAATCAAGCCAAAAAAGATTTATTGCTGTTGTAGCCTAGCGGTTAGCATACAACACGTTATCATGTGCGGGCGATTTGAGTTTGTTGAAGATTGTGTAAGGCTATAGTACAAAGTAGTAGCCTGGCAGTTAGCACACATGCTACACATTATTGTGTGAATGTGTTGATTTTGGTTAAGGTTGTGGTAAAAATTAAAAAGCAAAATGCTTTGAGTAGTACAGAAATATTTGTTGACGCTGTAGTCTAGCAGTTAGCACACACCAGAAACAACACATTGTTGTATGAGAATACATTGGTTAAGATAGTGCTACAAAATCAAAACAAAAACAGATTTGTTTGAGGCGTAGCCTAGCAGTTAGTATACTTATAGGATTAGTTCACTTCCAAAATAAAATTTCCTGATTATTTACTCACCCCCATGGCATCCAGGATGTTCATGCCTTTCTTTAGTCGCAAAGAAATTGAGGTTTCTGAGGAAAACATTCCAGGAATTTTCTCCATATAGTGGACTTCAGTGTTAGCCAATGGGTTGGAGGTCCAAATTGCAGTTTCAAATGGCTCAACATGATCCCAGACAAAGAATAAGTGTCTTGTCTAGCAAAACAATTGGTCATTTTCTAAAAAAAATAAAAATAGCTTTAACTAGGGCTGGGAATTGATTCCAAACGGAATCAATTCCTCGTTTCCGAGACATTGGGAATTGAGAGTCGATTCCAAAGTTTGGAATTTATCCCATTAAGGGTAATCGACGACTCATTCAGAGCCATTTTCAGTTCCACAAAGATATCTATGGGCACCTCTATGGGCTGCTAAGTCATCAAACGTTGCTGAACATCGATTCATGAAAATAAACTGAATTAAAACAAGTTTGTACTGAGCTCATAAGAGTTTGAGGATGCAGCCTTCCGTTCGAGAAGCACCCATTAATTTGTCTCTTGCGTGCTAATAGTGTTTAGAAGTCTGATTCATTTCCACGAAAAGGTTCGTTCGAATGGATCATTTTAATGAACAAGTTCAAAAAGCGATTCAGAAGTTATTTTACAGTGGAACTGGCTCATGTTGTCCACAGTTTTGAATGCTGCGCGACAGAATAGATCATGACGTGATCAAGGGTCTTGATCTTATTTCCATCTTAAATAAATGCTATTTTTTAACCTTTCGATCAGCCAATGATAATTCTGAAAGAAAATGTCGAGAGCACATCTGATCGACAGAAAAACCACTAGATCTTATATCAGAGTTGTTAATTTCATGGGCAATGCAGACAAAAGTCAGAGCTACGTAAACGCATCGTAATTTTTACAAATCAAGAGTTTATTATGTTTAGATATTATGAGAAGGCTACTTTCTATGACCTTTATATCCTGCAGTCATTGCAAAATTCAGTTCCACTAATCTAAAACACAAGAATCAAAAAACAACTGAAAACCACAGTGAGGAATTGATTCTTGGAATTGAATCCTGTCGTTTTCAGAACCAGGAATCTGAATCGATTCCAAAAAGTTTTGGAATCGAACAGCCCTATTTTTAAACACAAATGTTCGTCTTGCACTAGCTTGACTTCACGATTTACGTAATCACGTTGGAAAGGTCACACATGGTCAGTTGTTCGAATGTGTTCTTTGGTTCAAAAAGAAGGGGAAGAGCATAAAACTCTTATTCTAATGTCTAATTTTCTCCTCCAGCTTCAAAATCATCTGACATCGTTGTTTTACCTTTTTTTTTTTTTTGTTAGGGGCGTTTGACTTTCTTTGTAAACACTGGGTCGGTATTTTAGCCTACGTCATGCGTGACCTTTCCAATGTGACCATGTAATGCAGGTCAAGCTAGTGCAATGCGTGTATTTGTGGTTAAAGTATATAATTTTTTTTTTTTTTTTTTTTTTTTTTTTTTTTTTTTAAGAAAATGACCATTTGTTTTGCTAGATAAGACCCTTATTCCTCATCTGGGATGGTGTTGAGCCTTTTGAAACTGCATTTAAATTGCAATTTGGACCTTCAAGTCCACTATTTGGAGAAAAATCCTGGAATGTTCATCTCAAAAACCTTAATTTCTTTTCGACTGAAGAAAATCTTGGATGACATAGGAGTAAGTAAATTATCAGGAAATTTTAATTATGGAGTGAACTAATCCTTTAATTCCTCAGCCTTGACTGTGGGTTTGGATCACAATGTTTTCAGAAACTTGTTTCCCAATCACTTTTGGCCCTTTTTCTTTATTCCCATAATAATAAAAGTTCATTTAACCCATAGGGTTAGAAGTGAGCCAACTTTAGTCATTTTTCCAGACAGAATGCTCGAAAGCTGTATTTGAGTGACCAAACTACGCTCATTTGAGTTGAATGTTTAATGGGGACATACAGCACTGTTAACCTTTATTGAAAGCAGTTGTGTTTACACACCTAAGCCATGCCATTTGCTGGGCTGAGCTGCGCGCTAGCAGAATTGAGAATATTATATCAGATTAGTGTGCATTAAAAGGAGTCTGAGGCCTATATTAGTGTAATCCCTCTGTTTTAACCTGGGCTTGTCCATGTGGCTGAGCCGTGAACCCACTGCTGGGCTACACAGCTCACAGTCCATCGGATTACTGTGAAATCGAGAGGGCTTAATGGCCCTGTGCGCGCGCTAGTGTGTATGTGCATGCCTGCCAGCGTGCATACGGGTGCGTGTGCAAGTGTTCACATGCATGACGGGGTTATGGAAGTCCAACTGAAAAGGCTGATCTCTACACAACAACACACACGCATACCCAGATGCTTTCATGATGAATGCTCTCACGAACGCTCGTAATTGCATATGCACACATGCAAGCGGACCAGAAGTGAGGCAAGATGCTGATTACCCGTTTTATGTTGATGTGAGGTCTTCTGTTCCACCTGGTCTGTTCCTTACGTGACCCATTTTATTGCATTGCGTTATGTTGCATCATTGTGTTTTACTGCAACAAACCTGCGCTACCGCTTCCCTCCTGCCTGCGTAAGTAATGTGCGCTTTCATTTTTTTCAGGGCCAATGAGATTGAAGCGGTGATGACAGATCTGGAAAGAGCCAATCAGGTAAAGGCCATATTCCTTATGGAAAAGTGACTCGTATTTCTATTGTATGCAAATTTAAGATACAATAACAGCATGTTTAGGTCTTTTATTAATATCTCTGGTCTAATGGACTCTACAGAAGTTGCAGTGCTAGATTGCAAATTTCTTTTATTAGCACACAACTTTATTGGAGTCACATATATCCAAGTTCCAGATATCCTAATTCCCTCCATCTGCTTCGCTTTTGGAAGAAATCCATCATTCCCCTGCACTTTTTTGAGCTCTGAGCCCCAACGGCTAAATCTAAATGGATATCAGATCTTTTACGTGATGCAATATAAAGAATCTCTTGCCTTTTTATGGGTTTTGTGCATTTTTTTTTTCTTTCTTTTTTATCATCATTCTATCATTTTTCTGACCTTTTATGTTTGGGAAAGCTGATCTCTAGGAATATTTTATTTTGTATTATTGTATTATAAATTTATCTCTTCTTGAATTATTTCTTGTTAACACACTCAAAACTCCCTGAATTCTGTCTCTGTTTGTAAACAGTGTAAAATCAGTTTGCTTGTCTAAAAATGATAACCTAAGTTTTATGCTTTTGAAAATGTAGGGCAAGCAATAAACAAACACTTGAGTAAAAAGTTTATAATCATTGTTTTCATTAGCATTATTATTCCAATCAGCAGAAAAAAGAACATTTGGTAAGACTTGTTACGTAGACGTTGAGAATAAATTAGCATAATTAAGCTTGTCATTACCATAAATGCATAAAGATGGCGTTTTGGATTCAGTGCAGCTAAAGGTTGAACGCTTTAAGCAGCTTTTACAATACATTGAACTTTTGAAGTCTCATCGTGAATTTAACCATTTGTCTTTAGGTCAGGCATCCATTCCAGGCCATCAAATGAATTAACACCACAGTCTTTATTTAAAATGAACTTGTGATTTGCATATTCTGTGGATCAACCAACCGTACATACCTTGACACACTTTAGCTTGAATACTAGAGCGCTCAGCCAAGTTGGACCCATGTGAGTTCAGTTAACATATTTCAGCCCAGCCATAAAAAACAGGCCTGTGATCTTTTAGCTCCCGCTCTTTACAATTCACAAACGTCAGTTAATATAATGGTTATGTATGTTCAACTTAGACAATTTTTAACACATTTGTTCTGTTTGTGGCCCACAGAGGGCTGAGGCGGCAGAGAGGGAGGCCGTGAGCCTGAGGGAGCAGCTTACTTCAGCTGGCAAAACCCTGCAACCATCCAATCAGATCCAGAAAGCACCAGAAATGGTAAGAGTATAACTCTACATGCCTGCATTCAATGACGGTGTTGTAAATAGTTTTATTTACTCACCCCTATGTCATCAAAGATGTTCATGTCTTTCTTTCTTCAGTCGAAAAGAGGTTTTTGAGGAAAACGTTCCAGGATTTTTCAATGGTGGCCAACAGTGTGAAGGTCCAAACTGCAGTTTTAATGCAGCTTCAAAGGGCTCTACACGATCCCAGCTGAGGAATAAGGTCTTATTTAGCAAACACAATTGGTAATTTTCTAAAGAAAATTAAAATGTATATACTTTGTAACCACAAATGAGCAAAAATGCTCATTTTGCTTTAGCTCTGTGTCCACGATTTCACATTACATAGACATGTTGGAAAGGTCATGCATGACATAGGTAGAAGTACCGTCTCAGTATTTACAAAGCGAACATGCAAAGTCAAACGCTCTTTACAAAAAATGGTAAAACAACGATGTGGCACGATTTTGAAGTTCAAGGAAAAAATTTAATTTAACCTTTTTTTAACTGAAGTGCACAGACGAAGAAATAACCACAACTGTAGACATGAATCACATAGCTTGTGCAATATGGGCATTTGTGGTTAAAGTATCTAAATTTTATATATAAAAAAAAAAAAAAAAAAAAAGAACAATCGTTTTGCTTAACAAGATGCTTATTCCTTGACTGGGATTTTGGACAGTTTTGACCTTCAACCCGTTGATCACCACTGAAGTCCACTATTTGAAAATCCTGGAATATTTTCCTAAAAAAACTTAATTTCTTTTCGACTGAAAAAAAGAAAGACATGAATCTTGGATGAGGGTGTATAAATTATCAAGAAATTTTAATTCAGGAGTGAACTTATCCTTTCATAATATTTTAATATTAATATTAATTAATCAATTAGGGCTGTCAAAAATACTTAATCAGGATTGATTTCAGATTTGTAAATTATTTTAAAAATTGATTTTTATATACATATATATATATATATATATATATATATATATATATATATATATATATATATATATATATATATATATATATATATGTATGTGTATATATATATATGTATGTGTATATATATATATATATATATATACACACACACATACATATATATGTATGTATGTATGTATATATATATA
>VONZ01001267.1:0-179782 GCA_012976165.1 Labeo catla | reverse complement strand
TTAATATATAATGTATTTGACGCCAACTCCTGGAGATCGCTGGCAAGTATAATATAACTTTACCAAAATACGTATTTTTTTGACACCAAAGCCCTGAGACACTTTTCAAGTTATTTTATATGGACAGAAAATGTTTTTATTTGACACAAACTGCCTGCGATTTCTGACTGGTATTTGAAGTTAATGTGTATGAATATAAAATGTATTTGACGCCAACTCCTGGAGATCGCTGGCAAGTATAATGTATAAATATGAAATGTATTTATTTGACACCAAAGCCCTTACACACTTTTCAAGCTATTTTATATAAAAAGAAAACGTTTTTATTTGACACAAACTGCCTGCGATTGCTGACTAGTATCTGAAGTTAATGTTTATTAATATAAAATGTATTTGACAACCTATATAATGGAAGTTTACCAAAAATATGAAATGTAATGATTTGAACCAAAGTCCTTTACACACTTTTCAAGTTATTTTATATGGACAGAAAAATGTTTTTTATTTGACACAAACCACCTGGGTGATTGCTGACTGATATCTGAAGTTAATGTTTATTAATATAGTCATTTGACGCGAACTCTGGAGATCAGCTAAGGCATAATGAAGTTTACCAAAAATATGAAATGTATTTATTTGACACTCTAAAGTCCTTGGACTACACTTTTCAAGTTATTTTATATAAAATGAAAATGTTTCTATTTGACAAAACCACCTAAGTATTGCTGACTGATATCTGAAGTTATATTAATATAAAATGTATTTGACGCTTTAACTCCTGGAGATCAGCTGGTAAGTATAATGGAAGTTTACCAAAATATGAAATGTATTTATTTGAAACCAAAGCCCTTACACACTTTTCAAGTTATTTTATATAAAATGAAAACGTTTTTATTTGACACAAACTGCCTGCGATTGCTGACTGATATCTGAAGTTAATGTTTATTAATATAAAATGTGTTTGACGCGAACTCCTGGAGATCGCTGGCAAGTATAATGGAAGTTTACCAAAAATATGAAATGTATTTATTTGACACCAAAGCCCTGACACACTTTTCAAGTTAAAGCTGGGACCGAGATGGGTCCTGCAAATGTTTCCCAGTTGGGTCCCACCAAGTGGCAAGTGCAGTCCCATATGGAATCCATGTGGGCAATTGGCATGGGGCCATTATGGAACCCCCGGACAATCCCATATAGAGCCCATTTTTCAGCCCATGTCAAACCCACATGGGCCCCACAATCAAATGTTAGCTGGGTTAAAGCTGGGACCAAGATGGGTCTTGTGCATGTTGCCCAGTTGGGTCCCCCTTTGTGACAAGTTCAATCCTATATGAAATCCACGTGGGCAGTTAACATGGGGCCATTACGGAACCCGCGGACAATCCTATATGGGGCCCATTTTTCAGCCCAGTTCATACCCATATGGGCCCCACATACAAATGTTGGCTGGGATATGGACAGAATTTTTTTTTTATTTGACACAAATTGCCTGCGATTGCTGACTGATATCTGAAGTTAATGTTTATTAATATAAAATGTATTTGATGCTAACTCAAGGAGATCGCTGGCACGTTTTATGTAAAACTTACCAAAAATATGAAATGTATTTATTTGAAACCAAAGCCCTGACACACTTTTCAAGTTATTTTATATGGACAGAAAATGTTTTTTATTTGACACAAACTGCCTGCGATTGCTGACTGATATCTGAAGTTAATGTTTATTAATATAAAATGTATTCGACGCTAACTCAAGAAGATTGCTGGCACGTTTTATGTAACCTTACCAAAAATATGAAATGTATTTATTTGACACGAAAGCCCTGACACACTTTTCAAGTTATTTTATATAAAATGAAAATGTTTTTATTTGACAAAAACCACCTGCGATTGCTGACTGATATCTGAAGTTAATTTTTATTAATATAAAATGTATTTGACGCGAGATCGCTGGCAAGTATAATGGAAGTTTACCATAAATATAAAATGTATTAATTTTACACGAAAGCCCTGACACACTTTTCAAGTTATTTTATTTGGACAGAAAATGTTTTTTATTTGACACAAACCGCTCCGCATTGCTGACTGGTATCTGAAATTAATGTTTATTAGTATAAATGGGACATTTGACGCTAACTCCCAGATCGCTGGCATAATGAAGTTTACCTGCAAATATGAAATGTATTTATTTGACACGAAAAGTCTCCAGACACACCCTCAAGTTATTTTATATAAAATGAAAATGTTTTTTATTTGACACAAACTGCCTGCAATTGTTGAATGGTAATTCAAAGTTAATGCTTATTAATATAAATGCATTTGACGTACCAACTCCTGGAGACTCCATCATAAGTATAATGAAAGTTTACCAAAAATATAAAATGCATTTATTTGACACCCTCAAAGCCCTGACACTTTCAAGTTATTTTATATGTGGACAGAAAAATGTTTTTATTCGACACAAATTGCTCCGCGATTGCTGGGACTGATATCTGAAGTTAATGCTTATGAATATAAATGTATTTACAACTCTGAGATCACTAAGTATAATGGAAGTTTACCAAAAAATATGAAATGTATTTATTTGAAACCAAAGCCCTGACACACTTCAAGTTATTATATAAAATGAAAAAGTTTTTATTTGACACAAACTGCCTGCGATTGCTGACTGGAAGTTAATGTTTATTAATATAAAATGCATTTGACGCGAGATCGCTGGCAAGTATAATGGAAGTTTACCATAAATATAAAATGTATTCATTTTACACGAAAGCCCTGACACACTTTTCAAGTTATTTTATATGGACAGACAGGGGCGTAGCACCAAATTCTGGGCCCTATGCACAAGCAGTGGCCATGGGCCCCCGTAAGCTCGAGGTTCACAACTACCTACAACTATCCTTACTACTAATCTAAGAACTCCTATACGTATAACAAAGGAGTTGATTTGTAGACTATTTGCTCTCACATTTTGGGATCACCTTTCTTGGGAAAGAAGTCTGTTAGCAGTTGCTTTCCCTCATTTCTTTTTTTTATCCCTTTCTTGCCTCTCTTTTTTAATACATCAATCAACTGATGCATTTACCCAAAATATTAGCATTTACATTAGTTAACAACATTTATTGTGATCTTAAAATTATATTTAAAGGAATATAAAATTTCACTCCTCAGGGGCCCTCCCCCCACTTGGGGCCCTGGTAATTTAGTCCCACTTTTCACCCAACTATGACGCCCCTGTTCCTGCGCAACCGGAGGGTGCAGTTTCAGGAACGCAGATCTAGGACCGCATTTCTAAGACCCTATTTTTTGTGTCAGCGCCATCTAGAGGAGTCCTACGGAGCCCCTTAAGGGACATGGTGGTGAAAAAAATCAGGGTGAGTGAAAAAAAATTCAGGGTGGGAGGAAAAATATTTTTTTTTTTAATATTTTTTGCGTTCCCTCGCAAAACTTTTGCGTTCTCTAGCAAAACTTTTTGCGTTCTCTCGCAAAACTTTTTGCGTTCCCTCGCAAAACTTTGCGTTCTCTTTTTGCGTTCCCTCGCAAAACTTTTTGCGTTCTCTCGCAAAACTTTTGCGTTCCCTCGCAAAACTGGTAGAGTTCGGACAAACACTTCCTGTTTACTCCGCTCAGTATGTTCACAACGGAGCGGTTCTTAGGAGTTTTATACTTGAACTCAAGTGGCCTATTATAGAAATACAGTCATTTAATTGCTTATAGTTTAAGGCACGATTTTGGAACATTCTAAAACGCTTAATGTAATAAAACAGTGACAGCGGAGGACCAATTCGGTATTAATAAATGCTATTCATACTAATAAAAATTTTAATATTAATAGCATTACTCTCAATAAAGCAGATAGTCATAAATGCAACTTGCTAACGTCTTTTCTCCTCACAGAAAACCTTTAGGATACAGAAAACGCTTAAGGAAAGCTAATGGAGGAATTAAGACGGTATTTGTAGTTATGGTTAATTTGTTTGCTGTTTGTTTAAAAAAAATAATAATACGTTTTTGAAAGGAAAAATAAAACAAATAAGTCACGTAGCCTATTAGTCCCATTTTATTCAGAAATAATACTGCGCAGGCCTACAGTGTTATAATACCAACATTATAAACACACATAGCCTAGCACTCCACAGCAAATCCTTTAAATTTAACTGTATTCTGAACAGACCAAAAACCAAAAAACTATAACTTATTCATTTTTAACGAATAAATATAATATAATGCAGTATATATAAAATGTATCACAAACTGTATACCGAGTTCGGCCTTTTATACTCTATTATCCCGTTAAGTTTTCTTTCTGGGGGATACGCTTAATGTGCAATTTAGCGGGTTACGTTTATATACTGAGCTATTCTGGTATATAAGGTGTGTACTGAATTTGGTCCTACAGTGTTTTGCATTTTAGAATGTCCCAAAATCGTGCCTTGATGTATTTATATAATAGCCTACTTGAGTCCAAGTTCAGAATCAAACTCTATGAGTCGCTCAATTGCGAACGTGCAATGTAGAAACCACTACAAGCTGTAAAGTAAACAGGAAGTGTTCAACTGGTTTTGCGAGAGAACGCAAAAGTTTTGTGAGGGAACGCAAAAATCTTTGCGAGAGAACGCAAAAATCTTTGCGAGAGAACGCAAAAGTTTTGCGAGGGAACGCAAAAATCTTTGCGAGAGAACGCAAAAAATTTGCGAGGGAACGCAAAGTTTTGCGAGAGAACGCAAACAAATCTGAAAAATATTTTTCCTCCCACCCTGATTTTTTTTTCACTCACCCTGATTTTTTTTTCACTCACTCTGATTTTTTTCACCACCATGTCCCTTAAGGGGCTCCGTAGAGTCCTGATTCAAGCATAAAACAAAAACTATTCATTTTTTATCTTTCCATCTTATTTTTAATGTAAGACCTGGTGTGAACTTGTGTTCAAGGCGGTGTCAGCCATCTCCATTTAGCCCTTTTAGCTGTGCAAAACAGTTCATTGTTCTGCTGAATGTTATAAACTAGCATTTGTATTCAAATTATCTTACATTCATTAATGTACCAATAAACACACTAATTTGTA
The DNA here is from genome assembly GCA_012976165.1 of Labeo catla. Classification (NCBI taxonomy): domain Eukaryota; kingdom Metazoa; phylum Chordata; class Actinopteri; order Cypriniformes; family Cyprinidae; genus Labeo; species Labeo catla. The sequence goes on along the minus strand of VONZ01001267.1, from coordinate 174,718 downwards.
GTGCAATTGTTTTACTGTTTACTGCACTTTATGCGTGTCACACATCAGACGTGAATCGCTGTGCTGCGGCTAATGAACTGAAGTCTTGCAAAGTCTTTCTTTACAAAAAAACTGAATTTAAAACCATAATATATATGGAATATATTGAAATAAATTAGGTTAAATATTTTAATAGGATTTCCAATGTTCAGGGTATGTTAAGGTTTAGGAGTTGGTTAGGACAATAATTAAGTGTATACAATTAAACAACTACATATTTCTTTAAAATATAACAACATACAGAACTGAATAGCACGCACTATTAAATAGTATAAGAAGCTAATACATACATAAATACAATAAATAAATAAAATAATACAAAAAAACAAACAAACAAACAAAAAAAACTATAGGGTCCTAGATGCGGTCCTAGAAATGCGGTCCTGAAATTGCAGCCTCTGGTTGTGCAGGAACACCCTTATTTCACCCACAAGCTGTTCATAAATCATGTACAATATAATGTCTGTTAATCGTGACAGCCTTATTTGGGCCGGTCTGAAGTATCTGTTATTAAAAATATAGGAGTCTAATAATAATAAGAAGAAAGCGATCTATAATACATACCTGAGATCCGGGGCTCGCGCTGATGACGTAACGAGAGGGACGCGCCTTCGTCTCTTGTGTACACCCCAACCTCTTGACCCCTCCCCCACGTCAAATCAGTGACACAAAGCGAGGCGCATAGAAAAATGAAGCGCAAAGGAAAACTTGCGCCGCAGAGGCCCGAAAGACTGAAACGCGGATTTAAAGGAGCGGCGGGAAATATGTGTTGCAAAGTCAATGCTGCTGAAGTTTTACTTTGCTAAACTTTATTTTTTCTCTCAGGGGTTAACTTTTCTTTTGCAATAATTTTTTTACTTGCAAAAAAGCAATTTTTTTTTTCAAACCTCTATTTTTATTTGCATACATATAAAAACATATTTTTTTGTTTGCAAAACATTGTTTTATTTTGCAGATATATATGGCCCTATTTTGACTCCATACTACACGCGTTATTTCGTGTACGGACATTCTGACGTGTAGACGCGTAATTACGGGTAGACGCGTAAACACAAGATTTCCGGTGTCAAAATAAAAGTCACATCCACTAGCGCGCAAAACCATGCACAAAACCTACACTGTGTTTATTTATTGATTTATTTGTGTATTATTATATTTATTATTATTAAGTACATTTTGAGGCAAAACATAAGGTGCCTTATAAAACATTAATATAATAATATTATGTAATTTAATTGTAAATAGTTATTTGTTTATTTAATTATTTCTTGTTTCCTGTTCATGATATATAAAATAATGCTTGAAACTTAAGGGTGTTTTATATGAAATGCACTTTAATCACAAAATTCAAAAGAACTGTTTACTCCAAAGCCAAAAACATGTGCAGTTTTCTATATGAAGCAGCAGCATAATTTTAGAAATAATTTTATTAAGTGAACAATTCACTCTTAGGCCCATTTTGACAATCCTGGTTGTCCTCCATGCTAATCTCGTTGTCTGGTAGTGCTGCTGGTCTGCAGATGGATACTACAGTCTACAGTTTTATGTTGATTATTTGTATTACTTATTGTGGATGTACCCTATGTTGTTGGATGTTCCCTATGGATGTTCCTCATCTTGTTGTGTTCAATTTTGCAATTAAAAAAACAGTTCCTCGATTGTGATTGGTTGAACTGTGTTCAAAGTTGTTGCGTTCAATACACCTGTGAAAAAATATTTATTTAAAGTTTTTATTTATTTATTTATGCTATTGTTTTTACAAAAGCTAAACTTTTTTTTTATTAAAGCTTATTGCTTTATTGAGCATAATCTTTTCACAAAAACTCATTCAATAGGGGGCAATAGCCATATGTTAAATTTTGGGATCACTTAAGCAGTGTAAACTTTTTTTCTTTCTACCTGTATTTTAAAATGTATTTCGTATTTTAATTAATTTTAAAAAATATGTATTGTTACATGTGTAATAAAGTTTGTAAATTATATTTTTAATCAAAATAACTATTTTAATACATAAGTGAGCGCATTCCTGAAAAACGTGTTTACAATTATTTACAAAATTTTTGAACGCCATGACTCCTCTAACGCACATATTTTGAAATGCTGCCTCCTTCTAGGTCATAATACGACGTCATTATCATGTGACTAATAGATAGCGCTGACATATCCGGAAAGAGAAAATGATGTACCGCCAGGTGCGTTAGTGCGTATTTTGGTTTGTCACTCTTATATGTATTATTAATTATTGACAGGTCATTATGTAGAGATTTATGTCACTATTATATGTTTAATTAATTTTTTGCAAATTTCGATGTTTCCGGCCTTGCCATTGGCCAAACATTAACGTCTGTACACAAAATAAGGTGTGTAGACGCAATTACGTGTACACACGTTATAACGTCTGTACACGTGACATGTAAAGAAATTTTTAATAATCCGTCTTTCCATACTATGCGGAAGTAAATAGGCTGACCGAGATTCTACCGGAAATACGTCAGCAGCGTTCGTGCATCTTTTCTATGTATTGACAAGTATCCAGGGCTGTCAGTCAGTTATGGCAATGGGCGTTTTGTTTTCCAACACACTGTACGTGGTAGACCAATCATAAAGGACTGCGCCATCTGACCAATCACAGCAGTGAGGGCTCATGGAAAGTAGGGGTTTAGAGAGACTGATTGTTCAAACTGCTTCGCGCGAGTCATTTACGAATCATTTACAAATGGGGTAAAAAAGCCTATTTTTGGAGAAAACTAAAGTGTTTTTTGACCTTGCATACATGTAAACCTGTTTTGGGAGTCTATTAAAACAATATTAGCAACCTTTAAAGGGGTCATCGGATGCCTATTTTCCACAAGTTGATATGATTCTTTAGGGTCTTAATGAAAAGTCTCTAATATACTTTGATTAAAAATTCTCAATGGTTTTGTAAAACAACACCCTTTTTACCTTGTCAAAATGAGCTCAGCAAAAATCATCTCATTCTAAGGGGTTGTTCCTTTAAATGCAAATGAGCTCTGCTCATCCCGCCCCTCTCTACTCTGTGTGGAAAAGACGGTGTTGTTTACATTAGCCGCCTTTAGCCGCTAAACTTCCTAACTATCATGTAATAAGGATAGGCGATCGCAAAGATTCATTAAAAAAAACCCTTATACTCACTTCTGCTGTAAGTGAAGCTGCGTGAACATAGACTGATATATGTAGATCGGGAGGCGCATTCCCTTCACAAACAAACGTAATCCACTGCATCTTCAGCAGCTCAGATGTCGGGAGTAAATGACGACCACTATGTTTATTATTACATCCAGCAACACAACATCTCAATCGCTCAATCGGAGATATTCTTGTATAACTTACATCCCTGCTCCAGCATCAAAACAAAGAGGGCGGACTGTGACAGCTGACGCGAGGTAAATCGCTCATGTCAATCAACTATTGTGGGAGTGTCCTCTGTGGGTGTGACGCCACAACGACAGGCATTTGAGAACTGCTCGATTTGAGAAAGGGGTATTATTTTTACAGATTAATTAAAAACCACTGCATGGATTTTTAGGGTAGATTTGTACATACACTGCCAACACACATTAATGTTCAAACAACATGAAAAAGTGAACTTAGTATCCGATGACCCCTTTAAAATGGCATAATAGAAGCACTTTCAGTTAAGAAAATTAATGGTCAAAATAAATCATAGAAATTTTGCGTCAGTTTATGAATATATGATTTTGTAAACAAATGTAACATGCAAACAAATCACTGAATTATTGAAAGGAATCGATTCACTGAAATGGGTTGAACTGATGGAAATGAATCAAACATACTTAAATCACAAACTTAATAGTCAAATAACATGGCAATGTTGCTTTAGTTCATAAATATATTTTATAAATACAAGAGTATACAAATAATTGAATCATTTGAATCGATTCACTGAAACAGACAGTTTGAACTGATGGAAATGAATCAAAATAGGTAAAATCACAAACTTAATGGCCAAAAAACATCACAATGTTTTTTCATTTTGTAAATACATGATATTTTATAAACAGAAAATATATCGCCCGGCCCTACAGTATGAACTGAGACTGAACGAACAAAAAAACTGGTGTCAAAGGTCATGATTTATGATGATGATGTCAAATAGAGCCAAGTACTCTTTTCACTCGATCCTGTTATTCTGAGATCACGTTGAAGGGATTTTATTTGTGATTTAATTTACTATTTCATATTCGAGCTCATTCAGCCAGTGGTTTTCAGTGACTGAAGCTTTTCTCCGGCGTGATCGTTCCCGTGAGCTGCCAGTATTATTTCCTCGTCACCGAGGCTCTTGAAGATGTTCGTTTCGTGGAGTTTTTGCCCTTCACTCGCTCGCAGTACTGAAGCTCATGCATGCATATTGTATTTGCACTTACATCTTTGTTTGTACATGATCGTGTAAGAATGTAGATATGCGTTTATATATGTAAAGAAATGTCGTTTGCAAACACACGTTTCTGTGCCAAGCACTATTATGGGAGAGCAATGCAATATGAGGAGATTTTAATATTGTCAAATGTTTTATAAAAGCCTTTAGCTGCAGCTACAAACCCCGGAAAAAAAAAAAAACACTCCTGACATGGGATCTGATGTCAAATCTGAGTTGATTACATCTGTTCTGATACCTCGATTTGTTGACGTTTTAATGGGAATTCTGGGTTTCTAAATGATCAGCTCAGGAAAGCGTGAGTTTTTCGGCCACTGACGTACCAGGATTTTACAGATACTGAACTTCATCTGTTTCCCCACTGCCACATTTCATTCACAGACACACAAGAGCAAAAAACGGCTCGTCTGAATGTGTTGTGACTAAACACACACTGCTTTTCTTATATATATAATTATCTATGGCACTTGTGTTATTTTGTGACATACTGTGTGCCGTTCACAGATAGAGATGGGGATCAAAGTTTGCTGTCTGATGCTTTGGTGAATCTCACAAAAAATGTCGGGGTCACACATTTCACCTCAAAGAGTAATAAGTAAATAAATAATGAAAAACATTTAGTATTTTTTTCTTTTTTTATTATTATTTTTTCGTTCTTTTTTTTTAAATTCTTTCCTTTTTGTTATTTTATTTTATAAAATTGAATTCAGTACAACACATTTCAAGAGTCATAAGTAATGAAAAAAATCCATCCAGACAATAAAATAATCATTTAATTTTAATTTTTTTAATTTGATTTTGTTACTATTTCAGTACTACTATGTGTAGAGTTAAAATTACATTTTTTTAATAATTAATAATTTAATCATTTTTTTTTTATTTTTTTGTAAAATTACATTCAGTACAACAAATTCTAGCATGATTTAAGGTTCACAATTTAAATGATTTGTTTATTAATACTACTTTTTTATTATTTTATAAAAAATATTTTAATTTATTTTTTAATTTTGTTTTGTTTCTATTTTATAAAATTTAATTCAGTACTGCTATGTGCATAGTTCACATTATAGTTCACATAATAGAAAATAGTAGAATAATTACTACTATAATTATTTTATAAAAAAATATATTAATTAATTATTTTTTTTTATTTTGTTTATTTTTCATTTAGATATTTTAAAATTTTATTTTAAAATGTATTACAATTTTATTCAGTACAGCAAATACTACCATGATGTAAGGGTCACAGTTGAAATAATTTGTTTATTAATACTACTATTTTTTTAAGTATTATTTTATTTTGTTTTTATTTGGAATTTTTAATAGTTTAATTAATTAATTTAAATTCAAATAAGAAAAAAATGTATTTGGTGTGAAATATGGCCTGGATCTTTTTTTTTTCTTCTTTTTTTGTAATCTTTTTTGGCCATTATTTTTATAAAAATTAGGAGGGGGTTTAATGTGACTAACTGTCATGAAAAATATTTTTATATTTTATATTTGTGTGAAAATATACCCTTTTGGACAGATTTTGTGAGAGTCACTGAGTTCAGTGAGTTATTTTGAGGTTTGCTGGGGATGTGAAACGCACTGAGGTTCCTGGTGGAAAGTGAACAGATTATTTTCAGTATGGATGAAACTGATCTGACCTGCCGTTGTCACCAGGAGCACAGAAAGCCACTGAGAAGACCGACATTTGGACTGTTGTTATAATCTGCAAATGTAAATATAGATATGCTCTGAATATACGACTCAATATTAAAAAAACAGAGATTCAAAGCAATATATTTACAGTCTGTTGCTATAGAAACCACACACGTCTTTCCATAATGTGCATTTTTACGATAATGTTCAAAAGCAAATGTCAATAAAAGATTTATGTAACGTTACATGCTCCTTTTGTAATTCCACACTTTTTACAAGGAGTAGCATTTTTTAGCATGACAAACATTAGTACTGGCAGTCACTGTAAATTGCTGCAGACAGCCATGTGCATCAGGTCAAAACAGCAGGGATTTTTCAGGGCTGCCATGTCTAAAAAAACACAAAAGGCGACACTAAATTGGGTGTTTACAATTGGGAAACACAGTGTAAACACAAGAATGATGTGTATGGAAGAGCTGAGTGCAAAAATATTATTCAGGAAAAAAATAATACAATTATGTCAGAAAGAATGAGAAGAGGCGAACAAAGGCAAACGTAAATTTGAAAACACAGCCAACACTAAAGCCCACATCAATCACAAATTTAGAGATGAGGGATAGTGTGGTGATTACTAGATTTATGGGCAGGCCATGGTTGACAACCATCCAGAAGGAAGGTGGAAACTGTGAAACATATCGGAATGATTGTGTTTTCTGAGCTGTTGGAATCTGGAGTTTCACCCTTATCTTTAAAATCAATTCTTAATAGCAAGGACTTTGAAACAACAAAGGCTTTTGTAAAAATTTCTACACTTCACTAGACTTTCTGAGGTGGAGTTCTTCAAATGGGCGTGACAAAAGGTTTCTCATTGGTCTCGTTGGCCAGTCAGCGGTAACCATATCGGTAAGGTGGATAACTGCGATAGCTTATGAAGATGTAGTCATAATATAATACTTTCCTTCGCACTGTATTTTTCAATTTTAGTAATTATTTAACACTTGTTGACAGACGCATGTTACTGTGAGACAAAGCAATCACTGTATTTGTATTGAAGCTTGCGTCGATGTCCATTTTGTGCAACCAATGTTTTTAAAAGATGTGAAAGATACTTGGACATTTGCAGCGTCACAGACTTCGCGCAGTTCATCATGAACGTAAGTATATTTGATGATATCCACTTTAAGATTATTTGTTAATGTGATAATAATGTGAACATTGTTACATTTGGAATGTTACCATGATACGTAATGTACGTCAAACATAGTTTGCTTTATGTTTATTGTACTATTTGTAATTGTGTCTGCTGTTCCGCTGTGTTATAGATTTATTTTTTTATTGAAATGTGACAAATTAAAAAAAAATAACAGAAGACAAAACAGAAAATAGAGGCAAACAACAACCATAATAACTACAACAAAAAGAAGTAGACAAGAACAAAGAGAAATGTATGATACATATAGAATGTGTAGTGCAAACATATTCCACAGCCTTTCGATATATGAGAAAGAGCAGTGTTGGGGAAAGTTACTTTTAAAAGTAATGCTTTACAATTTTCCGTTACTTCAGTTATTTAGTTACTTTTTATGGAAAGTAATGCGTTATGTTACTTTTGCGTTACTTTTAAAATCTGGGCAGGGCTTGCTTCTTTTTTTAATATAAAACAACCCTAATGTAAAAGCCCTTTTACACCAAAAGTGAAATGAATTCACCTCAGGCTGAAAGAAAAGTACATTTATGCAGGAGATCACTCTTCAACTATAAAAAACAAAACAAAACAAAAAACAATGAAGCACAAATGTTAGTTTATCTAAAGTAGTTTTTGCTAATTAGTATGGTTGAATTGCATCATCGAAGGTCAGCAGCAAAGACACTGGTTAATAAAATGGGATTAAATACATAAAGGATATTTGTATTATTTAACATATTTAATAATTGCAGGGTTGCGTCATATTCTGAGTTTGCATTTCACTGTTTTTATTCATTTTGGAAAATATTGAATCTGTTTTTGTGAGTGAGATGAATTAATGCATGTTCATATTTAGTCCAGAATACAGTAACATCATGTTTACTCCCAATTTCCTGACAGGAGACTTGTCAATCAATAAATGGGGAAAAAAGTAACTCAAATATTTTCGTAGAAATTCAAAAGTAATGCGTTACTTTACTAGTTACTTGAAAAAAGTAATAATATTACGTAACTCACATTACTTGTAATGTTACCCCCAACACTGAGAAAGAGTATGTAAAAATAGTAATAGTAATACTAAAATACATTTGTAACATATACTGTTACTACTAATAATAATATCCAGTTGTAACTTAGCATGTAGACATGTTTCTTACAAAATTTACATTGTGCACAATTTTACTGTTGTTTGTATTATATTTTTATGACAGGTTGATGTTTCTGTAAAAGACTGCATTCTATTTCCATAATGGAGCAAGTCACACTTTGTGTAAGTCATAATTAAGACATTTTTGATGATTCAGTGTGATGATTTTATTTTTTATTGTTTTGATTTGCTATGCAAGACCAGTCTAAGTGACGGCAGAAACAGTCAAGTGTTCAGGTCTTTTACATACAAGTTCATTAGTTCATGGGTTCATGGGCATTGTGGGTTAGAGGCCTGGATAGAACCACGGGAATACAGCACAGCCAATTCATTTTTCAGGAAATTGAGATCACTTGAGCAAGTACGACGCGAGAAGTACATTTTGAAGGAATTGAAAAGGTGTGCGTGTAATTAAACGGGGTGCAGGGTGCATTCCGCCTGGCCGACTTGGGGTTACAGGTGGGATCTGTTGGAGACGTCCGACAGATAGAGTATAGGCGCCGTCAGGAGCCCAGTGGGGAAAAGGAAGCCATTGGGGAAATCCCAGAGCAAGCGTGCTAAATATGATACACCGGTATTTCATCAAACGAGAAAATTATATGGCCAAAAATGCATGCAAGATATGGATAAGTTGATTAAATATTATGATTTTCCAAAAGAAGGTACCTTGAGTGCTACAATGATTAAGGGTAGTAAAGGAGTCGACTGAGGAAGGGAGTGAGAAACAGAAAGGGTGCTGTGCGAAGCATGTGTGTGAGAAATGTGAGCAGGCAGTGGATTGTTGGATAAATGCCAAAATACCCCATGTTAGTGGAGGGAGTGTTAGTTGAATTTTTAGCAGATTCTGTGGCAACCAGATCTTGTTTACGGCCATGTGACTTGCCATGTCAACCGGCACTGACTAATAAAATAAATGTGTACACTTTTGCATAAGGTCATAACATTTTTGAAAAATTCACAGTGCCTTTAAATTGTGAAACAGAGGGAGGCCGGGTGCTGAAACATGCATTTATGTATATTCACTGGCATGCCCTGTACCCATCATGGGTCGAGATTTATTATGTAAACTAAATTTAGTGCTCGTCGCAGATTCCTGGGATGTCAGGGAGTGACAGAACAGGAGGAGCAATTGTGCTGTCTGCGAGCTGAGCATCAGCTAAGATGTAGTCATAATATAATACTTTCCTTCGCACTGTATTTTTCAATTTTAGTAATTATTTAACACTTGTTGACAGACGCATGTTACTGTGAGACAAAGCAATCACTGTTTTTGTATCGAAGCTTGCGTTGATGTCCATTTTGTGCAACCAATGTTTTTAAAAGATGTGAAAGACACAAGATACTTGGACATTTGCAACGTCACAGACTTCGCGCAGTTCATCATGAACGTAAGTATATTTGATGATAACCACTTTAAGATTATTTGTTAATGTGATAAATAATAAGAAGAACATTGTTACATTTGGAATGTTACCATGATACGTAATGTACGTCAAACATAGTTTGCTTTGTTTATTGTACTATTTGTAATTGTGTCTGCTGTTCTGCTGTGTTATGATTTATTTTTTTATTGAAATGTGAGAAATTAAAAAAATATAACAGAAGACAAAACAAAAAATAGAGGCAAACAACAACCATAACAACTACAACAAAAAGAAGTAGACAAAAACAAAGAGAAATGTACGATACATATAGAATGTGTAGTGCAAACATATTCCACAGCCTTTCGATATATGAGAAAGAGCAGTGTTGGGGAAAGTTACTTTTAAAAGTAATGCATTACAATTTTCCGTTACTTCTCTTACTTAGTTACTTTTTATGGAAAGTAATGCATTATGTTACTTTTGCATTACTTTTAAAATCTGGGCAGGGCTTGCTTCTTTTTTTAATATAAAACAACCCTAATGTAAAAGCCCTTTTACACCAAAAGTGAAATGAATTCACCTCAGGCTGAAAGAAAAGTACATTTATGCAGGAGATCACTCTTCAACTATAAAAAACAAAACAAAACAAAAAAAACAATGAAGCACAAATGTTAGTTTATCTAAAGTAGTTTTTGCTAATTAGTATGGTTGAATTGCATCATCGAAGGTCAGCAGCAAAGACACTGGTTAATAAAATGGGATTAAATACATAAAGGATATTTGTTTTATTTAACATATTTAATAATTGCAGGGTTGCGTCATATTCTGAGTTTGCATTTCACTGTTTTTATTCATTTTGGGGAATATTGAATCTGTTTTTGTGAGTGAGATGAATTAATGCATGTTCATATTTAGTCCAGAATACAGTAACATCATGTTTACTCCCAATTTCCTGACAGGAGACTTGTCACTCAATAAATGGGGAAAAAAGTAACTGGTGTTACTTATTTGAAAAAGTAACTCAAATATTTTCTTAGAAATTCAAAAGTAATGCATTACTTTACTAGTTACTTGAAAAAAGTAATATTATTACGTAACTCACATTACTTGTAATGTGTTACCCCCAACACTGAGAAAGAGTATGTAAAAATAGTAATAGTAATACTAAAATACATTTGTAATATATACTGTTACTACTACTAATAATATCCAGTTGTAACTTAGCATGTAGACATGTTTCTTACAAAATATACATTGTGCACAATTTTACTGTTGTTTCTATTATATTTTTATGACAGGTTGATGTTTCTGTAAAAGACTGCATTCTATTTCCACAATGGAGCAATTCACACTTTGTGTAAGTCATAATTAAGACATTTTTGATGATTCAGTGTGATGATTTTATTTTTTATTGTTTTGATTTGCTATGCAAGACCAGTCTAAGTGACGGCAGAAACAGTCAGGTGTTCAGGTCTTTTAAATACAAGTTCAGTAGTTCATGTACTCAAATACCAGTTGAACAGTTTTTCAAATGTTCTAAATCATTCAGTGTTTTTTCTTTTTCTTTTCTTTTTTTTTGTGTCTTTGTGGTTCTTACAGGAATGATGAAGTCTGAAGTGTATTAAATGATTTGTTGTCATTTCTGAAATTGAAAATTTAAATGTGATATGCATATCATAATCATATTGTGTGAAAGAAAAAATAATTTTATTCGTCTATGTGCTTATGGAATATTGTGTAAGGGTCTGCTTTATTTAAACCTGCTATAAGAATGACCTAAGAGAAGGGTGTTAGGGCACTAAATATAAAGATTTGATTCTTGGGAGTATGACATAGCAGAATGCATTTGTCTGACTCTTACTACACGTGGACAGTTACCAGTTAGGGGATATAAATTGGAGTGAGCCCTCCCTTCTGGGTCGCACCTGTGTTTCTGTATGACTGTCTGACCTTCTTTGCAAAGAATAAATTATAAAAGACATTTGTCTGAGTTTGTCTCTTACTTTGGAGAGAGTCAGTTTTATTTTGCCAGATCTTGTTTACGACCATGTGACTTGCCATGTCAACCGGCACTGACTAATAAAATAAATGTGTACACTTTTGCATAAGGTCATACATTTTTTTTGAAAAATTCACAGTGCCTTTAAATTGTGAAACAGAGAGAGGCCGGGTGCTGAAACATGCATTTACGTATACACTGGCATGCCCTGTACCCATCATGGGTCGAGATTTATTATGTAAACTAAATTTATTGCTTGTCGCAGATTCCTGGGATGTCAGGGAGTGACAGAACAGGAGGAGCAATTGTGCTGTCTGCGAGCTGAGCATCAGTATGTTTATGATTGGCACATTAAAAAACAATGATTGGGCTCAGATGATGTGTGAATTGGCTAGGAATCGAACAAAGCTGTTCAACACAGAAATTATGATGCCTGACAAATTACATTGCACGTCACATGTCGTAAGAGAAAAAAAAAAAAGGAGGGAAGAGTGAAACTTTGAGCTGTGATCAAATGTTTTGGACAGAAAGTGTGTGTGCGGTTTCAGTCAGCTTGACAGAAAAACAGTTTCCGTTTTGTCTAGTGGCAGGAGAGTCTGTGCCTCACTTTCCAAGGCCAGGGATCAGTCATGGTGTGAAGTAGGGAGATTTGTGAAGAAATCTGTTAATGCAACAGACTGGAGTGAGATAGGTGGGGGTATGAAACACAGTAAGAGTTTAGGGGCATTTGGGTCAGACTGCAAGTATGACATTAAAGTAAATAGAATTGTGACCACTATTAATAAAAGCACAAAAGAAAATCATTGCATGGAAAATATTTGAACCTCAGACATACACCCTGCTTTGGCAGAGGTGCCTCCTAATTTGTGAGCAAAACACAAATATGATGTGGGTTTGATCAAGAGATGTGAAATGGTTGTAATCACACCAAAATCTGATTACAGGCTGTGTCAGTAATAGTATCCTCTGAAGGCAGAGGCAATACTGGGTATAAAACCAGTATTTGAGTCACTTTTGAAAGAGGGTATAATAGTGCCATGTAATGATTCTCCGGTGCGCACTCCAATATTTAATGTGAAAATTATAAGGGATAAGGGCAAACCTACAGAATGGCTTTTTGTCCAAGAAGTGAATGCAGCTGTCAGACAAAGGGCCCCATCAGTGCCAAATCCATATATAAGCTTGTCACAAATTCAGCAAGATGCAACATTCTTTCCAGTGGTAGACTTGACTAATGCATTTTTTTAGCATGCCACTGGACAAAAAACAGTGGCTACTAGTTTGCATTTGAATTCAATGGCAAAAGGCTATAAATTTACATGTTTGAGTCAGGGTTTTTCAAACACCATCTACAATAGATAACAAAGCGCTTCAAAGAAGCCTAGAACCTTTGACCCTGACAGTTGGAACTGCTTTGCTATAATATGTTAAAGGTTGATTAGTTTTTATGTGATTCTCGAGCAGCCTCTGAGAGCTCTGACAATAGGGAAGGGGCTGAAGTCATGTGACAATGTAAGGATCCATCCACTGGCCCAAACGCGGAGTCCAGTTGTCTGGTTGAATGTTTAATGCATAATGCAGGTCTTTTCACAGCGCTTCTGCAAAGTCCACTTAGTTTATCAAGATTTACTTTCAATTTTAATCTAGCTCCATGTTTAATCTGACTCCAATTTCATACGATCGTAAATTTAGGCGGGTTCTCTAATTTAAACTAATCACAAATACAGATTATGTCTTAATTTGTATATTTGATTATTCTGGATCAGACTACACTTTAATCTACTAGAAATAATGATTTCAGAAGAGATCCGATTGAATCAAATATAACAATTTATTTGTCAGGTAAAAATGTATCATGCCAATTACATAGTTTAACAATGAGAATCCAATTTAGAATTAAATTCAGTTCCAATTAAAATAAATGCATAACATCAATTACGCAAAGACAAATCTAAGAGTGAGAGATGCATACCTGACCGCATAGAGATACACAGCAGCATGTGAGAGATTTGGAGGCAAAGCTCCAGAGACTCTCACACACAGTGTGGGGTTCTTCTGAATACAGAATCCCCCCGTAATGTTTTGTCACTTCACTTATAAACCCAGACCAAAACAAACAAATCTTCCAATCAGTTGTAAAAACATAAAGACCTTTTGGTTTGTCAGGAGATCTCGTGACCCAGGGTCACACCTGGCTGGAGATTCTCACCCGACCCTAAGGGGAAAACACACCCCTCAGCAGCAAAACACAATTCTACAAAAGTGTTCAGTCTTCCTCATAATATAAGTGACTTCTGTGAAATTGAGACCATTTTACCAATCGCACTAAGACCTTTAGAATGATACCAAACATGAAAGGGAAAACTTCAACATATTCACAAAATGTAACACATGTAGTATATGGACATTCTTAGTGACTTTCAGTGGAACCTTTTGGGGGAAAAGTGTGAGATGCAGGGAGGGGAGAGGAGAGGGAGGAAGGAGGCTGTAAATGAGCAATAGGGGTGGTGTTGTTTGCCCTCTTTGAAGATCTCTTCTCCAGATTAGTTTTATTGTTTTGTTGCATGGCATCTGTTTTTGTCGGGGTTCCTGGACTTTGAATTCATGAGGAAATAATTTCACATCTTACAACAAGATTAAGTGGACAGAGGAGGCGCCCGAGGCATTTGTGAACATGAAAGTTCAACTGTCTCTGGCGCTGACTTTGGGCCTACCGGTACCAACTAAGCCTTTTGTTCAGATGGTGGATGAGAAAAATGGGTTTATGACTTCTGTTCTCTTGCAGCATTATGCAGACAGACTGCGACCTGTGGCCTATTTTTCAATCAAACTAGATCCAGTCGCAGCAGGTCTGCCACAGTGTCTAAGGGCGGTGGCATCTGCTGAGAAGGCTGTAATGGCGTCTAGAGAATTTGTAGGGTACTCTGACCTGACATTGATGGTGCCACACGCAATGTCCATGTCCATCACACTTATTGACGGCTCATTGGTTACGATACCATACTATCTTGCTCGATATGCCGGATATAACCGTTAAACGCTGCACAACCTTGAATCCTGCCACCCTCCTTCCGATGGAGGAGGATGGGGAGGAACATCACTGTTGTTTGACTGTGCTCGATCAAGTGTGTCTTGATCTTTGGGACATACCACTTGAAAATTGCGAAAACGTCCTCTTTGTGGATGGTTCCGTGTTCAGAGATCCACAAACAGGTCAAAAGAGCTTGTGGCTTTAACTGAGGCATGCAAACTCATGACAAACAAATGTGTCACCATTTACACTGACTCACGATACACATTTGGAGTCTCACATGATTTTGGAGCACTGTGGAAACAGATGGGCGCCCAATACTCCATGCTTCTCTTGTGGCAGCTGTTGCAGAAATTCTCAAAGCTAATCTGACTTCACCACAAACAACTCAAACAACTAAATAAACTACAGTATCTCGGGCTAATTCCCTGAACTCCCCGAATACTTGCAATACAATCCAAAGAACTACTGTATCTTGAGCTAATTCCTAGAATTCTTTGAATACAATATAATCCAATACTTCCCTGAAGTATGGTGACGGCGTCCCCTCAATCACACATGGCATGCAGGTCTTTAGTATCTATACACTCTCACACTCTCACTCTCACTTCTTCACTGTAATAGGTTACACTGATCTGGTCATTGGTTTGTCATATGACTTAGTTCTACTGTTTAAGCACAGTATAGATTATTTAATCATGGAGACATGGTCTTTGCTTTGAGTATCACTTAGACTGCACTTTTCTAAAGTCTATGTTGAATACACCGTTTTGACGTATTCGAAGACCATTAAATAAAAAATTTCCATGACACAGCTTTACTAGATTTATCAACAGGAAATGCCAGAACAGATGCCGCAGCAAAAGGCGCGGCGGCTAAACAGCCAAAAGAATGTACCTTGTCATCTGAAAATAACACAGATGTCTCTTCTTAGTTACAGAGCATGTTTAACAGTGTTTAGTTAACTAAGGTTTATTAAATTCTAACCGGTATGTGTTCTAAATGTGATTATGCATATGTACTTTTGTTTGTCATGAGATTTATGTGATTTGTGCCTGATGCACATGGAGCTAATTAATCGGTGGTTTGTGCACAGTGTGTAAACGTGGAGAGAGGATAGCGTGATGAACGCAACATTCTAATTAAGTGTCCCATGTGTTACAGGTATGTTCTGTTCCTTATTTCAAACTGTAAATAAAGTGATTTAAATGTTAATATATGTGAACTTGAACATTGTTTTATTATTATATAGATTATTTTCTCATTCCCCTTATTCTGAAAAACAATCTACTGCTTGCATTTGGATTATGCACCAATTTCATGTTTCTATTGTTTTTGTTGTGAACTTATGTGATACTTTGGGGAATGTTTGTGTGAACATTAATTTCATAAATCATTTACTGATGATACGTGTGAAAGGAACAATGCACACCAGTCAATTTATTTCAATTTCTTTATTTGTTTTTAATATATTGTACAATGTTAACATATTGTTATTGTCATCAGCCTCAGGCCGCGATTGGACGCAGGCGAGGCAACATGCTAAAAAGTTTTCTCCTCATCTCTGTTAAATCTGTGTCCCATGTGTTACGGACCAATAAAACAGTGGTGATTTGAAGCCGTTCCTGCCGTCTCCGGAGTGACATTCTTATGTACAGATTGGGGTCTGCTACACATGCAGACTTTTTCTTTAGTTCAATATCACTCAAGTGTCTTATATCACTCGGGTGTCTTTGGCTTTCCTTTCCTTAAAGACACATAAGCTCATATCCAGGGTAAACCTGAGCCCATTTGTAATTCTCTATGGTAGACCACCATTTATGGGAATGGAAGGGGGCAAACAACAGCTGCCATCAACAAAACTGTGTCAGCATGACATGTTGAGTTACTGCAAGGGCACTGCAGCAAAAAAAACACCTGCCCACTGCTACGGATGTCTTTGGCTTTCCTTTCCTTAAAGACACATAAAAAATTTAAAATGTAAAACACATGATATCATGTAAAAATCTATTAAAAACATTGCCAGTGGAAATAATAATAAAAGTAATAAAAAAACATGCATCAAGGGCTCTGTATAGATCAGTGGTTTTCAAACATTTTATACCAAGTACCATCTCAGAAACTATTTGGCTTTCCAAGTACCACCATAATGACCAGCATTAAAATACAGTAGCATAGTAGGCCTAACTATTCAGCTACAGCTTTGCACAGTTCAAAAATGAGGCCGTTTCATTCCTAATAAGAATGTTTATTGTTGTCAGCCACTTTAACATTGTAAATATACAATTTGAATATTAATTAACACTGCACTGTGCTTATACACAGGTAAATAAACTTAAATAATGATTAAATTAAAATGTGTTGTACCTAAAAGTTAAATTAAAACTTTACTATACGTAAATGTACTCAAATAAAAATTAAGTTCAAATGTATTGTTTTTTAACATTAACTTATAATTAATTTAGTGATTCCTCTGCGTACCACTACTGGTACTACTTTGAGAACCACTGGTATAGATGTACAGTGTTATTTACACAAATGTTTTTTTTTACAAAACATTTTTTTTTTTTAATTATTACATATATGCATATATTTTCACTATCTTTTTCCTAAAACGTTTATGTAATTTGAATTGTAATAATATTTACAATGTTACAAAAATATATGTGTACTTTTCAACATTATTTTTTTGTTGTTGTTTCATTTTTGTTCAGCTGTGGACCCAGCTGGAAGTCTTGGGTTTAGACTAAACCAGGATTAGGCCATAGTTCAATTTAGGGTGACCACCTGCTAATAAGCCCAAGGGGGGACAAGGGGTATGTTTCTGAGGGACAATGTGGGACACTGCCTGGCGCGGCGGTGCCCCCACCCCACTGATAGTGGTTTACCCATTTCTAGCACATACCACTTTAAATGGTATATTAATAATGCCCTATTCCCCTAAACATGTGTAATTGCTGATGTATGCTCATGAATAGGCCAACCAATGTGTATTTTTTTCTAAATAAAGATTCATAATATTTTGAACATTCAATGAATTGACAGATGCACTTCCACTTACGATTTACTTTAGCTATTTAATTTTATTTATTTTTCATTACAATTTATTCACTTTAAATAAATTAGAATATAAAATGTAGGATTAACAGGAATTGTAGTTGCTCAACACCACAGGAACACTTGAAAAAAAAAAAGTCTTAACTCACAACTCCAGAGGTTCACGGAACGAGAAGGGGGAGGAAGGATGGTGAACTTGCATGTTAGTAAAGGCAGGAGCAGGAAAAAAAACTGTTCAGTGTTCTGGGGACACCTTTAGGACTAGGATAGAAAGATAAGAGACAGAATTAAGCAACATAAGCAACATTCATTTTTATGATAAGCTTCCAAATGGTTTTCCAGTATAGACAGAGGAGTGCAAACCCATCACCATCACAAGGTGACAACAATACAAAAAGGAGCCAAGATACAATCCTATGCAAAATAATGACATATTTTGACCTAAAAAGCCACTGTTTCCTAAAAGTGACACATTTGCACCCCTGTGGACAGTCCACCAATGTTCAAAATAAATCAAACTTCATCTTAGACAAATGGGGTCTTACATAACTAGGTTTCTTACCTTCAGGTTTCTTCTTGAACTTGTATTTCTTGTTGGATCGTACAGCATTGAGGAGAACCTTCTCTTTCACTACATAAGTGTAGAAGTCCTTGCAACTGAATGTGAAGTTGCTCTTCACCTGGATTTCTGACTTGATGAGGTTTACCGAACATCTGTTCCTTGTGTCCGTCCAGCATCCTGTCATCAGTGAAAAGACCCTCTCCACTGAAGCATTGGTGATTGGTACACTCAAAAGGAAAGAAGCTAATGCTGTCATGTTTGGTGTGTGTGTGTGCTTGAGTAAGGTGGCCCACTTCTCCACGACTGTAGCTCCAGACTGCACGATGGCCTGTTGGTGTGGCAGAACGACACAATACTCATCATATAGCGCATCCATGTCCAACTTCTTGCTTAGCTGCAGGACCTCTACAGCTTCACAGAGATGGGAGAAGTTAAATGGGCTCTTCTTTAGTGCCAGGCTAGCCACATTCTTCTGGTAGTTGGAGTCTGAGAAGTCATAACGCTGCTACAGGTAGGTGAGAGAGGACTGGTAGAAGTTGCACATGTCCTCTCTGAGCACAGCTGCCTGTCTGTCAGGAAACTGCTGGAGGAGTACACCCGTCTGGGCCCCAAAGAAACCATCACTCTGCCGTTGCTGTAGCTTGGTTTTTAGGGTGAACATCATATCGTAGAGCTCACAGACAGTCCCATCTTCTTGCTCCAGCACCAGCACAGTGTTGTGGAAAATCTTCAGCGCATTGCTGAGGAAGGACAGGTAAACCTACAAGAAGTAAGGAGAGTCAATGATCCTGTGTGCTGGCACTGTTTACACTATCATCATTTCACTAATCCCTGTTTATTGTAATAATATTTAGATGAAAAAAAAAGTTGAGTGCAATTAAAATTAATTACCTGTAGATCAAGGGGGTTGCCCTCACCATCCTGGTCATCCTTGAACAGCTGCCATAGTGACTTTGGGCACTGGTCCTCTCCTAATGAGAGAAAGTAGGTCTTGATAGGAGCCCAGCTGTCATGAAGCCTCTTCACTGCAGGCCACAAGCTCAGCCATCTTGTGGGCACATGTCTAAGCAGGGACTGGTACTCTATCTCCACAAAGGTGTGAATTGACTTAAGTTCCTCAATGCATTTGGCAGATAAGAAGAAGTGGCTAAAGGTCTTGTTGACAACATTTTCTATGTCGATATTTAGCCGATCTCCTGCGTGTTTTGCACTGTTGTGAACGATGTGGGCCACACAGTTTGCCTTCAAAATGCAATTGTTGTTCTCTTACAGTTTCTGGAAGACAGAGTTGTATCTCCCGTAATTCAGACTAGCATTGTCAGCAGAATACGCAGATATCATGTCTAGTCCCAGTCTATTTTCCTCCAGCTTGGTGACTATCTGGTTGTGGATCGCGGCAGATGTTTCATCACTGTCATCATAGAAATCAAGGACCTTCGTCTGTACTCCCAAGTCTGGCGTCCAGTAACGCACTGACAGTGGGAAGAGCTTGGTGGTCCCATGATTGGAGGCATCTGAAGCCACTGAGAAGAATGGCGTGTGGGCTGTGGAGACACACACACAGATGGGATGAACTTAAAAGAGATTCTCTAAAAACAGATTATTATAAAAAATACAAGATACTGCTTTACTGTTTTGATCATTATTGATTTTATATAAATATTATCTATAGAAATATTTATAACTTTTCAAAAATTATAGTTGCTTTTGCTTGTTTAGTTTGGGAGATAACGAATAGTGAAATGTTGCTCACAAGTTGCTCATGTAAGGATACACAGAGTCTGGTTTCACGAAGGCACGGATGAGCAGCATTATGTTAGCTAACGTTAGCTTCTGATGCAATTTCAGTGAACTGAAGGAAAAGTTGACTTTTAACATACCAGTAGAATAAGATGATTAGCTAACATTAGCTAGCAAACATTAGACAAATAGCTAACACACAATGTTACATCCATGAACATAACTTTAACTTTACCTTTGGTTGTTGCCTCTCGTTGCTCATTCAGTGGTCTTCTGAGGACTTTCAAGCAATCTTCGACGGAGATCCGTGACAATGGCTTCTGCCTTTGTCCGCCCACAGGCCATCTTCTTGGCAATGTCCGAGTCCGGATAAATCGTCGGGGCTAGCTTTGTGCCACAATCTCCTGCTCGATATGATATAGCATGTTGGACATTGTGATACACACTCGTCACCTCTGCAGCAGTCACTTTGTCAGCTAGAAAGTCGTTTTTAGGTCGGAGAAAAGCATCCATAGATTTGGATGTCTCTTTCTGTTGGACACGTTTCTTGTGAGTCTCCGTGAGTCTGTGTCGTTTGACATCATATTCCCCTCCATGTCTGATTGAGAAGGACGTTTTGCAAAGGTCACAAAAAGCCCTCTCGGTATCCCCCTCAACACCTTTCAGCCCAGTCTTTCTTGTACCCACACCTTCTCTTTTTAATTGATGATGGCGGTGCCTCAGACTCAGTCTCTTTCTCCATTTTTCAAATTGGAAAGCGCGCATCTAAAAGTTCCTTCCCAGTGTGTCTGGTATGCACGTGAGAGCGCTGTCATGACAACAACGAAAAAGTTGACAACAACCTCGTCAGCAGTTCAAGTGAGGGGTGGGTGTGGCAACAGTAGCGTGCTGAAGTGTCAAGTAATGTTCGTTTGGCTGCCTGGGGCTCGAGGATATAGACTGACAAACCTTTTTTTTTGAGCAAGCATTGATTATGCGTGACACGGTCTCAATTTGCGGGACGCATGAATTGGGCTTCAAACGCTGTGCGCGCACGCGCTACGCGGGACGGCTGGTCACCCTAGTTCATAGACTTACATTGACGGAATGTTCAAATGAGCAACACTCTTCAAACTCTAACTGACAAAATTCAAATCTAAACTCCCAGAATCCCTTGAGGCTCAATCAAGCTTCCCTTCTATGTCCTATTTCTAATCCATTTACACTCATTTAAGATTCACTCTAATATTTCCAATATTTCTAAGCTATCTATCTATCTAAATCATGCTAGCAACATGTTAGTAACATAATCATCTAGAAACATGTTAGCAACTTGCTAATCAATGTTAGAAACATCTAGCAACTTTACATCTGGAAATGCTTGACGGCTTGAAATCATGCTAGAAACATGCTAGCAACTTGCTAATCATGTTAGAAACATAGCACAGCAACTTTGCTAATCATGCCAGAAACTATCATGTAATCATGCTAGAAACATGCTAGCAACTTGTAATCGTGTTTAGAAACAATGCTAGCAACTTGCTAATCATGCCAGAAACACTAATGACTTTAATCTAATCAATGCTGCATGCAATCATGCAACAGAAACTAATCATGCTAGAAATCATGTAGAACATGCCAACTTTGCTAATAATGTTAGAAACATGCTTTCTTATAGTCACATGCTAGCAACATGCTAGTAACTTGCTAACCATGTTATCAACATGCTAGTAACATGCTAATCATGTTAGCAACATGCAAATCATGCTAGTAACATGCTTATCATGCTAACAACATGCTGTTACCTTGGCAATCATGCTAACAATATGCTAGTAACTAATCATGGTAACAGCATGCTAATCATGTTAGAAACATACTAGCAACATGCTAATCATGCTAACAACATGCTAATCATGCTAGCAACATGTTAACAACAAGCTAGTAACATGTTAGCCATGTTAAAAACATGCTAATCAGGCTAGAAATGCTAAAACATGTTAACAACATGTTAAATCATGTAAGCAATGTGTTAAATCATGCTAGCTGCTTCCATACGTTTACAACTGCTTCAGATTTTCAGGCTAGGCTTTCTCAAGACAACTCATCTAGTTTTTTTTTTTAAATATTATGATCGCTATTTTTACATTGAAAGAATGGGATTTGGGTTTATAGAATGACGTTGGATTTATTATTTAAACAGATGAAAGGGATTAATAGCGTTTAAGATAACAGCCTGCCAATTGTAAAGACCTTTGTGCCGAATTTTTTTTGTGCCCATTGCTCCAGGATACAGCTACACCCTTCTCCTTCTAGCCACAGCAGTGGCGGTTCTACACTGAATTGCTCCCCGGGCGAGACTCCCTCCTTAAGAATTAAGAATAATATACAAATAAAATATAGAATAAATATAGAATAAATCACACTAAAGAAAATGTAATTATTTATTTCACTGCAGAACAGAAAACACAACTGAAACTAAAATCTGACATTTCTGGCATTTCTAGATGCAAAGTCATCAACAATGGCATCATATGAGAAATGCTCCCCTATTGAATGGTATTGGTTTTAATGGTAATTATAACAGTGTCTGCTGGTATATGATGGATTCTATTGGTGGGTGGGATGGTAAATCCTATTGGAAAAGTGTCCAAAACACACTACAATAAGGAATTTTGTAATAGTTTCACTGGAAAAAGTTAATGGTTCATAATGCTATTTAATAGAAACCATTAGAATTTCTGTGATGGTTTGTATATTAGGCTGTGTTTTTTTTACCAAGGTAAGCATAGCAAGCATCATAAGCAAGAAGGCTAACAAACCTAAGAGTTAACGTTATACCACTAATTAACATAATGACATGAATACATTAATCATACAGAGAGAACATTGTTGCATACCTTTATCTTTTGCCCGTTTCTCCTCATCTTCTTTTCTTTTTTTCCTAAATTGGGCACCTGACAGCTTTGGCCTTTTTCTCTCCATCGCTGTGTTTAATTTGTAATCGACAATCAACAGATTTCTCGTCCCCCAACGCTGTCACTCACGACCAGAAGTCAAGACTAAACCAATTCACCTCCACATCATAATCGTTTTTTATTACCTATTTTTATTAGCAATTTCACACAATTATATAAATAAAAAAGTGCAACTTATTGGTCTGTGTTTATAATTTTTTTTTCTCTTTTTTTTCAAAGTAATATTTTGAATGAAATGTGCGTTATTTGTAATAAAGTCAGGTGTCACTGACATAGTTTAGCCCACCTCCTTGTCCCCTCCTCTCCTCTCCTCTCCGCTCGCTCAGCTTCTGTGCGGCTCCTTCAGCAGCAGGGGCGGCACTGGTATTATAGACAATAGAAAACCGCTTAGCGGCACAGATGATTTTTTTCCCCTCCAAGTTCGTGTGCCGCCCCCCACCTGTCATGAAAAAATGCCGTCCGGGCAGCTGCCTCGTTCGCCCATGCCTAAAACCGCCACTGAGCCACAGCCCTGGATAGTCCCTGTTGTTTTGACCGGATAAAACGAAGAACTTTTTGAAGATGATGTTTCGACATGAGTGGCGGATTTTCTGGTGAACTCGGATTGGAGTTTTCATTTTTTCTCATTTTAAGCTTGGCATGCATTCGCTGTGATCAGTATGGTAAGTCGTTTGTATTAGCTATTAAGTAATTCTGTTTTAGTTATGTTAACTTAAAAGTATTAATATAAGAACACTAATACAGTGTTTCTCAAACCTATCCTTGACCTCCAACTCATTTAACACTCTGGATTCAACGCATGCTCATTTGCAGAGTCTGCAAAACTTGGACTTTGGTTCATGTACAGTTCACTTAAGCTCAAAACACACGATTTTCGGCTGTCCCAGGCATCGTGAAACAATCTTGGCTTCTAATCTCTGGTCATACAGTGATATAAATATATTTAACTTATGATTATTTTATGACAGTGTCAGGAATTCAACCTGGTCATCGCATGTTGTGTTTTTGTTGACCAGCTGACCAGACAATAAAAATGCGACATGAAATCAACGTGGCATGCAGGGGCGGATATACCGGGGTGGCACGGGGTGGCAAGTGGAAAATGCTGTGCCACCCCAGAATTATCACAGAATAAAATATAAATGTAAGCAGTGTTTCATGTGCTACTTTTCAGCCGCGGCGATGACAGCGTAACGCAAAATAATGGCAAAAACACGTCTTTCAATAAAATGTGCACGACAGTTGCACGCGAACGCAACGCGCACAGTGTATTCGACTTCATTAACAAATGACTCTTATGAACCGGTTCTTTTTGAGTCAAAAACACAAAGCGCGGCCCAGTTCACTATCGAATTATTTTACATTTGTTCGTGAATCAGATAATTACTGCTTCTCGGCAATTTACTGCGTAATTGTTTGGTGATCCGATTCTTTGACCGCTCGCTCCACGTTCATAATAGGCATTTTTTATATATTGGCAGTAATAGCATGAAATCAACAAGAAGATGCCGATCACGGAAACTAATAGCAGGGTTAGGTAAGCATCTGGTCATACTGCAGTTTTCTCTATTGTGAACACAATGTAACTGATTTTAGTTGGCTCATCACTTTCCCTAATCATTCATTCAGTGCTCAAAACAAAGACACATTTCTCAAAAAGTAAGTTAAACATTAAGTAAAACTGATGACACGCCAATCAGAATATCTGCATCCAACAACGGAAGAGGAGAGAAATTAACGAATCTTTTACATATACTTACAAATACAGTATAATTACATAGTACAATACCAGTACATTAGACGATGGACTTTCTATATGTACAGTAAATTGTAGCACATGTTGTACACCTTCAAAAGTGTGACTGTCAAATTTTATTTATAACCATTTTCTTATGTGTAGCCTACTGTATTGTAAGCATTTAAGAATACCTGCAATAACTAGATTGAAACGTTTTAAAGACAAATTTATGCTGGTTTGTTGTAAAGTCTTGTTTAAAAACACAAATAGTTTGGTCAGTTAGATGTTCTAGATGTTTGCTAAAGTGTTGCTAGTTGGTTGCTAGGATATTCTGGGTGGTCGCTAGGCTCTTGCTATGCAGTTGCTGGGGTGTTGCTAGATTTTATGGTTTACAGTGTGTTCTGGGTGATTACAGACATTCCCACCTCTGTTAATAACAGAAAATCAGACATTGTTTCCAAAACTGATCCAGTTTCATTGCTTTGACATTATAATATTTCTTTCTAATGTTAGGAAATTAACATTAAATCATCAACATTGTAATTTTATACACTGACCAGTACAAGTATTCCAAGTATTCACACCCTTAACTGTTACACCTGTTAAAATTACACCCCTCTGAGCAGCACAAGTTTCCAAGGTCACAGACTCACCAAGTTTATTTCATTAGCACATCATGTTATGAAGGATGTCTGCTCAAAAGCATTTGACTGTAGCTTCAATAGGATAGGTTTACATTTAAAAAAATAAAAAAAGATCACAGAGTCTGTGATGTCTGTGTTAACCTGTGGTGGTCAGGGTGTAATTTGAACAGGCATAAGGCTCCCTTGTAAACCCGTCCTGTTGAAGGTACAATCAACTGCTTTTGAGCAGCCATCCTTCATGACATGATGTGATAATACAATAAATTTGGTGAATCTGTGACCTTGTTAACCTGTGGTGGTCAAGGGGGTTTAATTTTAACAGGCGTAACAGTTAAGGCTGTGAAAATTATACTAATTATATTTTTGTTTGTTTGTTTTTTACATTTTTTTTTAATCAATTGTCACTACTGTAATAAGAATTTGGTATTTTTTTTTTATTTGTTTGATGTAATGACACATGCAACTTAAAAGTGTTACATTGCAAACATTTATTTGCCTTGTTTTATAGCATGTTATTTGGGTATATAGGAATGCATACGCGACAAACAAATGCGATTAACTGTTATTATTCTTTATGACATTCATGTGCAAGTTCAGTGGGCAGAGTAGGCTAATTCGATGTTTACTCTAATCACGTAGTGAACTAATAAGAAATGACAACATCAAATACGATCTGGATGTTAATGCAGCAGGATAGTCAATGCAATCTGAATTTAACAGCTTTATTTTGGCAATTGGCAGCTTTATTCTTAACCCTGTGGAAGTCTCGACTGTTTACGGTTTGCATCCATTTTACACACAAAATAATTTATGCTTATTACTTTAAATGTCGACACCGCTTCCATGTAGGCTCCTTGGTGCTTTATGTGTGGAACATTGAAAAATATTCTGTAAAAAATGAAGAAAAGCCAGACAAAATGCATCTAAAGTCGCTGCATTGCATATTAATATGAGAGGCGCGTGCACACGAGGGGGTAAGATTTTCACAGGGGGTCGGATTTCGGTACAACACCAGAACTATCCATTTAGAGATATTAGGAACACTCAGACAGGTTAACTGTATGTAATGCTGACGTCTCTGTAACACATTTAAGCCATTTTTCTAATATCGGGCCGAACGGTTCTTAGAACTGTCAGGTGTGGCTCCAATGGTGTTTCCACCTGAGCCTGGTATGCCACTGCATGATTACAAACAGTTCTTGTCTCAGAATTCCTGGTTAGACAACCGTGCTAAAGATAGTGTGTGTGTGCACTAAGCGGAAGTATGCTATTTACAGCCAAGTAAAGAGTTGCAGTATACTGCGTTCATTGCTCATTTATTAAAACTGTCCATACATGTGGTATTTTTAGAAAGGAATTTGAACTTTTGTGTCCATCTCTGTTTGCAGGCATATCCCCTCAGCATTTGTTGGTAATGTTATACCTGTCGTCGGCTTCTGTTTATTTTATTTTTTGCACCAAGAGTTGTGTCCTTTTCTCTGTTATTTAGAGTCCCAAAAACAGAAATATCTGATGATCATTGCTGATCATATCGCTGTTTACATTACAATTGCATTACCAAGACAATGACTGACGCATTTGTATTTACATTCCAAGGAGTTCCATTTTATCAGCGCCACAGTGGAAAATAAAGCTGTATCCGTGCTGACTGGCCCAGATCGGCATGGAATGGAATGGTTAAGCAAAGAGAAAAGTTAGGCCCGATAGTGGAAAAGTGGCTTTATTGTCTTGCATTTATCTTTTCTTCAGAAAGACACAGTCTCCAGTTTGTTTACACCGTCCTCACCAAACCTGATGGGTTCTCCGGTCCTGTGTTCAGTGCAGTGGGTCTGTGTGACGACAGACGGATCTCTCACTACAGTAATGAAGAACAAACCTGGAAAAGAGACCGTTCAGATGCAGAAATCTGGAGATATACAGAAGAACCTCATGATCCTAGAGACTGGTTTATAAATCTGGTTAACACTCTGACAAACTGCACAAGCTCCAGATGTGATGGTAAATTCATTGGGTTTTTGTTGGAATGACATAATTTTTTAAGTGTCACTTTTTTATTTTTTTTTTTAATTTATTTATTAATTTACATGTTAGGCCTCCATACTCTACAGAGGAGAGTCGGCTGTGAGGTGGAAAAACATCCAGATGGATCAGTGATGAATGTGAAGGCATTTGATGAGTATGGATATGCCGGAGAGGATTTTATTGCCTTTAATATTGACACAATGCAATGGAAGGATAAAAGTCCAAAGGCAAAAGAAACAAAAATGAAATGGGACACTGACATAATTCGTAATCAGTATCTCCAGTCATACCTCAACAACTGCATGGACTGGATCTCCACATTTAATGCGTTGATAATCAGTATGTGTTGCTCTAATGACTTCAGTGTTTTCAACTCAATTATGTCTATATGTTGTTTAGAATCAGGTGTTATTCGACTGGTTCCAATATCTTTTATTCATGATGTGCTTCTTGTTGCAGCTCCTCCAGCTCTTTACATGTTTGCATCTGAAGTTCCTCATGACCAAAGCAAGCTGATTCTGACCTGTCTGGCCACTGGTTTCCACCCCAAACACATAGAGATGAACGTCACACAAAACAACATCACACTCCAACCATTCAACTCAACCGGAGTCAGACCCAACGATAACCAGACCTTTCAGATGAGAACCACTGTGGAGATAAACAAAGATAAGAAACAGGGTTATGAGTGTCACGTCCTTCACACCGGTCAGACATTTGTAAAATCATGGGGTAAATATGACCATATTAACAGTCAAAAGTTAATACTTTATGCAAAATTGTTGTACTGTAGCTCATACCTTTCAGTCAGACTTTTTCAAAACACCATATTTATCTGTTGCATGAATTTATAAAATGGTTAAAACATTTATGTTTAGTTTTATTATTGTTTTTTTCCCTTACAGATGCAAACTTGGAAATTAAAAGGGATAATTTGTCACAAGGATTAGTTGTAGTTTTTTTTGTAATTGCAGGTGTCTTCATAATCGTCATGTTTTCAACCTACAGAGTGCTAAAAGGTGAGTTCATATAAATCAAATTAACACTCTTCTCATTTATCCAACAACTCCAAACAGAACAAACACTGCAAAAACATGTTTTAAATGTCTTTTTTAACAGTCTGATTTTCATGCTTTGTCCCCTTTAATGATCAAGTTTTCTAATAATATATTGTATCATACAGGCCAGAATAATTGTAATGGTTATACCAGAAGTGAGATTTTACCTCCTGAATTCTAGTGACCAACATGACAATTGTGAATACACAGATGATACAGGTATGTCCTCATATTCATGGTCTATATTTTTGCCAAAAACAAGATCCTTCTTGAGGAATCAGTTTCTCTCTCTAGAAGCTGTCTTTTAGAGTTGTAAGACCTACAAATCTGGAGCCAATTTATTTATTTAAGGATTAATTCACTTCCAGAACAAAGATGTACAGATAGGGCTGGGCGATATGGGCAAGTCGATATCAGTCGATATCGATAATTATCACAATAAATGTAAAATCTTTATTTAAATAAGTTCAAAGTTCAAGATTTTTGCTCCAAAGTGAAAGTTGTAGAAACCAGACCATTAATTTTCCTTAACAAAATAAATATCTAAATAGAAAAATTATTTTCTGCATGTTCTAATGAGTTATTTGTTTCAAATCAAGGTTTAGGTTGTCTGATAATAATAATAAGTAATAATAATATTATTATTATTAATAATAATATCACGTTTTTGTCTCTTAGAAATACACGTTTGATAGTAGCTTGAGGATGCAGAGATACATTTTTGAGCATTGGTCTCCCATAGTAGCAAGCATACATTTTAAATCATGATAAACACAGATAATAAACCACACATAATGGTACCTCAATACCATGGTAAAAATATAACTACATGGTTTTATAGGTAGCCTATTTGTATGAAAAACTGTAATCTAAAAACATTCAGTATGAATGCAAACATGCTATAGCTTAATCACAAATACTTGCATACTATAATTAAATTCCATTACTCCTGTAATAAAATTCAATGTGAATATCCCACATTGCTGCCACAATACCGTGGTGCAGTGCAAGGGTGTAACTTTGGTTTGAGAAGTCGGGGGTGAACCTCCAGGACATTTGACCTCCTAACTGAAGATCTTTTTACAAATATAAACAAAAACAGTATAAATAAAAAATAGTCTAATACTCTGTCAATATTCAAAGTGCGAATAGAGACCACATTTTTCAAGCATGGTACAATAAGTTTCAAGCTATAGTCGAGTCCGAGTCTTTAACCAGTCGAGTCTGAGATGAATCTGAGTCCAAAATGGGCCAAGTCAGACTGAAGGGAGGGTCCGAGTCCCAGGAAACAGTAATGTTTGTCAGTATCTTGACATTGTTTTAACCCAAACTCGGTATTGTCCCTGGACTTGGTTGGAATTTTTTTTCAAAAGGCTCGAGTCCATGTCAAGTCCAAGTGAAAATGCATCCGAGTCCGTGACAAGTCAGAGTCCGCTAAAAGCGCTGTTTAGTGCTTGCGTGACGGAGTAAATGCATTTTCTTCAGTGAGCTCGCACAGCACGGCAGTTTGAACTTCTTGTTTCATTCTGCTTTTGGCACATAAAAATTATATCGAATATTTATCAAACTATTCATATAGTTTTATCAAGGTAATTATATTGCAATAATTATCGTTATCAAATTATCGCTCAGCCTTATGTACAGATAATGTACTCACCCCCTTGTCATTCAAGATGTCCATGTCTTTCTTTCTTCAGTCGTAAATAAATTGTTTTTTGTGGAAAACATTTCAGGATTTTTCTCCATATAATGGACTGATATGGTGCCCTCAAATTTGAACTTCCAAAATACAGTTTAAATGCGGCTTCAAAGAGCTCTAAACCCAACTGAGGAAGAAGGGTCTTACCTAGCAAAACAGTCGGTTATTTTCTAAAAATCACAATTTATATATAACCTATACTAACCTCAAATGCTCGTTTGTCCAGTCATGACAGTTAGGGTACTTCTCATTTTCTCCTCCAACTTGAAAATCGTCCTACGTTGCTGTTTTTACCTTTTTTTGTAAAAGGTGTTTGATCTTTTTGCATGTTCACTTTGTGAATTCTGGGTCGGTATTTCGGCAGAGATGTAGGATGATTTCGAAGTTGGAGGAGAAAATAAGATGGGAGTTTTTAGACGTACCCTAACTGTAATGACCCAGGAAAAAAACTAAGTTCACACACAGCTAGATGAGACAAGCGTTTAAGGTTAAAAAGTATATCAAAGTATATTTTAAAAATAAAAATAACCAATAATTTCGCTAGATAAAACACTTCTTCCTCTGGGATCATTTACAGCCCTTTGAAGCTGCATTTAAACTACATTTTGGACGTTCAAATTTAGGGTCACTGTAGAAGTCGATTACATGGAGAGAAATCCTGAAATGTTTTCCTCAAAAAACATTATTTCTTTACAACTGAAGAAAAAAAGACATGAAAAAAAAACATCTTGGATGACAAGGGGTGAGTAGATTATCTGTAAATTTTTGTTCTGGAAGTACACTTCTCCTTTAACATAAACACAATTAGATTGTGAATACATCAGCTTTAAATATGTGGAGCAACATTTGAAGAGTTAAAGAAAGCATTAATGCCTTTTTTCCAGACAAAGGGAATTTCCACAAATCCAGCACAGCACTGAAATCAGCAGTGGGTCTTATATTCTGGAAAACGAATCTCAAGCCTAGTTCAGACTACGCAACTTTTACTGTCTTGGCATCAGGTGTTTACATTTATACTGGGTCCACATCAGATGTGACCTGACGATGTGATAAAATACTATAGAACTTATTATAATCAGTGATGCTGTCTACACTGCCTGCGGTACGACACGACAAGCAGAATGCACTGTGCTGCCTTTTTTGGTTGAATTTTTTTTTAATTTAGAAAAGAGCATTGCACTGCACCTTTTTTTTTCTCAGACTGAACAAAAACGCAAGGTGCTCAGGGCGCATAAACAGCACACAGAACGCTCACTGACCATAGAAAACAATTTAAAAAGGCGCATCAGTAACACTTCATTTTACTGTTTCTTAAGTTGCTTATTAGCATGCATATTACTAGAATATTAGCTATTTATTAGTACTAATTAAGCACATATTTATGCCTTATTCTACATGCCTAATCCTACCCAATACCTAAATTTAACAACTAACTTACTAACTATTAATAAGCAGCAAATTACGAATTTATGAATTGTAGGAATGAATCATAGTTAATAGTGAAATATTCAATGTTCTAAAGTGTTACCGGCACATCTTACTGAAAAAAAAAGTTCTGTCTGATCAGTGTCTTAGATTTTGCTTTTATCACTTCTTCGTTTTTTGTTGAGCAATTTATAACCTTAAGTGGTTGATATGGGTCACTCTATAATTGTGAGTACATCTCATGTCTGTGAAGTGTTTTTTTTTATATATTTTCATCAATATAAAGCCCTGATACTTAATTTTCTAGTACACAATTGTATTTTTCCCAATCAGGTTAAAAAAGCCATATTTTTGTTCAAAAATAATGTCCACAAACAGCCCTGGTATTCAGCTTTTCGATTTTGTAAAGTTGCTCTTTCTACTCTGCATTTAAGCATGAAAAATTGATTTTATAATTTTACCTTCAGTTAGATAAGGTTATCAAGACGTGTGGGTGTGCGCTTCAAATATAACTGTTTATTGTGATGTAACTTGTTTTATTTGTGTCTGAAAAACTATTGTCAACTAAGTTACCAACTAGAATCCCTCCCTTCTTTTTCTTCACATTGTCAAATTCTAAATGTACCCCTAATTATAGAATGACCCATATAGACTATGATTATATGGGGTCGGTTGCACCATCGGTCAATACACTACAACTAATTAGAGTGTAAATGGGCATGTTACATTTTATGCACTATGAATTAAGTGTGGAGCTTAATATTTACAGAAACCTCTGTTCTAGAGAAATGGACTGTACCATTTTGTGGTAATGCAAATGGAATGTCTTAAATGTTATAGTCTAAATGGTACAGTTTTCTGAGCATCACTCTGTTACTGTAATGGAGTGAGGGAGACGTGAAGCGAGCGGATCCAAATGCAAGCTTTTATTAAATAGCAAAGGAAAGACATGGTCACAAACAGGCAGCGTCGAACAATAGCCGACAGGTACAGTGAAGGCGAGACATGAGAGTAGTCCGTGAAGCAGGCGAGGGTCGATGAACGGCAAATGTAGACCAAGGGGCTAGGCAAAAGGGTAATCCGAAAAACGAGCGAGAGGTCCACAAGGCAGGAATTGAGACATACAAAACGAAATGACCAGGTGAGAAAGCTAAACTCTGGAAACTAGGAAACAGGGGAACTAAGGAACACAACGCGATACAATGAACCAAAACACCACAATACTTGGTGAGATACAAGGGGAAGTCCGAGGCTTGTGTAGAGCGTCTGATTGGATACAGGTGTTAGAGCAATCAGTGCAATGGGTATGGGAAAACGTAGTCCGGGGTGTGATGCAACAGTCTGTGTAGAGTGAAATGTTAATAAAATGCATGGCGACCTCTGGTGGTGGGCAGACCAGACAGGATTCATAACAGTTACTAATCCCAGATTTTATTTATATTATATTTATGAAATTTGTGATCACATTAGTGTGATAATTCTAGGCTGGTTCATGAAGCCGTACGATTAGAACTTATTAGTGATTAGAATGTATAGACATCATACAGCGCTATTGTGGCTGTGTTGTGTCACGTGACAAGCATGACTCGTTGCCATGGAAACAATAAGGCGATACATTCTAAAATAACAGTCTCCTTAAAAAAAACTCACCCTGGGGGCTTAACTAGAATATTGTAAACTTGCGTATGAAAGGGTTAGCAGTCAGGCATGTAAACTAAAACTTGTGACGTTTCAAAGCTACTACTGTTTACATATTTAAGGGCTACTTATTGGATCAATAAAGGCTACTTATTGGATCAATTATTTAAAGCAGGGGTTGTCAACTCCAAACGCTTTAATGGACCTTTGATTACATGCAACTAAATAAGATTGGGTTTCAGGCTTTAATTAAAAACAGCTGGTCCAACCCTCTCCTGATCTGTATTATGCATTTCAACTCTAGTCCTGGAAGAGCATCATTGCTCATTTGTGTTCATAGGTACTTCAGGACCAGGTGTCACACACAGACGAAGGCAGAGACGGAGGTAAGTAACCTGTTTATTAAACAGGTTGTCAAACAGTATTCAGTAGTATGGTTGGTAAGAGATCTTATCTGAGCAGTTCATGTAAACGGGTAAGCAAATCCAAGGGAGCAGACGAGAGAATCAGAGTCCATAGAAGTAAGGAGGATCAGTGAGCGCGAGGGATGTGATCTGTAGACCAGACAATGAGTGACTGAACAGTCCATGTATTTATAGGGGTGTGGTAATTGGAATCAGGTGCGCAGTCAATACGGGGGTGTGGTCTGAGTGGGTGACTGAGGTAGAACTCTGACACCAGGGTTGTGAAACAGTGATTTAAGCTATCTGCCTATAGCAGGGATCTCTAACCCTGATCCTGGAGAGCTACACTCTTAATCATAAGAGAAAATAGAGAAGAAACTATTTTGTCTAAATGGTTCCATAAAGAACCTTTAACATCTGAAGAACCTTACAGAACCTTTAACCTTTAATTAAATGGTTCTTTGTGGAACCAAAAATGGTTCTTGTACGGCATCGCTGTGAAGAACCTTTTAAAGCATCTTTATTTTTAAGAGTGTACTTTCCTGCAAATGTTAGATCCAATCCCAAACACACTTTTAATTATCAAGTAGCCTTTGGGTGTGTTTGATTTGGTTTTGAAGCTGAAATCTGCAGGACTGAAGCTCTCCAGGAGCAAAGTTGGAGACCCTTGGTCTATCCTAAGCACTTTTAACTGTCAGAAACAGAGTTGTAGCAAGTGTCAATATGTCCTGCTTTATGCACTGCTGCTTTACACTAATATATGTCTTGAATGAATAACAAATACCCTTTATCTTAAATACCCTTTTATACCCTGCCTATAGCAGGGATCTCTAACCCTGATCCTGGAGAGCTACACTCTTAAACATAAAGGTGCTTCACGATGCCATAGAAAAAACTTTTTTGTCTAAATGGTTCCATAAAGAACCTTTAACATCTGAAGAACCTTACAGTTTCCTTTAAAAAGAACCTTTAACCTTTAATTAAATGGTTCTTTGTGGAACCAAAAATGGTTCTTATATGGCATCGCTGTGAAGAACATTTTAAAGCACCTTTATTTTTAAGAGTGTACTTTCCTGCAAATGTCAGATCCAATCCCAAACACACCTTTAATTATCAAGTAGCCTTTGGGTGTGTTTGATTGGGGTTGGAGCTGAAATCTGCAGGACTGAAGCTCTCCAGGAGCAAATTTGGAGACCCTTGGTCTTATCCTAAGCACTTTAACTGTCAGAAACAGAGTTGTAGCAAGTGTCAATATGTCCTGCTTTATGCACTGCTGCTTTACAATAATATATATGTCTTGAATGAATAACAAATACCCTTTATCTTTTGAGGTCAAATGGATAAATTTGCTGTGATTAAGCAGTATAAGTGTGCCAAATTATGGGGGATTTTTGTGCATAAACAGCAAAGGTGAAAAACTGAAATGTATTATTCATGCCTAAAATGTAAACACATTTGTGAATTCCATTTTTTTTTTTTGTCCTTATTGAATTCCTGTATTGTTGATTGTATTAATATTTTAAATCAGGAAGCAAACAACTTAAAATGTTTTACAGCTGTGTGTAAATTAGTAATGTCCTATTTATATTTGTATCTTTTCTTTTAGTTTTTATTTTTATTCTTAAAACTTAAACACGGAAGTAAGCCTATGTGTGACACTTCCAGTTATAGTAAAACTATTTGCACTACAAAACCAGTGTCCACAATGAAGTTAATGCAGTAAAGTAATATGTTACGACACCAATCTGCACTATTAGATGCACTGTTTTGTACATCTAAGAATAGCTGTTCATACAAACATCCAGTTGATTCTCATGCAAATAAAGCACTTTTTTTTTTTAAAAAAAAACCTTCTCTGCTTTATCGCTTGTTTTTTTTTGTTTTGTTTTTTTTCAATGTCACATTGAACCTCATGTGGATGAAAATAAAATGTGATGGATAGACTTTGAGTCCTACGGCATATAATTTAAGAACTTACAACCTTTAAAATGGTTTTGGAGTTTTTCAACAAAGACATTTTGACGTGATATATGATATGCATCTTCATATTTGACCCTGGACCACGAATTTTAGATTTATACATCTCAAAGCTGAATAAATAAACTTTACATTGATGTATGGTTAGGATTGCTAGGACAGGACAATATTTGGTCATAACACAACTATTTGAAAATCTGGAATCTGAGGGTGCAAAAAAAAAAAATCCCAAATAGTGAGAAAAACACCTTTAAAGTTGTCCAAATGAAGTTCAAAATCAAAAATTAAGTTTTGATATATTTATGGTAGGAAACTTTCAAAATATCTTCATTGAACATGATCTTGACTTAATATCCTATGATTTTTGGATTTAAAAGCATGCTAATTTGCATGGTCAACAAGAAGTCAATGCCAGCTTAACTTTCTAAAGACTAACACTGTAGTCTGTCTGGTGAAATCACACTTCATCTGAATCAGAATCAGAAAGAGCTTTATTGCCAGGTATGTTTATACATATGAGGAATTTGTTTTGGTGACAGACGCTTCTACAGAACAACAGAATGACAGTGACAAGACAAGACACTGATAATTTAAAATAATAAAATTAGAATAAGTAAATGTGGGATAATTTATGAACATAAGCAACAACACAAAATGCAACACAATTGTTTTTACAGTGCCTTTTCACAAACTATGAAGATCTGTTTCACACAGTCAACAAGCATCAAGTTTTTTTAAAAATATAGATTAAAAAATAATGCACAACTGCAGTGCTATGTTTGAGTTTTTTCTTTGTGTCATTTACATTACAAAACTAGTACACACTTTTTTACGGGCTTATCTAATGTATCTACTGAAGAAGTGTTGCAAAGTTGACATCCCTCTTATCTGATCTCCAGTTTGTTTGCTATTAAAGCAAAAGAAGCTGTCAAATGTGAAGTCTGTCTGACGTAATCATACTTCAACTGACCATAAAGAAACATAATAAACGGAGACTGTGCTGAAGTCTGTACTGTTCAAACAGTTCAGCAATGTTACTGTTCAACAAAAATTGCATTTCTAATCAGCCCCTACAAACTGTTCTCATTCCAGTCCAGGCTATAAATATATTAGCAACAAACATCACTGGACTAGAGAGCTGCATCATGTGACTGTGATCCAAAGATATCTGTGTGTGGCAGGGGTGGATCTATAAAATAATTTTTAGGATGGCAAAGGGGTGGCATGGGGTCTATGAGGGGTGGCAACACCAAAGCAAGGCCCCAAGCATAGTTTCTGACATACACAGTTGTGTTCACAAATATTGCATTACCATTAAGTAATCATCTATACTGATTAAAATGAAAAATAAATAACAACATTTCAGTGTCCATCATGGCACCAAGTCAATAAACAATATATATATATATATATATATATATATATATATATATATATATATATATATATAAAAACTTCAACAGGTTGCACAGTGAATGTTTCTGATCTTGTATCACTAAAGATGACATGCGATTCTATTAAATTACTACTTAGATGGTATAAATCACGTTTTAGTGCAAGTTTAAGATGTTAATGTTGATGATTTAATGTTAATTTCCTAACATTAGAAAGAAATATTATAATGTCAAAGCACTGAAACTGGATCAGTTTGGGAAACAATGGTTGATTTTCTGTTATTAACAGAGGTGGGAATGTCTGTAATCACTCATAACACACTATCAGCCATAAAAACAGCAATAGCAACACCCCAGCAACTGCATAGCAAGAGCCTAGCAACCACCCAGAATATCCTAGCAACCAACTAGCAACACTTTAGCAAACATCTTGAACATCTAACTGACCAAACTATTTATGTTTTTAAACAAGTCTTAAGACAAGCCAGCATACATTTGTCTTTCAAATGTTTCAATCTAGTTATTACAGGTATTCTTAAATGATTACACACAATTCAAATACAGCGATGACTCTCCTGCCCAATGAACACTCGTGAGATCAATAACACTAACAAAAAACTCTTATTAGGAATTAATTTGCAACTCAATGTCTATTACAGTATACAACATAAATTAAATTACAGATTGCTAATTCAGCAATTAACTTTTGGGAAAAAAATATTTTCATTTTATTACTGTAAAGTAATCTTGCAGATGAAAAGCACGGAAAAGTTCAAATAACAAAGAACTGTATATGAACCTGGTTTGCACCACAATACAGTACAGTACAAAATAAAATTAAAAAATTAAATTCAGCATCCTCTGCACATTTGACAAACTTTCATTATAGTATGCAGTACTATTTGGTCTCCTGACACAAGACTATATCTCTGGGTAGTCATTTCTCAGTTCTGCACAAATGCAGTACACATAAAAAATGGTTACAAATAAAATTTGACAGTCACACTGAATGTATACAACATGTACTACAGTTTACTGTACATATAGAACAGTGAAATAGTTCCACTCATCTAATATACTGGTACTGTACTATAATTATACTGTATGTGTAAGTATAACACCCAAATGATTCGTTCATTTCTCTCCTCTCTCCATTGTTGGATGCAGAGATTCTGATTGGTGTGTCATCAGTTTTGCTACTTAATGTTTAACTTACTCATTGTTAAACTTTTTGAGAAATGTGTTTTTAGCACTGAATGAATGATTTGGGACTATAAGTCAACTAACATCAGTTACATAATGTTAACAATCGAGAAACTGCAATACGATCAGATGCTCACCTAACTCTGCTACTAGTTTCTGTGATCGGCATCTTCTTATTGATTTCATGCTATTATTGTTTCGTCGAATACGGCAAAAAATACCTATATCCATGATTAAAGTGGTGCGAGCGGTCAGAGAATCGGATCACCAAACAATTACGCGATGAATCTCAGACATTTCCGGACGGGATTAGATTTCTCAGAGGACTTCAGAGTTAGCCGAGAAGCAGTAATTATCTGATACACGAACAAATGTAAAAACAATTCGTTAATGAACTGGGACGCGCTTTGTGTTTTTGACTCAAAACGAACCGGTTCATAAGAGTCATTTGTTACACGGCTCGCGCTGCATGCGGGTGCAACTACGGCGCACATTTTATTGAAAGACGTGTTTTTGCCATTATTTTGCGTTACGCTGTCATCGCTGCGTCTGAAAAGTAGCACATGAAACACTGCTTACATTTATATTTTATTCTGTGATAATTCTGGGGTGGCAGGTAGGGTGGCACAGCTTTTTCTTAGGGTGGCAGTTGCCACCCCGTGCCACCCCGGTAGATCCGCCACTGGTGTGTGGACATGATTTGTTTGTATAATATCATTCTCCTCTTCCATTACAGTCATCACCACACACTGATCCTGAGCTTCACTCCACTTTAAATGTCGTCATCCGACCTAACAAAAATACAGCATATAATATAACATTTCATGTCAAACACAATGATATAATGATACAAGTATACATTTCAAATAATAAAATTATAATCACATTTCTAGCTCATGTTTCTGTCATACAGTAGGCTTATATACTGTCAAACCTTGTACATTTTAAAATGTCTTTAAAAAGAGATTTAAAAAACGACATTTAATGCAACATTGTTGAATATTTAGAACTCACCATTTGACAATTTCTTTAAGAAGAGCAGGAGAAAAATCAGATAGAAAACTACATGCAGAACTACAGTCATTACCAATCCTGCCATAAAAGGAGTTTCATTGTCAGGAAATTAACCCCAGCAAGAAAACCACAATGAAAACCACAATGCCATTTTAAAATAGGACATTTAAAGCAACAGTGTTGAATATTTAGAGCTCACCATATAACAAGTCATCAAACATTTGCACTGCAATAAATTAATAAATTACAATAAAATTAAATGTTTTACAGTAATACTTTTTATCTGAGTCAAGAAATTTTAATTAATAGCTTGTGACCAGCAACATCAGTATTGTGTTCTCTTTCTACCCACTGTGTGACTTGTATTAAGTTTCATCTGTTAATACAGAAGCAGAAATGCCACTTTTTACTAAGGACTGTATTTTTGGTAATATTTACCCCATTCTACTGAAACCGGTTCTGTCAGACTGCTGTGAATGACAAAACAGTCATAAGATCCTTTGTGGTTTCTGTCAATCTTCACACTGGCTCTAATCTGATAGGTCTCATCATTATTTGGTCTGACTCCACATGATATTCGGTTCTCAAGTAGAGTTCTGTACAATCTGATGTTCATCTTAATATCTCTGGGGTAGAAACCAGTGTCCAGACAGGTCGAAAATAAAATATTGAAAATAAAAGTTTACAAATAATGTGGCTTTGTGTGTAAAACTACTATATTCTTCACATTCATCCACATGTCCATGTGAGTAAATGATCCCAATTACATCTAAGAAGTATGGAGAAAAGCCTTATATGTATGAACAACAGATTTTTTTTTTAAAGATGTTTTAATGTGAAGGTTGCTGATGTGTCACTTTTTAGATGCAAACCCAGAAATTTAAATAATATTTCAACATTTCTGAATGTGTCCTTAATGGGGTTACATTTTCAACTCATCAGTATTTATTTTTCAATTTATGATGACCTCCTGAATTTATGTTACGCTCACACTCACAAAGAGTAATTAAAGTGATCTGATCTGAACTTATTCTTCTTTGGGTTGTTATACGTGATCTATTTTCTTGCAGATTTCAGCTCCAACCCTAATCAAACACACCTGAAGGTGTTCATCAAGGTTATTAGGATCACTAGAAAGTTACAGGCAGGAAAATAGCTCTCGCTGGCAAGAGTTGAAAACCTTTGATATATACAGAGGAGCCTGGAGAAGTGGGTGTACAGTAAATCAGCACCCTGAACACTGCAAAACTGAGCTAAAACACATACTATATAATGTTTAAAATACAACACTATATCAACTTCTTATTTACTAAACTATTGTATAAAATCACATTTAAGCTCGTGATAGATCGGGAAAAAATCATCACTTGTGTCACCTGTGTGATATCCTGTGATCTAATGTGAGACAAAACATACAGGGGGATTTTTTTTGCACCAGTATCTTGAATTTTTTTTAATTTTTATTATTATTTTAATATTTAGTTTTTATTTTGAATTGAATTTTGAATTAAGAGATGAATTAATTAATTTAAATGAAAATGAAAAATGTATTTGGGTGGATTTCCCCCCCCCCCACAATTATATTCCGTATCACAAATAGTGTCATGATGTATGGAAGACAATTTAATACTTTTTGTAATCATTTTTTTGCATTATGAAAATTTATGAAAATTAGGAGGGGTGACTTTAATGTGACTAACTGCCATGAAAATATTTTGTATGAAAATGTAGTATGAATTACACGAGGTTCACTGATTTCAGTGAGTTATTTTAAGGTTTGCTGGGGATGTGAAACACAATGAGGTTCATTGTGGAAAGTGAACAGATTATTTTTAGCATGGATGAAACTGATCTGAACTGCTGTTGTCAGCAGGAGCACAGAAAGCTACTGAGAAGACCGACAATTTTGTGTTGTTATAATCTGCAAATGTAAATATAAATATGCTCTGAATATACGACTCAATGTTAAAAAAAAGACAGAGATTCAAAGCAATATATTTTTATACACTTCTACAGAACAACAGAATGACAGTGACAAGACAAGACACTGATAATTTAAAAGAATAAAAAAAGAATAAGTAAATGGGGGATAATTTATGAACATAGGCAACAACACAAAATACAACACAATTGTTTTCACAGCACCTTTTCACAAACTGAGGATCTGTTTCACTGTCAACAAGCATCAAGTTTTTAAAAAAAATGATAGATTAAAACAAAATCTGAATGCACAATGTTTGCATAGCAGTGCTATGTTTGTGTTTTGTCTTTGTGTCATTTACATTACAATAATAATAATAATAATAATAATAATACATTTTATTTATAACGCACTTTATATTCACACAGAATCCCAAAGTGCTACAAGGTAACAAGCAAATAAAAATAAAATCATTTAAAAGCTAACTACAAAACTAGTACACACTATTTTATGGGCTTATCTAATGTATCCGCTGAAGAAGTGTTGTAAAGTTGACATCCTTCTCTTATCTGATCTTCATTTTGTTTGCTATTAAAGCAAAAGAAGCTGTCAAATGTGAAGTCTGTCTGACGTAGTCATATTTCAACTGACCATAAAGAAGCATAATAAACGGAGACTGTGCTGAAGTATTAAATTAGAAGTGACTCATAAACAAACATTACAAACAAATGAAAAAAAAACCAAAAAAAAAAACAACCAGAGATCACTGATGGTTGAAGTAACAAAAACAACTGAAAAGAGAGAAAATCTGTAATTCTTCGCAGAATGAAGAGTGTAAAACAAGTAGTTCATTCTGTTAAAATGAACCAGAATGAAAAATGAAGAATGAAAAAAGACAAGTGACAAGTGTGTATGAAAAAGCTTAATCAGAATTACATGCTACAAATATACAAGCATAAATCCAGATCATCTGCTTCTCAAACAGTTCAGCAATGTTGCTGTTCAACAAAATTTACATTTCTAATCAGCCCCTACAAACTGTTCTCATCCCAGTCCAGTCTATAATTATATATATTGTTTGTATAATATCATTCTCCTCTTCCATTACAGTCATCACCACACACTGATCCTGAGCTTCACTCCACTTTAAATGTCGTCATCCGACCTAACAAAACTACAGCATATAATATAACATTTCATGTCAAACACAATGATATAATGATAAAAGTATACATTTCAAATAATAAAATTATAATCACATTTCTAGCTCATGTTTCTGTCATACAGTAGGCTTATCTACTGTCAAACCTTGTACATTTTAAAATGTCTTTAAAAAGAGATTTAAAAAACAAGACATTTAATGCAACATTGTTGAATATTTAGAACTCACCATTTGACGATTTCGTTAAGAAGAGCAGGAGAAAAATCAGATAGAGAACTACATGCAGAACTACAGTCATTACCAATCCTTCCATAAAAGGAGTCATTGTCAGGAAATTAACCACATGCAGCAAAACCACAATGAAAACCACAATGCCATTTAAAAATAGGACATTTAAAGCAACAGTGTTGAATATTTAGAGCTCACCATATAACAATTTCTATAACAAGTCATCAAACATTTGCACTGCAATAAATTAATACATTACAATAAAATTAAATGTTTTACAGTAATACTTTTTATCTGAGTCAAGAAATTGTAATTAAAAGTTTGTGACCAGCAACATCAGTATTGTGTTCTCTTTCTACCCACTGTGTGACTTGTATTAAGTTTCATCTGTTAATACAGAAGCAGAAATGCCACTTTTCACTAAGGATTGTATTTTTGGTGATATTTACCCCATTCTACTGAAACTGGTTCTGTCAGACTGCTGTGAATGACAAAACAGTCATAAGATCCTTTGTGGTTTCTGTCAATCTTCACACTGGCTCTCATCTGATAGGTCTCATCATTATTTGGTCTGACTCCACATGATATTCGGTTCTCAAGTAGAGTTCTGTACAATCTGATGTTCATCTTAATATCTCTGGGGTAGAAACCAGTGTCCAGACAGGTCAGATTCAACAAACACCCAAACATCTGGTGAAACCTGGAGCAGCAGAATTCATATTGAAAATAAAAGTTTACAAAAAATTTGGTTTTGTGAGAAAAGCCTTATATGTATGAACAAAAGATGTGTTAATGTGAAGGTTGCTGATGTGTCACTTTTTAGATGCAAACCCAGAAAGTTAAATCAAACATTAAAAATAATATTTCAACATTTCTGAATGTGTCCTTAATGGGGTTACATTTTCAACTCATCAGTATTTATTTTTCACTTTATGATGACCTCCTCAATTTATGTTACGCTCACACTCACAAAGAGTAATTAAAGTGATCTGATCTGAACTTATTCTTCTTTGGGTTGTTATACGTGATCTATTTTCTTGCAGATTTCAGCTCCAACCCTAATCAAACACACCTGAAGGTGTTCATCAAGGTTATTAGGATCACTAGAAAGTTACAGGCAGGAAAATAGCTCTCGCTGGCAAGAGTTGAAAACCTTTGATATATACAGAGGAGCCTGGAGAAGTGGGTGTACAGTAAATCAGCACCCTGAACACTGCATGTTTTCTGTCTCCCTCATCTGTCACACCGGATTTTACTCTTCAGCTCATTAGAAGTGAAAGCAAGACCTGAAATGGTTGTGTCAGATATAAGACCTATAAAATGTGCAGTGTTGGGGGTGCTCGCAGGACTGGTTTGAAAAACACTGCTCTAAATAAGAAACTAAATCTGCCAGCAGGTGGCGGTAAATGTCTTAATAAGTCATTCACGATTAATT
Organism: Labeo catla; assembly: GCA_012976165.1. Lineage (NCBI taxonomy): Eukaryota > Metazoa > Chordata > Actinopteri > Cypriniformes > Cyprinidae > Labeo > Labeo catla. Next base: position 130,616 of record VONZ01001267.1, on the reverse strand, counting down.
TAAACGCATTCACTAAACTAAACACTGCTGTGTTGCTCAGAGACGAGCAACAGTTCTGCAGTGGCTTCAAAGGTAATTTGTTCTCTCCAAACTGAGCAAAAACACATAATATCCTCCTGACTACCAGCTATTGAGTTTTGTCCTCTGTAGAGGACGTTAGTTTTTAGTGATTTCTCTGAGATCTTACATGTCACAGTGTTAAATATGGATGTCCTGTACAGAGCACAATCAGGGCTTTTCAGAGATACCAAATGTTTGGAAGTTTCACCATTACCACTCCCTCTCCTTGGCCTTTAAAAATGGTTGACATTAATTTGGTGATCAAATTTAATACCCTTATGGAAATATGATAATATTTTGTAATGATCATTTAAATCTGACCAATTTTCAAGTTGTTTGTCATGAAACAACATCTCAAGAAAATGTTATGGGGTTTCAATTCAAAATATGACTTTTTGTTATAAAACAGGACATCAGTTTCTTATATGTCCACTGTAGAGGACACTGGGACTTAAAGCATGTTTATTACCCATTTTGGGAGACACAACAAGTGAATAGGGAAAGAAATTATATTTCAATATTGCTATGAAATATTTGATATTATTATAAAAATGTTGCAAATTATTGCTCCCATTATTACACTTATTTTTGCATTATATGATGCCCAAAAAACACATTAATGTGCAAATTAGATACAGTTTATAGATACATTGTTTATAATGGGAGAATTGGGAGAAGCCATTTATGGCCATTTTACACACATTTTGCATAGAGGAAAATGGTATATTCTGTTATATCTTTCATAACATAGTTGAGAATCATCTTCATATAAAGTTTGGTATAAATAATTTAATTTGATTTGTGATTAAAACCAAATCCCACTGTTTTTGAGATCGGGAAAAAATCATCACTTGTGTCACCTGTGTGATATCCTGTGATCTAATGTGAGACAAAACATACAGGGGGATTTTTTTGCACCAGTATCTAGATTTTTTTTTATTTTTTATTATTATTATTTTAATATTTAGTTTTTATTGTGAATTGAATTTTGAATTAAGAGATTAATTAATTAATTTAAATGAAAATGAAAAATGTATTTGGGGTGGATTTCCCCACAATTATATTCCGTATCACAAATAGTGTCATGATGTGCATTATGAAAATTTATGAAAATTAGGAGGGGTTTTAATGTGACTAACTGCTATGAAAATATTTTGTATGAAAATGTAGTATGAATTACATGAAAATACCCTTTTTAACAGTTTTTGTGTGATTCACTGATTTCAGTGAGTTATTTTGAGGTTTGCTGGGGATGTGAAACACAATGAGGTTCCTGGTGGAAAGTGAACAGATTATTTTCAGTATGGATGAAACTGATCTGAACTGCTGTTGTCAGCAGGAGCACAGAAAGTCACTGAGAAGACCGACATTTTGGATTGTATTGTTGTAATCTGCAAATGTAAATATAGATATGGTCTGAATATATGAATCAATGTTTAAAAAGACAGATTCAAAGCAATATATTTTTATACACGTTTTTATATAACCTGCATTTTTACGATAATGTTCAAAAGCAAATGTCAATAAAAGATTCATGTAACATTACATGTTCCTTACATGTTTATTGGTGAAGGAAATGCGCCTTTAAGCGCATTTGATGTGCGCATGCCCATTGCCATAGCAATCATGATCGACTTGGCTTTTCTCTGTATTTACTTTGTATGCATGCACGTGTGTTGTTTGCAAACACTGCTTGATACTATTTCGACGTGGTCTGTGCAGTTTCCTGTAAACTTGAAATGGATTCTTTCTCATTGTGCGGTTTGCATACATGCACTGCGTTTATACCGGTAAGTCATTCATATATATTAATTAATGCTTTATTCTGGCGGGTGGACTAAAGTTTGTTAATTCTGTTGTTTTGGTTTTTGTTTTATTTTTTTTCTTGCGGGTGTTGTTCGAAGTCATGGTGCCATTACGCAGTAATTGTGATTTGAGTATGAGAATTGTTAAACGGCAAACTGTCTGAAGTAGTGATGGGGACTCGAGTCCAAAAGAGTCTGTTCCTCCAGTCTGAACAGCTTCACAGTCGGAGTCGAAAATCCCGAAATAGCTAATGTCTTCACTGATTCTCCAATCCCTATAGTGCATGACAATTAAGTGCAGTATATCAGCTAATAGCACAGATGGCAAAAGTACACACATCCTTTACTCAGAAATACTCATGTTTAAAAATACTCTGGTAAAAGTACTGACCACACTTTTATTTATTTATTTATATATTTATTTATTTATTTTTACTTAAGTTAAAGTATGGGCTCAGACATGTACTTAAGTAAAAAGTACCCTTTACTATTACCCGTTTTAGTGTCACACTGGTAACTGGACCTCACATCATATTGACACATTAATACCACATAACTTGCATTTAAAATCTGTCAGCTAATGAATGCATCAAGGCTAAACAACCACCATGTAGAACAGGGCATGACTGGGACATTCCCATCTAAATAAATGTTTAAAACCGTAGGTGGGGACTGTGCAAAATAAGAAAAAGGCTCTCTCTTTTTTTCACTAATGTTCAGAACTGTCTCCACCTTGTTGGAAAACAACCACCTCATTATATTCTATTAACAATTTTATTTTAGTTCAATTTAAAGTCTCACATTATGACCAGGTGTTGTTGTTTTATCTTAAAATGGCTTAAATACTATAAATTCAAGAAAACTATATTTTCTAAATTGTTATTGCATTATCATGAGTCATATTTTTCTCTTACCAAAATTAACCATAGTTTATTACAGTAAAAGTATAGTAACCATTTTTGTTTATTTGTTTTTATGTAAGGACAACCATAGTTTTACTGCACATCTCATGGTTAGACTATGGTTAGTGTAGCAAAGCCATAGTTCATTTGTGGTTACCATGGTTTAACCATAGATAAACACTGATTTTGTTTTTAATTTTCTTAAGAGTTGTGTTATTATCTGCCATAGCAGATGGCATTCCCATAGCATTCCCACTGAATGGATAAAACGATGTTTTATAACATTTGTTTGCTAATTACTACTTTAACTGTACAGTAGATGATGTCCTTTATTATAGAGTCTTTTGAGCAATGATAGTAATTTAGTTTAGTTTCGTTTACTGCTGTAGTTTTGTCTTTGTTTACTTAGTTAAACATTAAACTGCTAGCAATTCTTAGCAGCCTGTTTACAGATGAAACTGACCTGCACTTGAAGTCATCAGTTAGTACTAGACCTAGTCCACTTCCTCTCCATTCCATTGATTACTCTGATTGGCAGAGGCGCGCTTAAGCCGAATCGCGTTGCCAGTAAAGATAGAAAGATATGTTATCTAATGGTGATCCGTTAAATGCTGATTAAAACTAAAGTAACGAGCCTGGTTTGAAAATGTAAGAAGTAGAAAGTACAGATATTTGTGTAAAAATGCAAGGAGTAAAAGTAAAAAGTAATCCGAAAAATAAATGGTGAAGTACCAGAAAGATCTACTTCAGTACAGTACAATACTTGGTTACTTCCCATCTCTGGCTAAAGGAGTGAACGAAATTAAAGCCTATGTGGTGCATTGTGGTGCTTTCCCTTTTGTGCTTTCCCTTTTCCAAACTGAAACTAATATACATTTCACTTCTGTAGAGATCAGGGACTAATTTCAAACCAGGAAATGCACCCACAACAAATTTTGACGGACAACATTTTTTTTTTTTTGTATGGCCATCATCATCATCATCACATAAAGGGTCATCCCCTCTTTGTCTCTCATGTGTTTACTTTTTTCACTAATTTTCTTGTACCTGTCACTTTTACATTAACACATCTCCATCTTGTTGCAAAACAACCACCTCATTGTAATTTGTTTGCACATAATAAAGACCTACATTTATTTTAGAAAAATGTATTACATTAAAACAATGTGTTATTGTTTTTGCCTGCTTAAATGTCAAACTTAGTAAAATAATAGCTCTCAAAAATATCTTTATAGAAAAATCTAAAACTGAACCTGTTTTTGCATTATCATGGGACATATTTTGTCTTAAGGAAAATTAACCATGGCCTGTGGTAAAAGTAACCATTGATTACTGTTTGTATAACCATAGTTTTACTATAAAAACCATGGTGAAACTATGTAGTGTATCAAAACCATTGTTAATTAGTGGTTACCATGTTTTTTAAACTATAGTAACCATGGTTTTTGGTTTTATATTTAGTAAAACCATGGTTGTTTTCATAAGCATTCTGTTGTTGTTTGCTTTAGCTCCCTCTAAACCTGTTTTAAAATGTATTATTAAGTATTAAGAATTATTAAGTATTATTTCTGCTGAATTCCTACTCTTTACCGTAGTATTTATGTTCTTTTGTTAATTTTGGAGTAATTGACTGCTGCTGCTAACATTACACTTTATTTTGATAGTCAACTTTAGAAATTCTACTAACAGTAAGTAACTTTGCAATTGCATGTCAATTAGTCATTAGAGTATTAGTAGACTATCTGCTTAATATTTTCTAACACTCTTCTAAACTTTGCAAGTATATGTCAACTTATTCTACTAACCCTAAACCTAACCTAACAGTCTGCTCTGAGAGTTAGTAGACATATAGTTGCAAATTAATGAGAATTAGTCGATATGTAGTTGCAAAGTTACTTATACTTAGTAGAATGTCTAAAGTGGACTATCAAAATAAAGTGTAACCTTAACTTATTTATAATATTTATTATATATAGTTGTCACTAAATGTGCTAAAGTGTTATATATAAGTCCACTCCAATGTTTAACCTTAACAATAGTGACCGTAAAAAATGTTTTCATATATAAAGCTCTAAAAACCATACTGACTGAAGTTTTAGTGCACTTCTGGAAATGTGGGGGAAATTGTAAATGTACATATATGTAAATGTGTGCTGTTTCACATGGTTAGTGCAAACTGTCATATTGTCATAACCAGAGCAGTTTATTTCCTGTTTGCACCTTCAGAAAGTTCATCTCCATAAACAAAAGGCTAGATATGACAAAGATTTTTGGTACACATTACAAGAACTATAAAGTTTTTTACACGAGTGCCATGTGCTTTTTTTTTTTTTTACCACGAGCATTGTGCTGTTAATTTAATCGACTGTCACTTTAACAAGCCAAAATAGATTGAAAGCAGAAAAACAGAACACTGCACAGGATGTGGTGCAAGTGTTTAAAGCTACGTCTTATTTTTTTTTAACATGAGCCGCTAAATACGCAGGGGGGGCGTATTCATCAATGGTTATCTTTCTGAATTTCAGTTTGTGTACCATGGTAATTTTACACTTGTCTAGTACAAATATGTCACTTTTTTTTCCTAATTACAGTGCATACGTTTTATGCTATTTACCTCAAAAGTAAGTAAGTGACACGTGACAACATGCACCTTGGAGTACATTGCAACATGTGAGAGACATGTTGTAACATGGCGATGTGACTTCTTAAAATGTTATCTGATCGAATGAAAAGAAGAATATACATGACAAACTAAAACATTTTGTCAATAAAATTTAAATGATTCACTTTTTCAAATAAAATAATGACGCTTTTTAAGAATTAAAAAAGTTTCACAAACTGATAAATAACTGATTGGAGATGAAAATAATTGCCGATTTGTCTCATTTTAAATGATTACTAAAAACTGAGATGAAAAATTAGCTTCAGCCAGAAATTTACTTTTACTGTGGTAAAATGCATATTCAGTCATATGAACGAAAGGCTTTTGAATTTTGGAGCACTGTTTTCTCTGTATAGTGTTTCTATGGCAGCTATAGATATTCACTCCTTTAGCTTGATATCTGTGGGATTAAACTATTCAGGGCCTTAAAATTAAGATTTCAGAAAAAAAGTTTCTTAGGAACCTGAATCTAAAATATTAAGAGCTTTAGTACTTCTTGAGATATAATAGGAGTATTTATGAGACACAAACAGGTATGTTCTATGCAATTGTTTTGATAGAAAGGCAATAATTTTAAATGATAATGAAGGAAATATTCCAAAAGTTTAAAAGTATCGGGTAGAGAGGGTTTATATTGTCTCAAGGAGGAGACATCCATTCCCAGCTGGCGTTTCAACATTGATTCATTGGTGAAACAACATCAGGTATCATGGTTGAATCAACGCTGAACTAGGTTTCGATTTTTGCAAATCAGAAAGAACTTTATAGCCATGTGTGCTTACACAGACAAGAAATTTGAAAAAAATAAAAAACACACACAAATGTCAGGGTCTGTCAAAACTTCTCAAAACCCCATATTTTAAAATATAAGCAATGCCTGGTCGCTGATTGGTCCCTGATCAACCAATCACAATGAAGATCGGACTCCTAACTTCACAAAAAAGAGAGACATGATAACCAACTAGACAGGAAGAGGAGGACGTGTCTTGAACGATATCAGCAGGAACCTCATGAATTGGTTGTATAACAGGTTGAGAAATTTGTGCAAGCATTTCAAAGCTAAATACAGAGGTACAAATTCGAATGTTAATGTTTTATGAACATTGATGTTAATTAATGAAATTAATATTAATATGATTTCATTTATGTCTTTAAAGTGACTATAACCTGTAGATCAATTTTTCATTGGTTTTACTGAGAAACGGCCAAAGTGGATGTGCGATCAGTGAATACACAGCAACACACACACACTCACACCACCTCCACACACTTGATGCCTTGATGCTATAATGCACACAATCATATATTTATCTACACAATCAGCAAGTACACATTAACCCATTCACATACATGCAAATACATTTATACACATATTCAGATTCACTCAAACAAAAAAAAAAGGATCAAACTAGTTTTTTTGAGACTTCATATCATCTTATTTTTTCCCCCACATTCTTACGGCATTGTTCATTCTTACAGTATGTGTTCTTTTCATAGTCTTAAACACTAATTCAACTTTAGTGCACAGACTCTACTTATTATGGTTGAAATATGAGGATTTTTTTTGATCTCTCTTCAGTCCTGTGTCCACTGTAGTGAACATGAGAGAAATCTAATAAAAAAATTAGTTGGCACAAATCTTTTTTTTAGACTCATTTATATGTTGGAGAAGAGCAGATATCAAGAGGACAATTTTTATTTTTTGTTCCGTGAAAGAAAATTGAGGTCTGAAAGGATTAACGCACACTTCTGCTCAAGAGTTCCTGCATATGTAGAATATGTCATTTGTATATCTTAATCTAGACATTACAGAAATTAAATGAAATAAGAGCCAATAGCGTTTATGCTTTAATGCAGAACAGGCAGTATTCATGACCAATAATAAAGGCTTTTCAACACGACTATTTACTGTAAAAGTGTAGTTGACAAATAGCCATTAAAAAATAAGTGATATGCAGTGTTGGGAAGATTACTTTGGAAATGTAATAGGTTACAGATTACAAGTTACTTAATTTAAAATGTAATAAGTAGTGTAACTTTTCAATTACTTTATTAAAGTAATGTAAGTTATTACTTTTAATTACTTTTCTAAATGTCTAATATTTTCAACTGTTAATCATTTTGAAACATTTAAACTAGGCAGAGTTAACCTTACAGTAGCACTCAACACTGATTACTGTCAAACTTTAGCCTTTATCACTCGAATTAAGATGATAATAAGTAAGGGATAACATAAATCTTTATTTTGCGATAACAACTGGCTGAATGTACGTTATCTCACTTATTACACAGCTGCTTGATAGATTATTTAGATGTTTCGTGTCAAAATAATTAGACACAAAACACTGATCCGAGCTGAAATATTTGAATGCAAAGCTTCCATGAAGAAATCAGTTGCTAGCAAATGACAAGTTCAAACTAGACATTTCACCACATAAATAATTAAGTAGTAGTACTAGTTTGTTAGTTATCTTATAATCCATTACATTGTACAAAAAAAAAGGCAGCAGCTGCATTTGTATGAAACAATAGAGCGAGTCCACGATACCAGGATGACAGAATTAAGAAATTGTACACATAATATTGAATTAAGCTTTAATATTTTATTACCTAACCAAACACAAAGCTTCCGCCAAGAAAAAATTTCAAGCATATAGCACTGACTTAAGTTGCCCCGAATGAATCTGAGCTGTGTAATAATTTAATTTAAAGCACAGCCACCATAAATTCAATTTGTTTTTTTTTTTTTTGTTTTTTTGTTAGTTTTGTACTTAGATTTTTGGGCTTTTTATGCCTTTTATTGTGATAGGACAGTAGAGAGATGACAGGAAAGAGCTGGGAGGAGAATCGAACTCGGGTCACCGTGAGCGCAGTTGCACTATATGTCATAACATAAATAACATCATAACAAGAAATAGTTTAATAGCTATGATACTGGGTTTGAAATCAAATGTTTGCATAGTTATGACAGAAAACACTAGCATCTAACAGTGCCTTGGAAAAAACAATCTTAAAAAATAAAGTTTATGCATAAACCCAAGTAGGAAATAAAACAGTTATCGAATAAGCATGTGTCCTATTGTCACGAATCTGGTCGGTGTCCCGTTGTCCGCTCACCACCAGATGTCACTCTTACCTCACCTTCACACTCTGACTGTTGCACCACACTCCGGACTGCATCTCCCATCCTCCACCGCACTGATTGCGTCAGCCCCCGTGACCAATCAGGCGTTCTATATAAGCGCCGGTCCTTCCCAGTGCACTTCATGGATTGTTAGATTGTTTTGTTGTGATTGTTAGCCTTTCCTAGTTTCCTTGTATCCTAGTTCCCTGTGTTTACGTTCCTGCCTGGTCATCTCGTTTACGTTTGTCTGCCGCCTACCTTTTCGGACTCTCGCTCGCATTGTTGGATTATTCTCTTGGATTGCCCCGTTTCGGATACCGTTCGCCCCTGGTTTTACCCTTGCCTGTTTTACGGACTCCCACTGTGCTTAGCCTGCGTTGTTCCTGTTTGCTTGTTCGTCTGACCCTGCCTGCATTGACCATGTATCTGTCTCGTCCCATTAATAAAAGCGTGCATATGGATCCGCTCGCCTCTCGTCTCACTCATCCCGTTACACCTATTCTGTGTCCTAAACTCCTGAAACACTGGTGTCTCATTTTAGAGCAGTCAATGCAATTTAAAAGAAGTCAATTAAATCTATAAGTGTGTGTGGGTGTGTGGAAAAATTCAGATGTAATTCCCTTTCACCGTAAAAAACAATTTGTTGAGTCAACTTAAAATAATTTGTAACCTGGCTGCCTTAACATTTTAAGTTTAGTCAACTTGAAATGTTAAATTATACTAAGTGACAACCTAGATATTTGAGTTGAATCGACTTAAAATTTTAAGGCAGCTGGGTTACTTACCCATCTGTTAAGTTTAACAAACACAAATATCTAAGTTGTTACTTAGTACAACTTAACATTTCAAGTGAACTAAACTTATTTTAGTTGACTAAACTTAAAATTTTAAGACAGCAGGGTAACAAATTATTTTAAGCTGACTTCAACAAATTGTGTTTTTTATTTTTTAGTGTTGTAATCACTGGCATTTTTCAAAAGTAACTGTAATTACTTTAATTACATGTTTTTTTCTCAGTAACTGTAACTAGTTACAATTACATTTATTTTGTAATTAAATTACGTAATTTCGTTACATGTAACTAGTTACTTTCCAACACTGGTGATATGCTAACAATTTGTGTATGTTTTGTTAATTCATTTACAAGTGATTAGATAATAATGAACTAATCATTTACAAAACATGACTATACGTTCACAAATGATTATTAAGTAATATGCTAACGATTTACAAATCTGTTGATATCTTAAAAAATGGCATATTATAAAATAATTGAAAAGATCCTTAGTAAATGGTTAATAAGTTACTAGTTAATATATTTTTAATCACTTATATAATTGAAATGTCAATCATTCAAATGTTCACCCTACACTGAAGATCAGGTCATGAATAAATCATTTACAAATCTTTCTGCTTCCCTTTCTGCTTCCTAAAGTGTAAACAATTGATCAGTGGTAAATGTTTTACTCATCATTCATAGATCTCCCCACCCCCACCCCCGTGTGTAAACCCACACAACCTGTAACAGGCAGATGAGTAGTAGATGAGTAGACACTGATGAATAGTTTACACTTTAGATTAGGGGATGCAGAAAGATTTGTAAATGATTTATTCATGCATTTACACAGCATGTTTTGAATACTTTGTAGTGTGTACTGCAATGTAAAGGCTGACTGGTAAGGGGAAAGATGTCTTCTCTGACATGCATGGAGTATTTTAGCACTGTCTGATGTGATCTTCAGTGAAGTGTAAAACTGCTTTACATTATCACTAGATCCCACACACTCCACACAGAACACAAGTCTGTGCTGATGAGAGAAAGGGTTTACATGTTTATTCACTTGACAGCAAATAATTTATTACTATTTAAAAAAAAGAAAATAGTATTAGAATAATTGCATTTTTGTGCTTTTTAACAGACCAGCTTACATTATTTACTAATGGTTTGATCATCATTTGTTCATGATTAACAAATGCTTATTGAGATAATAGTACAATGTTGCCATTTCAATGATTAATAACTGATAATTAATGAATTAATTTATAACTTATTAACCACTTACTAAGGATCTGTTGGATTATTTCATGATATGCTATTTTTTAAGATAATTTACAACAGATTTGTAAATCGCTAGCCTATTATTTAATAATCATTTGTGAATGTATAGTCATGTTTTGTAAATGATTAGTTCATGATTATCTAATCACTTGTAAATTATTTATATTTCAATCTACAATTAAATTAATATATCACTTAATAATCATTTATAAACACAGTCATGTTTTGTAAATGATTAGTTCATCATTAACTAATTACTTGTAAATGAACTTGTAATTTACTTGTAAATGAACAAACGAAACATACACAAATTGTTAGCAGATCACTTTTTGTAAATGATTAGTTCATCATTAACTAATCACTTATAAATGACTCACAACTGACCGTTATTATAAAATGTTACCAAGAAATGCATATATTTATGTAGTGTGAAGTCTGATCTTTGAGAAAATATAAGGGGTCCCTAACTTTGTCAGTTCTTCATTGTTCATAAATTTGTCCTATGGTGTGACATTGCAAAAATTAAGATAAATGTGTTATTTTCATATAATGTTATTTATTTAATATGAAATTAACAACATTTTCTCCCATCACTTGTTGGACAATTTCAAGACAAACTTTGCTGAAAATTAAACCATTTTAGGATCACTGATATTTCCATCTCCTCTATTACAATACTCAACTTTTTTTAGAGACTGTTTTATAAATCTTGTTAACACTCAAACTGGCAAACTGCAGATGTGATGGTGAGTTCATTGGGTTTTTATTGGAATGACATTGCTGTATTTTTAATTGTCCAAATGCCTTTATGGGCCACTGCAATTTTACAAATCTACCTTTAAACTAATAATTTACGTCGTTGTTGTTTTTCATTTATTTATTAATTTCCATGTTTAGGCTTCCATACTCCACAGAGGAGAGTCGGTTGTGAGGTGGAAAAATGTCCAGATGGATCAGTGATGAATGTGAATGCATATGGATATGATGGAGAGAATTTTATTGCCTTTGATATTGGCACAATGAAGTGGAAGGATAAAAGTGTAAAGGCAAAAGAAACCTTTTTCTTGTGTTTAGAATGAGGTGTTATTTGAGTGCTTCCAAAATCCATTATTCATGATGTGCTTCTTGTTGCCGCTCCTCTGCTCTTTATGTAACCAGGTTAAAATGGTTTTGTTTCACTAGATGTTCCTGTTCATAAGCGTTTAATGCTGTTTTAAAATGGATTAAACCAGTGATTGTGAAAGTTAAAAATGGTCTGTAAGGTGGTGATTGTTCCCCCCTCCCCCTTCCGTTTACAACAACGTGGTTCAGCCCAGGAAGCCACACCTGTCAAATTGTGCTTTTAGCATTTTTTCCGTTTTTCTCCCGAACAGAAGAGTGTTACTGATGTGTGACCTGAAGCTGTCGTGATGACCTGTTTATATAAAAATACATTCTCTATGCAGACCCAATCCGGCGCTCTGCTGTTGTTCTTTTTAAAGAAGAAGAAATGCGTAACGCTTTATAATAACGTTCAGTTGTAAGTCATTTATAAGTGATTAGTTAACGATGAAATAATAATTTAGAAAACATTCATAAACGATTGATAAGTGATATGCAGTGTTGGGAAGGTTACTTTGGAAATGTAATTTGTTACAGATTACAAGTTACTTGATTTAAAATGTAATAAGTAGTGTAACTTCAGTTACTTTATTCCAGTAATGTAACTTATTATATTAATTACTTTTTTGATTACTTTTCTAAATTTCTAATATTTTCAACTGTTAATCATTTTGAAACATTTAAACCAGGCAGAGTTAACCTTACAGTAGCACTCAACACTGATTACTGTCAGACTTTCAAAATCCTTATCACTTGAATTAAGATGATAATAAGTAAGGGATAATAATATACATCTTTATTTTACGATAACAACTGGCTGAATGTACGTTATCTCACATATTACACAGCTACTTGATAGATTATTTAGATGTTTCGTGTCAAAATAATTAGACACGAAACACTGATCTGAGTTGAAATATTTGAATGCAAAGCTTGCATGAAAAAATCAGTTGCTAGCAAATGACAAGTTCAAACTAGACATTTTAGGGATACAGTGCAGTCATACCACTTTTCTTACACAAAATTTCATCATATAAATAATTAAGTAGTAGTACTAGTTTGTTAGTTATCTTATAATCCACTACAGTGTACAAAAAAAAAAGCAGCAGCTGGATTTGTATGAAACGATAGAGCGAGTCCACGATACCAGGATGACAGAATTAAGAAATTGTACACATAATATTGAATTAAGCTTTAATATTTTATTAGCTAAGCATATAGTGCTGACTTAAGTTGCCCCGAATAAGTCTGAGCTGTGTAATAATTTAATTTAAAGCACAGCCACCACAAATTCAATTTTTTATTTATTTTTTTTACTTATATTTTTGGGCTTTTTATGCCTTTTATTGTGATAGGACAGTAGAGAGACAACAGGAAAGAGCTGGGAGGAGAGACAGGTGCGGGATCGGCAAAGGACCTCGAGACAGGAATCGAACTCGGGTCACCGTGAGCGCAGTTGTGCTATATGTCATAACAAGACCATAACATAAATAACATCATAACAAGAAATAGTTTAATAGCTATGATACTGGGTTTGAGATCAAATGTTTGCATAGTTATGACAGAAAACACTAACATCTACCAATGCTTTGGAAAAAACAATCTTAAAAAATAAAGTTTATGCATAAACCCAAGTAGGAGATAAAACAGTTATCGAATAAGCATGTGTCCTATTCTGTGTCCTAAACTCCTGAAAGATTCATGTCTCATTTTAGAGCAGTCAGTGCAATTTAAAAGAAGTCAATTAAATCTATAAGTGGGGGTGGGTGTGTGAAAAAATTCAGATGTAATTCCCTTTCACTGTAAAAAAACAATTTGTTACGCCCCCCATTTTAAGTCTAGGGAGGGAAGGTGCGTAACAGAATAAAAGTTGGTGTTGTGTGTGTGTGAGATAGCACTGCAGATCAGTCAACAACCTTAAAGTAATCGACAACAGAAAAAAAAACCCCACTCTACAACTTAAATGAAGAAAAACTTAACATTTTTATTGTTGAGAGGCAAGAGGGTTTAAAGGCTTCAAGAGGGGGCTCAGGCCAAAACAACAAACATAATACCTCTAACTAGTAACAGAAACTAACTAACCTACCAAAAGAAAAGAAATAAAAATACATCAAAATACCCTAACTCCTTAACTAACATAAACAGGAGAAAACAAGTTCATAAAGAAAAGAAAATGGCACCCCCTCTCTACTTAACCCCGTTTTAAATTAACAAAAACTTAAAGACCTCTTCACAAACAGAATACAAACAAAGATGGCTTACAAGCAAATACTGGGTTCTCTAGCTGGAAGGATTGATGTACAACAAGGTGAATTCACACAATACCACTCAGCAAATCTACTCAGCAAAAATATAGTTCACCAAAAGCAACAGAAGAATCCTTGGTAAGCCAAGGAGAGAAAATCCTCACAACAGGCCTTCACACACACACACAACCACACTGGTCTGTGTTGGCACTGCTGTTTAAATCTCAACTGCTCTCTCTCATCCTCCAATCAGTGGGCACAGCCAATCATTGGTGTCAGGTGGTGGCCATTTCTTCCTCCTTGTGAGTGGAGTGGTGGAACAAAGAGAGAGAGGGAGAGAGAGAGAGAGAGAGAAAGAGAGAGAGAGAGAAAGAAAGAGAGAACAGAAAAAGAACAAATACGTCCTGGGACGTAACACCCTCAACACACAAAAAAAAATTACAAGTATTGTAATTTTAAAACACAACAGGACAAGTCTTGATAAACCCAAAACCTAAGTTCTGGACAAAGCATCAGCTACAAGATTATCAACTCCCTTTTTATGCTGGATCTCGATATTATACTCCTGCATAATAAGGGACCACCGCATTAAACGTTGGTTAGCATTAGACATTCTCATTAGAAACACCAAGGGGTTATGGTCGGTGTAGACTGTAATGGTACTAGGACTTCCACCCAAATACACTTCAAAATGCTGAAGTGCTAACAATAAAGCTAACGCTTCTTTTTCAATGGTGCTGTAATTTTGTTGGGTCTTAGAGAACTTCTTAGAGAAAAAAGATACAGGATGCTCGATTCCAGCTTGATCTTCCTGTAGCAGGACTGCCCCAGCTCCAGTAGCACTTGCATCCACCTGCAACTTGAATGGTGATGAGAAATTGGGTGCACAGAGAACAGGAGCAGTACAGAGCAAATCCTTAGCCGCGTTGAAAGCATTCATACATTCTGAAGACCACACAAACTTCCTAGATGTACTTAGGAGGTCAGTAAGAGGTGAAACGATAGTAGCAAAGTTTCTACAGAAACCCCGATAGTACCCTGCCATACCTAAGAAGCGCCGCAACTCACGCTTGTTAGTTGGGGTAGGGAACTCAACAATTGCACAGACCTTGGCCTCCACTGGCCGCACCTGACCTTGCCCAACACGTTTGCCAAGATATGTAACAATAGCCTTGGCAAATTCACATTTGGCTAGATTCAAAGTTAGAGATGCCTCAGCCAACCGGCCAAACACTACATCTAGCTTCGCCAAATGATCTTCCCATGAACTGGAGTACACTACGACATCGTCGAGATATACTTCACAGTCTGATACTCCTGACAATACTCTGTTCATAAGCCGCTGGAAGGTGGAAGGGGCATTTCGCATGCCAAAAGCCATGACAGAGTACTGTAGGAAGTTATCAGGTGTGACAAACGCTGATATTTCTGAAGCACGGGATGTTAGGGGAACTTGCCAGTACCCTTTTAGGAGGTCTAATTTTGTGACATAACGTGCACTACCAACACGGTCTACACAATCTTCCATTCTTGGAAGAGGGAAGGAATCTGGCTTAGTCACGGCATTGATTTTACGGTAATCCGTACAAAATCTATAGGTGGAATCAGGTTTAGGTACTAATATACATGGGGAACTCCATGGACTTTGGCTAGGAACGGCAAGACGATGTTCAAGAAGATACTGTACCTCAGTTTTCATGATATCACGTTTCTTCGGGTTTACACGGTAAGGGTGTTGCTTAATTGGCTGAGTGTCACCTACATCAATATCATGACATATTACTGTAGTTTGTGAAGGTACATCAGAAAAAAGTTTGGGATATCTACCAATCAAATTACTCACAGCTTCAGTCTGACTTGTAGACAAGTGAGAGAGATGGGACTTCAGATTACCCAGAACTGCAGAATTCTGCAAACGGGCACACAATGTCGGAGCATCTTTTGCCACTAACCCATCCTCCTCAGGACAATATGGTGATGGCACAACTGCAGTAGACACAGACACTGGTTTACAAGTAGGATTATTTTGAGACACATTACGTGCAACATAAGCCTTTAACATGTTTACGTGACATACTCTACTCTTTCGTTTACGATCAGGAGTACAAACAAGGTAGTTGGTATCACCAAGTTTCCTCTCAATTGTATAAGGACCAGTGAACCTAGCCTGCAAGGCTGACCCAGGTACAGGAAGCAGGACAAGCACAGAATCACCGGGCTGGAAGGTACGCACCACACTCTTACGGTCATACTGGGCTTTCATCCTAGTCTGACAGCTTACCAGATGAGTTCGAGCAATCTCACATGCTTTGTGAAGCCGCTCACGAAAAGAACTAACATAATCAAGGATAGATACTGAAGAAGGACTCTGGGACAACAACTGCTCACTGAGCAACTTGAGGGGACCTCTCACTGCATGTCCAAATACCAGTTCTGCTGGACTGAAACCCAGCGACTCCTGAACACTCTCCCTTACGGCAAACATGATCAAAGGTAAACCTTCTACCCAATCCTTACCTGTCGCAATGCAAAACTTTTGGAGCATAGATTTAAGAGTCTGGTGGAATCTCTCCAAAGCACCTTGGGACTGTGGATGGTAGGCACTGGCCAATTGATGTTTTATGCCCAACTCGCTTAACATTTGTGAAAACACTTTAGACGTAAAATTAGTGCCTTGATCTGACTGGATCGCTTTTGGTAGACCAAAGATGGAACAGAACCTAATAAGCTCTTGCACAACGGTCTTAGCTTTAACGGTGCGTAACGGAATTGCCTCAGGGTAACGAGTCGCAGAACACATTACAGTCAATATGTACTGGTGCCCTGACTTTGACTTAGGCAAAGGCCCTACACAGTCAATGATTAATCGTTCAAATGGCTCACCAATAACTGGTATCGGAACAAGTGGGGCTGGGGGAATGATTTGATTTGGGTTACCTGCCAATTGACAAGTATGACAGGAACGAACAAATTTGGACACAGATGATTTTAATCCAGGCCAAAAGAAGTATTTGGAGACACGATGGAAGGTTTTCGTCACACCTAAATGTCCTGATAAAGCACTTTCGTGAGCAAGCTGAAGAACTTGTGAACGATAATCGGATGGTAACACAATTTGGTGAACTTCTTGCCAATTCACATCAGAACGTTGCGGCTTCCACTTGCGCATCAGCACTCCATCCTCCCAATAATAGGCTACCCTAGCTTCTGGCACTTGCATAATGTCCACCACGGCATCAATGCAAGGAGCCAGGGAAGGATCAGAGGTCTGGGCAGCAACCAAGTCTTTCTTGCAAACCTTTAAAGAAAGATCTGGTAATGCACTTGATTCAGTCGGTTTTGACACAATTTCAGGTACAACACTCAACTCACATTTGTCACAATCAGGTTGAGAGAAAAGAAGGGTGTCCGAAAGATCAACAGGGATGTCAGCTTTCCTTGACTGTGCGCGGGTTACAACACAGGCAGGAAATACAGTCGAGAATTGGGTAGACAGGTCAGGTAACTCATTAATACTAGGCTTGTGTGTTACAATAGGTCTAGGAAAAACCTTACCACCAGCAAGCTCGTTCCCTAGAATAAGACTGACGCCATCTACAGGTAACCGGGAGCACACACCCACCGTCACTGGTCCTGTCACTAGATCAGACTCCAGATACACCCTATGAAGGGGAACATTAACACATCCCATCTCACATCCCCGAATTAACACATCACTACCTGTATATGACGCCGCTGAGAAAGGAAGTATCCCCTCCAAAATCAAGGTCTGCATGGCTCCAGTGTCCCTCAAAATCCTTACTGCCTGTGTCTCAGAGTCAGGGGAAAGAAAAACTGAACCAGTAGAAAGAAAGGGTTTATAGACAGCAGCATCCAACTCATTTAGTTCAGGGACAGATTGCACTAAAGCTACATTTTTAGGCTTGGAACCAGAACTTTTCTGTTTCCAGGCCTTACACTCCGAGATTAAGTGCCCTGGGTCAAGACAATAAAAACAAACCCGCTTGTCTTCAACACATTTAGGACTAGCTTTACGCCTAGCCCCACCAGACATTTCAGTTTTTGCGGAACGGCTAGCAGACTGCCATAGCTCTGAGCTCTGAACAACTGGAGATAATTTTTGTGTCTGACATGCAGAAGAAAACACATTACGATGCGTCAACACAAACTCATCCGCTATGATAGCAGCATTAGTGAGAGCTTGCACTTTCTGTTCATTTAAGTGGACAACAACATTCTCAGGGGTGCATGCTTTAAAATCTTCTAACAAGATTAGTTCTTGGAGCTGCTCAAAAGTGCTAACCTTACTAGAAAGACACCACTTTTCAAACAGTGCCCTTTTCTCTCGTGCAAATTCAACGTACGTTTGTCTGGCTGTTTTTGCGTGGGATCTAAACTTTTGGCGGTACGCTTCCGGAACCAATTCATATGCCCTTAACACCGCAGACTTCACTATATCGTAACTGAGAGATTGTTCAATAGGTAATGCAGCTATAACCTCTTGGGCTTTACCAGACAAATTGCATTGCAGAAGTAGAGCCCACATATCCTTAGGCCACCGCAGCTTTGCAGCTACGCGTTCAAATGCTGTAAAGTAGGAGTCTACTTCTGCTTCTCTAAATGGTGGCGAATATTTTTACTGACATCAAAATCAGATTCAGCAGGTAAATCAGAGGAACTATCATTGGGGTTCTGAACAGAATCCACAATTGGCACGGTCGCTGATGAATTAGAGAGTCTAGTTTGTGGTGACTGAGTGAGTCTAGCTCGCGGTGATGGAACGGGCCTATTGCGTAGCCTTAGAGCTTCCAGCTCATGTCTGTGCCGCTCACTATCCCGCTCCCGTTCAGCTTCTATCACTCGAAGCTTAATGCGCTGAACCTCACATTCTTGTTGCGTCACCTGAAGATCTAATTCTCTCAGCTTAATTGCCAAAAAAGTGTCAGAACCAGAATCTCTGGGATCCATGTTGGGAATAGAATCCAAGTCAGCGGCCTTAACCACTGACTCCGATTCTTCCTCAACAACACCCTCTGGTGCGACTAAGATGCCAGATTTCACCAGCTCCCCAAATAATTTCTCTTTGACAACCTGCTTAGTTGCCTCTTTAGGAATGTTAATATTAAAGAAGTCTGCTATGGAAATTAAATCTCTTTTACGACAACGGTTATAAACTTCCAAAGTGGGAAGTAACGTAAACGAGATTAAATCAAATTCCATATTTCCAATACCCACTTCTCTTCTCACCTCAAAAAAGCAAAAACAGCCAAGCAAAAGAGCAAAAGAGAGAAAAAGAACACTTACCCCTCTCCAGTTCCAAATGTCCATAAACAAAGCAGTTTACAATACACCAAAGGTAGCTAATAAAAACAGATAGACGAGCCCCCAAATTCTGTTACGCCCCCCCTTTTTAAGTCTAGGGAGGGAAGGTGCGTAACAGAATAAAAGTTGGTGTTGTGTGTGTGTGAGATAGCACTGCAGATCAGTCAACAACCTTAAAGTAATCGACAACAGAAAAAAAAACCCCACTCTACAACTTAAATGAAGAAAAACTTAACATTTTTATTGTTGAGAGGCAAGAGGGTTTAAAGGCTTCAAGAGGGGGCTCAGGCCAAAACAACAAACATAATACCTCTAACTATTAACAGAAACTAACTAACCTACCAAAAGAAAAGAAATAAAAATACATCAAAATACCCTAACTCCTTAACTAACATAAACAGGAGAAAACAAGTTCATAAAGAAAAGAAAATGGCACCCCCTCTCTACTTAACCCCGTTTTAAATTAACAAAAACTTAAAGACCTCTTCACAAACAGAATACAAACAAAGATGGCTTACAAGCAAATACTGGGTTCTCTAGCTGGAAGGATTGATGTACAACAAGGTGAATTCACACAATACCACTCAGCAAATCTACTCAGCAAAAATATAGTTCACCAAAAGCAACAGAAGAATCCTTGGTAAGCCAAGGAGAGAAAATCCTCACAACAGGCCTTCACACACACACACAACCACACTGGTCTGTGTTGGCACTGCTGTTTAAATCTCAACTGCTCTCTCTCATCCTCCAATCAGTGGGCACAGCCAATCATTGGTGTCAGGTGGTGGCCATTTCTTCGTCCTTGTGAGTGGAGTGGTGGAACAAAGAGAGAGAGGGAGAGAGAGAGAGAGAGAGAGAGAGAGAAAGAAAGAGAGAACAGAAAAAGAACAAATACGTCCTGGGACGTAACAAATTTGTTGAGTCAGCTTATCAACATTTCAAGTTGACTAAACTTATTTTAGTTGACTGAACTTAAAATTTTAAGGCAGCAGGGTAAACTCAACAAATTGTGTTTATTTTTTACAGTGTTGTAATCACTGGCATTTTTCAAAAGTAACAAATTTAATTACATATTTTTTCTCAGTAACTGTAACTAATTACGATTACGTTTATTTTGTAATTAAATTACGTAATTTCGTTACATGTAACTAGTTACTTTCCAACACTGGTGATATGCTAACAATTTGTGTATGTTTTGTTAATTCATTTACAAGTGATTAGATAATAATGAACTAATCATTTACAAAATATGACTATATATTCACAAATGATTATTAAGTAATAATCTAACGATTTACCAAAAAACTTAAAAAAAAATTGTATTTAAAAAATGGCATATTATGAAATAATCGAAAAGATCCTTACTAAATGGTTAATAAGTTACTAGTTAATATATTTTTAATCACTTAAATAATTGAAATGTCAATCATTCAAATGTTCACCCTCCACTGAAGATCACATCATAAATAAATCATTTACAAATCTTTCTGCATCCCCTAAACAATTGATCAGTTGTAAATGCTTTACTCATCATTCATAGATCTTTCCCCCCAGTGTGTATAACCACACAGTCTGTAACAGGCAGATGAGTAGTAGATGAGTAGACACTGATGAGTAGTTTACACTTTAGATTAGGGGATGCAGAAAGATTTGTAAATGATTTATTCATGCATTTACATGTTTTGAATACTTTGTAGTGTGTACTGCAATGTAAAGGCTGACTGGTAAGGGGAAAGATGTCTTCTCTGACATGCATGGAGTATTTTAGCACTGTGCACCTGATGTGATCTTCAGTGAAGTGTAAAACTGCTTTACATTATCACTAGATCCCACACACTCCACACAGAACACAAGTCTGTGCTGATGAGAGAAAGGGTTTACATGTTTATTCACTTGACAGCAAATAATTTATTACTATTTAAAAAAAGAAAATAGTATTAGAATAATTGCATTTTTGTGCTTTTTAACAGACCAGCTTACATTATTTACTAATGGTTTGATCATCATTTGTTCATGATTAAACTTATTGAGATAATAGTATAATGTTGACACTTCAATGATTAATAAGTGATAAATAATATATTAACTATTAACTTATTAACCACTTACTAAGGATCTGTTTGATTATTTCATGATATGCTATTTTTTAAGATAATTTACGACAGATTTGTAAATCGCTAGCCTATTGTTTAATAATCATTTGTGAATGTATAGTCATGTTTTGTAAATGATTAGTTCATGATTATCTAATCACTTGTAAATTATTTATATTTCAATCCTCAATTAAATTAACATATCACTTAATAATCATTTATAAACACAGTCATGTTTTGTAAATAGTTCATCATTAACTAATCACTTATAAATGACTTACAACTGACCGTTATTCTTGGTGTTACCAAGAAATGCATATATTTATGTAGTGTGAAGTCTGATCTTTGAGAAAATATAAGGGGTCCCTAACTTTGTCAGTTCTTTCGCCACTGCCTGTGCTGTATTTCTAATGGAATCGATAAAGGTATGAGGCTTGCTGGGGGAATTGTTGTATTTGCGGGCTTCTTGCCAAGGCCAATGTGCCAGGCTGGATGTTTTCTCCGCCATGTGTGTGAAGCGATTGGGAGGGATAGTTGGTAGTTTTGGGTTTCTCTAACTGAAGTTCGGCGGCCGCCGGTTGTTTTTCGAATGCTGTACCCCATGTCCGGTAGCGGGTAAGAGGGCCAGCAGTCCAGTATCTGCCTCTATGGTTATTAACTTTTGTATATATTAAGTTTTTTCTTCGCCGTTGTCCTGGTTTAATGTGAATGATTAATTATTACCGTTCCCCCTCGGCGTTTGTATTTGTGAGCGTAATCATTCATGTGTTCATTTTCATACTGTTTTATTCTGAGGATGGCTAAGTAGTTAGCCAGAGTAGTTTTGGCATTCAGTACAGTACTACTACTGTTGAAAAATGAATAAAACTTTGTTGCTCAATATTTCTTCCATCTTTTCAGTTTTAATAGTACATCCACTTTATTTGCTAAAAATAAAATGTAATTTTCATTAATTAAAAAATAAATTAATATTTTATGTCTTTATTTCATAGCCAGAAAAAAATTAAATACACATCACAGAATTTCATAAGGCTGTTGTAGAAATAAATAAAAGTTGTTTTATGCATTTAAATAAACATGCTAAAACAAATTTGGTAACAATAAGGTGTATTTTAAACATATGCGTAAACATAAGGTGAGGAAAAATATTTCATAGGGCCCTAAACATAACTTAATTTTTGATAAATTGACTTTAGTTTCATTCTTTTAATTAATTAGACATCTTTTTTGATTAATAAAATTAAATTTAATTAAAAAGAAGTCCAAAAAAATAAAATGGAATTTGGTAAATAAATAAATAAATAAATAAATAATACTTTGATATGTTTGCTATTTGCAGTGATTACGATTATTTTTTCATAGTATAACATTGTTGTTTTGTGCTAAGGCAAAGTATCTGTTAAATGAACTAAAATCGAAAGCACAATATGACTTTGCTCACACGATCAGTTCATGATCCAATGTTTTCAGAGTATCAGCAGAGGGATGAGTCAGGCCATAAACCTTTTTTCTTTGTTCAGTGTGCACTGAACATGTTAACTTGGAGGTAGTTAACGCCCCTGCACATTAACTAATTTTAAGATGTTGAAGCCCTCTGCTACATACCTCCCTGCATACTGTTTTAATTAATTTGTGATTTGCCAAATACATTAATTGGAGTATTCTTGTGACCACCACCTTAACCTGCTGCTCCGCCCTCTTGAGGTTTTAAAATCTGTATTATTGTATAAGAATAAAAGTGTCATATTGTATTTATTAAGATGTGTGCTTGAGTTTTCTCAGCTATTAATGCCCAAATAAATTGATCTTGTCCAGCTAAGAACGTTTTGGTTTCTTTACTTTCTATTCTGGAAGCAGATGTCAACAGAAAATTTATCTAACGGACATTCCCCGCCCTCTAAACTTGAAATGGAATTGACATTCTCTATCACTGCACTGTTTGCATACATACACTGTTTATTCCGGTAAGTCATTCAGTACGTATTAATTAAAGCTTTTTTCTTTTTTTCTGGCGGGTGGACTAATTTTTTTTAATTCTGTTTTTTTTTTTTTATTATTATGATTTTTTTTTTGCTAGGAACGAATTTAAGCTAAACACGTCCTTCAGGCTTATTTAAAAACAACATGGTTATGTGTGTTGGAGCAGGGTTGGAACATGTAGTTTGCAGCTTTTATGTCAATAGTAATCATACCTAAGAAAGAAATCATACCTCTCAATACCTTTTTTGTTTGTTCAATTTGCAATTTGTGTATTCACTGAAGAAGGTGATACGTGATCTTGATAAGCGGTTTGCCAACATTGTAGAAAATATTTTTGGTGCATCAAAAATCATGCTTCTTAAGATACCAACAGACATGCTAATCCAGCACAAATTTGGTGCATGAGAAGGATGTGCTGGTCATATAGTTAGAATATCTTCAAAAAGATGATTTATTTCACTAATTCCATTCAAGAAGTGAAACTTGTATAATGTACACATTCATTCCACACAGACTGATATATTTCAAGTGTTTATTTCTTTTAGTTTTGATGATTATAACTGACAACTAATGAAAACCCCAAATTCAGTATCTCAGAAATTTAGAATATTGTGAAAAGGTTCAGGATTGAAGAGATGTGGTACCACACTCTAATCAGCTAATTAACTCAAAACACCTGCAAAGGCCTTTAAATGGTCTCTCAGTCTAGTTCTGTAGCTACACAATCATGGGGAAGACTGCTGATTTGACAGTTGTCCAAAAGACGACCATTGACACCTTGCACAAGGAGGGCAAGACACAAAAGGTCATTGCAAAAGAGGTTGGCTGTTCACAGAGCTCTGTGTCCAAGCGCATTAATAGAGAGGCGAAGAGAAGGAAAAGATGTGGTAGAAAAAAGGTGTACAAACAATAGGGATAACCGAACCCTGGAGAGAATTGTGAAACAAAACCCATTCAAAAATGTGGGGGAGATTCACAAAGAGTGGACTGCAGCTGGAGTCAGTGCTTCAAGAACCACTAAGCACAGACGTCTGCAAGACATGGGTTTCAGCTATCGCATTCCTTGTGTCAAGACACTCTTGAACAACAGACAGCGTCAGAAGCGTCTCGCCTGGGCTAAAGACAAAAAGGACTGGACTGCTGCTGAGTGGTCCAAAGTTATGTTCTCTGATGAAAGTAAACTTTGAGTGCTGTACATGCTCATACTTTTCATGTTCATAATTTTCAGTTGGCCAAGATTTCTAAAAATCCTTTCTTTGTATTGGTCTTAAGTAATATTCTAATTTTCTGAGATACTGAATTTGGGGTTTTCATTAGTTGTCAGTTATAATCATCAAAATTAAAAGAAATAAACACTTGAAATATATCAGTCTGTGTGGAATGAATGTATACATTATACAAGTTTCACTTCTTGAATGGAATTAGTGAAATAAATCAACTTTTTGAAGATATTCTAATTATATGACCAGCATCTGTAGATGGATAGATATAGACAGCTAGAGGCACTGGACGTAGTGTCTAATGACTGATCTGTAGTGAGTATAGTATTGACTAATGTGTGTATGACTTGAAAGCTGTTTAATTTTGAGTAATGGTGAAATGGTTTCGAAGTGATTGATTTTGCCGAAAGAGTCAGGGGAATTTAGTTTGAACATTTGGATTTGTGTTTATGGTTTTGAGAAAATGAGTGATGGTTTCAAAAAATGCGTTTTAGCATTTCAGAAAAACTGTAATAAGGTTAGGGGGAAAAACATTTATAACATGACATAACATGACCATTTAAAATGACATCTGTTTTATTATATACAGCAGCTCATTTTCAGTTAAGTATTTCCAAAGAGCACTTTATTTAGAGAGTTGTTTAAGTGAGAGAACATCTCAGATTGGGAGAATTGTAATTGTTTAATCATTCCATTTATTATGTTTTTTTTTTGTTTTGTTTCTTTATTTTTGTTTTGTTTTGTTTTTCAATTATAGTTCCTGGGGCCCGTTCTTCGTATGTTGCTTATTACATCCGAGATCAAATGACACATCCAAGATGACATAATCGCGCTAATCGTGACCTGACTAATTCGGTTCTTCGAACGCACCTGTTGTTGATGATTAGTATGGCTGGATTGAGTTATCTGTTGGTTTAAAAGGGGCTATGTAACGATACTCAAAACCATGATCAGCAATGCAGCGATTGGCTGGCGGCAAGACAGCAACGTAATGACATCATATGATTAAAAAACACACCTGACGAAAAACATGACAAATTTCTGGACTTTTATAAGGAAACAGCCAAGCGAACAAAACTACATCATGTTATAATAGATCAATGAAATGTGCACTGTTTTTATTTTTTTATTTTTATTTTTATTTTTTTTTACATTATTCCCAATTATTTATATTCACGATTTCTAATATTTGTACAGACTTTATATTTTTTTATTTCAATGTAATATTTAGCAATTCATTTAATTTTATATTTGAAACAAATTTGCTACGTGACAGCATTAATTAAAATTTCTTAAGGGTCAAGATCTTACATTATCTGTATCTCATGTGCTCCATAAAGCCACTGCTGTCATCATTCAAATTAATGCACGCCTCTACATTATCTGTATAACGAGTGTAAGATTCTAATACATTTATAAAGTAATTATTTTATGACGAATAAATTTTTAATTAGTAAACCTGGCTGTCTATTATAGATTACACAACATTATTATATTATTTTCAAATACATTTTTTAAAATTATTATTATTTTAAATTATTGTCCCTGGGTCAATAGTACTCTTGTAATAAAGTAGTAGTGGTTGGGACAGATTTTAAGTATCAATTCTGCTTAAATGCAATTTGCTTAGATGCAGTCTAATCCTGTTTACATGAAATAAGCCTGCTCCCGAGCAGGTTTACGCTTACGGATCTGTTGCTATGACAGCAAGTCCCGGATGAGCTTCGAAGAACCGAATGATCCAAGATCATGCGAAATCTTCAACAATCAAATCCAGCTAACTTAGTTAGCGAGGTACGAAGAACGGACCCCTGGAAAGAAAATTGGAATTGTTGCATCTCTAAACATGGGAAAAACCAAATGTATATTTACTGCATTAAACATAACATCAAATCACAAAACACTGATTAAACTACAAAAGGCCACAGACGCATGTAAATTACAAACTAAATTCACTTTGAAGAAAAAAGTCATTTTTCAGCACGTGAAGTGTGTGGGTCTTTTTCATTCATGTTTCAGTCACTCTCAGAGAGCATTAACCTGTACATCACAGTTTCCTGTGCAAGTTTTCTGTGCAAGGCAGCTGCAGTGTTTTTGTCTATGTTGATACTGCAGGCAAAAACACTGTTTTTTCATGCACCTCTCAATTTTGAGGGGTTTTTTTTTTTTTTGGTGTTTCTTTTATAGCACTTCTATTTCTATTTGTGTCAATAGATTTCAATTGCAATACATATTTTTAAAGGTAGTTTTCTCAAAATTAGTATTTTTTTCTTACACAGAGAGATCTCCACTTCAGCAGCACTTACACACACCAAGCTTTACATTTTATTCCTGTCTATATCCTGAAGGTTTTTGCAGAGGGATTTGCTCATAAATGTATTGCTTGATTTTTCTTACAAAATAACTGTAAAAATATGTTTTCTGAATTATAGAATGACAAAATGAGATACCCAGAATTCCCTCTGTGAAACATTTGACTCTAATACACCAAAACAATTAAACAAGAATTTTGAAACTGACTTCATCTAGTGTTTAGATTTTTGTACTAGAAATGTATGCAAATTATATTATATTAAATAATGTCTCTTTTGCATATTTAAACCTAACATTTTAGAAAACATATGATACAAAACATGTTTGCAATTATCAGTGTAATCATTCAACTGGGTAATTAAGGCGATAACTATTCGTTTTTTTTTTTGTTTGTTTGTTTGTTTTTTTACCCTATTCACCTGCAGTGTCCTGCCTTGACGATGAATTAAATTGATGGCGCATTGTTTATGGTAAAAATTTATTAATATGAAGTATATTAAATACACCATAACTATTTTTCACAAATACAATTTAAAGTAAACTAATATTTTACTATAAAATAGCATTCCAGATGAAACTGCATCTGATTGTTGAAACCACATATTCTACTCCTCCCAAAATGTTAAAATAACAAATGTATGAGACCATTTTATAGGATATATGGCATGTTATATTCAGATATGACAGCCATAAAGCAAGAAACATTGCGTGGATGAGTAGCTGAGTAGTTTCTCAGCAAACTGACGTGCAAAGAGATACAAAAAAAACTGAAAGTACACTGTAAATTCTAATTAGAAAAGCTTACTTAAAAAAGCATGCAAACCAAATACACATAAAATAAGAATATTAAATTAAAAGGGAAATGTGGATAATTATTTATTACCGGTCCCCCGGCATTTTGTATTTGTGTTTGTATTTGTGAGGGTGTTTGTGCAGGGGGTTTTAGGGTAGGTTATAATCATTCATGTGTTCATTTTCATACTGTTTTACACTGACGACGCCTAAGTAGTTAGCCAGAGTGGTTTGGGCATATATTGAGTGATTTCTTTGGGGTGTATAGATGTGTGTAATGTAATTGATGCACTTATAGATTTTTGTACCTCTGATGTTTGCTGTGCAGTGTTGGGGAGTAACTAGTTACATGTAATGGAATTATGTAATTTAATTACAAAATAAATGTAATTGTAATTAGTTACAGTTACTGTGAAAAAATATGTAATTAAATTACAGTTAGTTTTGAAAAATGCCAGTGATTACAAAGGGGATTACATCTGAATTTTTCCACACACCCACCCAACCTTACAAATTTAATTGACTTCTTTTAAATTGCACTGACTGCTCTAAAATGAGACACCAATGTTTCAGGAGTTTAGGACACACAATAGGACACATGTTTATTCGATAACTGTTTTATTTCCTATTTGGGTTTATGTATAATCTTTATTTTTTAAGATTGTTTTTCCCAGGCATTGTTAGATGCTAGTGTTTTCCGTCATCCGGAGGTCCTTTGTCGATCCCGCTCCCCTTTCTCCTCCCAGCTCTTTCCTGTCGTCTCTCTACTGTTCTATCACAATAAAAGGCATAAAAAGCCCAAAAATATAAGTAGAAAAAAAAAGTCTGAATTTATGGTGGCTGTGCTTTAAATTAAATTATTACACAGCTCAGACTCTTTTGGAGCAACTTAAATCAGTGCTATATGCTTGATAATGTTTCTTGGCAGAAGCTTTGTGTTTGGTTAGTTAATAAAATACTTAATTCAGTATCATGTGTAAAATTTCTTAATTCTGTCATCCTGGTATCGTGGACTTGCTCTATTGTTTCAAACTATTTTTTTTTTTTTTTTTGTACACTGTAATGGATAATCATTTATTTATAATTATTTATGTGGTGAAATGTTGTGTAAGAACTGCACTGTGTCCCTAAAATGTCTAGTTTGAACTTGCCGTTTGCTAGCAACTGATTTCTTCATGGAAGCTTTGTGTTCAAATATTTAAACTCAGATCAGTGTTTTGTGTCTAATAATTTTGATACCAGACATCTAAATAATCTATCAAGCAGCTGTGTAATAAGTGGGACAATGTACATCCAGCCAGTTGTTATTGCAAAATAAAGATGTATATTATTATCCCTTACTTATTATAATCTTAATTCAAGTGATAAAGGATTTTGAAAGTCTGACAGTAATCAGTGTTGAGTGCTACTGTAAGGTTAACTCTGTCTGGTTTAAATGTTTCAAATGATTAACAGTTGAAAATATTAGAAATTTAGAAAAGTAATCAAAAAGTAATTAAAAGTATTAAGTTACATTACTTTAATAAAGTAATTAAGTTACACTACTTACTACATTTTAAATCAAGTAACTTGTAATCTGTAACCTATTACATTTCCAAAGTAACCTTCCCAACACTGTTGCTGTGTAATGAAATTGTGTATAATTGGTGGGAACTAATTTTAAGATGTTGAAGCCCTCTGCTAAATACCCCTGCTCCTTGCCTGCATACTGTTTTAGGTAATTTGTGGTTTACCAAATACATTAGTAATTGAAGTATTCTTGTGACCACCACCTTAACCTGCTGCTCTGCCCTCTTGAGGTTTTAAAATCTGTATTATTGTATAAGAATAAAAGTGTCATATTGTATTTATTAAGATGTGTGCTTGAGTTTTCTCAGCTATTAATGCCCAAACAAATTACCTTTCTTTACCTTTTATTTTGAAAGCAAATGTCAACAGGAAATTTATCTAATGGACATTCCCCGCCCCCTCACGGTCTACGTAATTAGTCCTCTTCTCGGTCTTCACATTTTGTGGTTAGTTTCGAACTGCTTTGCTGTTGTGCAGTTTTCTCTAAAGGTGAAATGGAATCGACGTTCTCTCTCATTGTGTTTGCATACACACACTACGTTTATTCCGGTAAGTCTTTCAGTATGTATTAATTAATGTTTTTTTTTCTGGCGGGTGGACACATTTTTTTTAATTCTGTTTTTTGCGGACAAAATGGTTGAAGTAGTTGAGCCTGAATTTTTTTGAGCCTCCATTTTTTTGACGTAGTGTCTAATGACTGATCTGTAGTGAGTATAGTATTGACTAATGTGTGTATGACTTGAAAGCTGTTTAATTTTGAGTAATGGTGAAATGGTTTCGAAGTGATTGATTTTGCCGGAAGAGTCAGGGGAATTTAGTTTGAACATTTGGATTTGTGTTTATGGTTTTGAGTGATGGTTTCAAAAAATGCGTTTTAGCATTTCAGAAAAACTGTAATAAGGTTAGGGGGAAAAAACATTTATAACATGACATAACATGACCATTTAAAATGACATCTGTTTTATTATATACAGCAGCTCATTTTCAGTTAAGTATTTCCAAAGAGCACTTTATTTGGAGAGTTGTTTAAGTGAGAGAACATCTCAGATTGCGAGAATTGTAATTGTTTAATCATTTATTTTACTCTTTTTTTTTTTTTTTGCATTGAAAAAAGTATTGTTTTGTTTGTTTGTTTGTTTTTGTTTTTGTCATTAAACATGGAAAAACCAAATGTATATTTACTGCATTAAACATAACAGTAAATAACAAAACATCGATTAATCTACAAAGCCACAGAAGCATGTAAATTACAAACTAAATGCACTATGACATATTTCTTAAGTTACCCGCAAAATGCAGGATAAAGGGATTTGAAAAAGTCATTTTGTGGCACATACATGGTGGAAAATGTCAGTATAACAACAACAACGTGGAACTTCAGAGAGTGCTCTGCCGTCGTGAGCAGACGGAAAATGACACTTTCCTGTGTTTGTTTCCACTGCGAGTCAAATTTGTTACTGCAGGTTAAGCCCGTAGCCATAGGGGGTTCTAACGACCCACCCCATCCAGCCAAAGGTCTAGAATTTATGTACGTTGTTTTTATTTTTTTTTATAAACAAGTGTTCTTTTAAATAACAACGCACTTTTAAAGCCATAAAACTTATTAAATATCTTAATTAGTATAAGAAAAGTGTTAATTATAATTTCAAGAGGTCTTAAATTTGGGGACGGAAAGACAAGAATCGCGTTATGGATTAAATGTGCTAGTCATTTGAAGCGCTTGGATCACAGCGGCGGAGCGCAAGTTTACTAGAGCAGATGAGTTTACTCGCGAGCACGGAACAGCGCTGTGAGATCCAGAGTAAAGCGCTTGAAGTCGGTGAAGAACACGATGACATGGCGATTTAAACAGATGAAACAGCGCTGACAAACAGCAGAAACACTGTGCGCAACGATAGTCAGAATCATTTAATATGGATTATTTTTACTGTAACACTGACTGCACTATGGTATTGCGGCAGAATTGTGCGACATATCGAACTGTGTTACATGTAAACTTCTATTAAATCTATTAAAGGAGTAATGGAATATAATTACAGTATTTTGTGATTAATAGCGTTTGTGCATTTATACTAAGACCACTGTTCTTTATACAAATACCTTAGCCATGTAGTTCATTTTTATACCATTGTATTGAGGTGAATGATTACTATTAATAATTTCATCATATAACAATAAGGTTGTTACAATTTTTACAGATGTTACTGTTTTTGATAATGAACATTATCTGAGCTTTAAATCAGGATATCAGTTTAATATATTACTAGACATCTTGCTTATTCCTTATTAATTCTATTTCTGCAGGTCTTTAAAAAAGTAACAAAAAGCCTTAAATTTGATTTTTTAAAACCCTGCATAAAATTTCATTCCTTGATATCTGTATTTTGAAAAGGAGGAAAGACTGCATAGGGCTCAGAGGTTGAAAGGAGCCCAGAATGGGGGCTTAGAAAACTCAGTGGAAGGGTGTCATGGCTCAAGGAAGAACACAGTATATTCTGACCAGGGGCGATTCTAGAACCTTTTTTTCAGACTGTCATCAACTTTATTGTTTGTTCAATTTGCACAATGAACATGGGTTGGATTTCTTACTTTTGAGTTCTTAAAGTACACCAAATTAATGAATTTCACTTTAAAATGTGAAGAAAATATAAAATCTAATATATAACCCCCCTAGAGGGACACACGTCCACCCACCATTTCTATATGTGGCAGTATAAAGAATCTGTGAATTTATTGCGTTAAAAATGTCTTTCATTTAATTAACTAACTTATTGCTTTAGGTATTTGTGGATATTTACTGAACAAGGTGATATCTTGGTAAGCAGTTTGACAACATTGTAGTAAATATTTTTGGTGAATCAAAAAATCATGCTTATTAAGATACCAGCAGACATGATAATACAGCACAAATTGGTGCATGAGTAGTCACCAAAATGAAGTGTTTGAACCTCATAGTTAAATACAAAATGGGTGGGTACTGAAAAAGGTCCACTTTTTGGAAAAAAAGAACCCCCCTTCTGCTAGGCTTGCTACGGGCCTGGATGTGGCACTAAACGAGTAGGATCGCATAAGTTACAAGATACTACGGACAGGTAACTGTAAAAATAAAGTGTTTCTCTGTAAAACATTTGACTCTAATATGTCAAAACAATTAAATAAGAATTTTGAAACTGACTTCATCTAGTGTTTAGATTTTTGTAATAGAAATGTATGCAAATTAGTGCATATTTCATTAAATAATGCCTCATTTGCATATTTAACCCTAACATTTTAGAAAACTTGTAATACAAAAAATGTTTGCAATTATCAATGTAATCATTCAACTGGGTAAGTAAGGTGATAACTATTAGTTTTTGTTTTTACCCTATTCACCAGCAGAGTCTCGCCTGACAATGATTTAAATTGATGGCGCATTGTTCATGATAAAAATGGATTAATATGAAATATATTAAATACACCATACATTTTTTTCACAAATACAATTTAAAATAAACTAACATTTTACCACTGTTGGGAAGGTTACTTTGGAAATGTAATAGGTTACATATTACAAGTTACTCAATTTAAAATGTAATAAGTAGTGTAACTTTTCAATTACTTTATTAAAGTAATGTACCATTACTTTTGATTACTTTTTGATTACTTTCCTAAATTTCTAATATTTTCAACTCTTAATCATTTTGAAACATTTAAACCAGGTAGGGTTAATCTTACAGTAGCACGCAACACTGATTACTGTCAGACTTTCAAAATCCTTTATCACTTGAATTAAGATTATAATAAGTAAGGGATAACATACATCTTTATTTTGCAATAACAACTGGCCTGATGTACATTATCTCACTTATTACACAGCTGGTTGCCACAAAAGCAAATAGTTAGACATGAAACACTGATCTGAGTTGAAATATTTGAACGCAAAGCTTCCATGAAGAAATCAGTTGCTAGCAAACTGCAAATTCAAATTAGACAGGCATTTAAGGGATACAATGCAGTCATACCACTTTTATTACACAACATTTCACCACATAAATAATTAAGTACTAGCAGTTACAGTACTAGTTTGTTAATTATCTTACAATGTACAAAACAAAATTGCAACAGCTGCATTTAAATCAAAAGAACGAGTTCATGAAAACAGGATGACATAATTAAGAAATCGTACACATAATACTGAATTGAGTTTTAATATTTTATTAGCTAACCAAATCAGAGCTTCCACTAAGAAAAATTATCAAGTGTATAGCGCTAACCTAAATTTCGCGGATGAGTCTGTGTTATTAGATTTTACCAGTTGTTATCGGGGAATAACATACCTTGGAATGTCATGACTGACCAATTAGAGTCAAGCATTTCACAGAGCCATGTGAATATATACTTCCAGCATTCCAGATGAAACTGCATCTGGATGTTGAAACCACATATTTTACTATTTTATAGGATATATGGGTTAGGGTTAGGGTTAGCCCTAATGCAAGAAACATTGCACAGATGAGTAGCTGAGTAGTTTCTCAGCAAGTTGACGTGCAAACAGATACAAATAAAACTGAAAGTACACTGTAAATTCTAATGAGTAAACGTTACTTAAAAAAAAAGCATGCAAACCAAAACAAAGTAAAATAAGAATATTAAATTAAAAGGGAAATGTGGATGATTATCTGTCCTGCCTACTCAGCAGTTCACCCAAAACTGAAATTTGTTATCATTTACTCACCCATGACTTTTGTTCATGTTCAGAACACAAATAAAAACATTTTCAATGAAATCTGAGAAATTTCTGGCCTTCTAATGAATGTCTGTTCACCTTAAGCTGTAGACAGTTGATCATATAAAGCAATCAGCTCTCTTCAGAAGACTTGAGACACTTTTCCACCCTTTAGGCCAAACTGTACTCGTTAACCATTACATTGTCTGCTGATCCGGACCAAGTCAATACAGATATTGTTTCATTTTTCACTGTTGGGCTGTTAACAATTCAATTCAATTCAATTCATATTGCTTTATTGGCATGACATACTTATACATATTGCCAAAGCATTGTACATAGCAAATACAAATCAAAACAAAAATACATATAACATACATCCATAAATAAACAAAATACATATAAAATATATCCATATATATATATTCATATAAACATTAATGGTTTTACTAATACAGATGTGTTCACTCTTTACTTCTTAGTTTGTGGCATTTATAAATATGATGTGCTACCAAAGAGGAAGTAGGTCCTTCACCAAGTAATATTATTAATTTGTCATTTTCATGGAGTGACTGAAACTCAGGAATGATCTGCTGTATTTGACTGTAGAGTGAGTCTCTTAAGGATGTGTATTTGTCACAGTGGAGGAGGAAGTGTTCCTCCGTCTCAACTGCTCCTGATCTACATTCATTACAGATTTGCTCTTCTTTAGGTAACCACGTCTTTTTATGTCGTCCTTTTTCTATGGCCAGCTGGTGGTCACTCAGTCTGTATTTTGTCAGTAAATGTCTGTGTGTTATATTCTTGACTGAGACCAGATAGTCAGCCAGGCCGTACTCTCTGTTGAGTTTCAGATAACATTGGAGACGACTTTGTTCTTTAGTTTGTTTTTTCCAATGTTGTATGTATGTCTCCTTCTCTTCATTCATAATTTCTTTGATTCTTCCATATTTTTCAAGTTTGTTGATATTAAGTGCTTTGTTAGTTAGATCTGACACCATTACACACAGATGACTTTTTTTAGTACTCATTTTTTGTGTTTGTAGAGCTTTATAATGAAGAGAATCTTCAGAACTAGAGTTTAAGTGGATCCAGAACTTTAAAACTCTTTTTTTAATGATTAGATTTAGGGGGACACGGCCTAGCTCTGCTCTGCAGGCGTTATTAGGCGTATTTCTGTGGACATAAAGGATACTTCTGCAGAACTTTACATGCAGAGCTTCTAAAGGGTGTTTGTGCCAATCTTTATGGCTGTAGTTACTCGTTGGGCCCCAGATCTCGCTTCCATACAGGGCAATAGGCAGTATGACACTATCAAAAATCTTTGTCCAAATTCTAATAGGGATGTTTATTTTGAATAATTTTGTTCGTATGGCATGCAGTGCCCTGCGGGCTTTTACAAGTAATGTTTTTATTGCCAAATTGAAATTTCCAGTGGGAGTTAAAACTAGACCAAGATAGTTGTATTGTAAAGCGTGTTGAATTTTGGTGTTGTTTAAAGTAAATATATGTTTGTGTTCTAGATTTCTGGGTTTTTTCTGAAATATCATGATCTTAGTTTTTTGGATGTTAACTTCTAAGGTCCAATCATGGCAGTATTTAGTTAGAATGTCCAGGTTGTTCTGGAGACCTTCTGGTGTTTTAGACAAAATTAGCAAGTCGTCTGCATACAGTAAATATTTGACTTCTGTGTCGAATAATTGTAGCCCTGGACTATTTGATTGGTCCAGTAGATCTGCCAATTCATTTATATATATGTTAAATAAAGTCGGGCTGAGGCAGCAGCCCTGTCTCACTCCTCGCAGTTCAGAAAAATAATCTGTTCTTTGTTGTCCAATTTTTACTGCACATTTATTTTGGTTATACATGTTTTTAATTAAGTCATATATTTTACCTCCTATGCCACTTTGAATGATTTTATAAAACAACCCATTATGCCAAATGGAGTCAAAAGCCTTCTTAAAATCTATGAAGTATGCAAATATTTTTCCATTTTTCTTTTGGTGTACATGTTAATTTATTAATGTGTGTAGTGTGTGAATATGGTCAGTGGTTCGATGTTTAGGAAGGAAGCCAATTTGAGATTTGCTGATGACATTGTGCTGCTTTAAGAAAGATGAAATTCCAGAGTTGATTATAGAGCAAAATACTTTTCCCAGATTACTGGTTACACATATCCCTCTGTAGTTATTAGGATCTGTTTTGTCTCCACTTTTAAAGATAGGAGAGATGAGTCCTGTGTTCCAGACTTCAGGGAAAATGCCTGAACTCAAAATCAAATTAAATAGTTTGAGTAATGCAGTCTGCAATTCAAGTGAGCTGTTTTTAAGCATTTCATTTTTTATGTTATCAGGGCCACAGGATTTCTTACACTTGAGGGATTTCAGTTTTCCATTAAGTTCTTGTTGGCTAATTGGATAATCTAGTGGATTTTGGTTGTTTTTGATACACGATTCAAGAGCATTCAAATTTTCAAGGACTTTTAACTGGTTGGGGTTATTCGGAGAGTCAGTTTGATGTGTATAAAGCTTTTCAAAATAATCTTTCCAAATTTGTCCATCTTGTATGGCTATTTCTTGCGGCCTTGAATTATTTAGACTGTTCCAAGTGCTCCAGAACTGCCCCTGATCAATTGTGTTTTCAATCTTCTGAAGTGTGTCATTATAATAATCCAATTTCTTCTGTCTTATTGTGTTTTTGTATTGTTTCAGAAGTTCTGAGTGCTTTAAACATAATTCTAAGTTGACTGGATCTTTGTGTTTTTGATTTGAAATGAATCGTAGCTCTTGTCTAATTGTTTTACAGTCATGGTCAAACCACTTTTCAGAGGATTTTTGTTTAGCTCTATTTTTGTGTTTATATGTGGTAGTTTCTTTTAAATTAGCCTTTTTTGCTATATTTTCAAAAATGTCATTAATATGTTTAATTGCTAAATTAATTCCTTTCCAATTATTACCATATGCTGAATTGTTAAACAGTGTTATGGAATTGACTATTTCATTTGACTTCAGTATTTTAATATATGTTTACAGAGCTCTTTGGAATGCAACACAAATGTTGTTGCCTTGTTAATGCGAGAGTTAAGATATGGTGCCAGTGAGATTAAATGGCATCATTTTCTTTTTTGGGTGAACTAGGTATGTGTCATGAATCTGGTCGGTGACCTTCCATCCGTTCACCACCAGATGACCGTGTCACATCACATAGACTGTTGCTCTACACCGCGGACTACGAATCCAGTCACCTCTCGCGCTGATTGCGTCAACACCTGTGG
The DNA here is from genome assembly GCA_012976165.1 of Labeo catla. Classification (NCBI taxonomy): domain Eukaryota; kingdom Metazoa; phylum Chordata; class Actinopteri; order Cypriniformes; family Cyprinidae; genus Labeo; species Labeo catla. Next base: position 93,389 of record VONZ01001267.1, on the reverse strand, counting down.
CCAATCAGGCCTGTTTTGCGTTCCCTAGTTTCCAAGTTTCCTAGTTTCCGTGTTCCCGAGTTCCTAGTTCCCTGTGTTTAGCTTTTTCGCCTGCCCATTTCATCTTGTCTGTCTCGCCGTGTGCCTTCTGGACTGTAGCTCGTTTGACGGATTATTCCCTCGCCTTGCTCCTAACAGATTACGTTCGCCACTGATCGACCCACGCCTCCCTCTCGGACTTCTCTTGTGCCTCACCCCAACATACCTGTTTGTTATTGTTTCGACCCTGCCTGTTTTCACTATGTCTTTGTCTCGCCATTTGAATAAAAGCTTGCATTTGGATCCGCTCGCCTCTTTCCCCACGTTACAGTATGCCACATACTAGTGACTTTAATTTTACATTTAAAGTACCTTTTCATTATTTTTTAAGAATTTCAAAAATCAGCATTCATGTCCTGCATTAAACAGCGGGTGAATACCACTTCAGATGCACTGTGATTCCTCTGAATTGAAAAGATGATTTTTTTAAATAATTATTTTATTTGTTTGGTTACAGCCTAAAATGTTTTATTATTCTAAGTGACCATTGATTAAATAGAAGAATTTGATAAAAAAAAAAAAAAGAATAGCTTGTGTGAACTTTTGTCACTGCTGCAGTCTGGTTAGGGAATCCCCAAGAGCTCTGACACGATTTGAACACTGCGGCTGGGTCATTCTGTGTCAAATCAACCAAAAAATTCCCTGGCTGAATTTTTTTTCTGAAGAAAGATAGACTTGTATAGTGATGAAAGCCAAAATATTAAATGTCATGGATGAGTATTTACTGGGTAAACCAATATTTTGTAGAGGGAGGTCAGAATGGTAATTTTCACCTGAAATTCAGAGTCAAGGTACAGGGGGGTAAAAATGACTTCGGAAAGATGGCAGCATCATAATGTTATTTTTACATAGAGATTGTTAGCTCTATTAGTAAAATCTGATGATTTTAGCCATCTTTGTTGCATTATGTGCCAATGGTGACCATTCAAAAAATGTTTTTCTTCAAAGTTTGCATGTCTGTAACTCACAAATTCTTTTTTAAAGATTTATTTTTGGGCTTTTTTATGCCTTTATTTGGTAGTGTAGATAAGACTGGAAAGCACTGGTTGAAGAGAGAGGGGAGTGGGATCAGCAAGCACAATTGCACTGTATGTCGGCACACAAACCGCGAGGCTATTGGTGCCGACTAACTCAAGAAATTTGAAAGATATCTTAATGGCCTTTAGATATTGGATCTTAACGCCCTATGAGATTCGCTTCCAGAGATACTGGAAATTCAGTATGGCTTAAAGTCGTTAAAATGTACATATTTTCAGTGGTCAAAAACCAATTGTGGGTCAGTTTGCAAAAATATGAGACTTCTTTTCTTTTAAAGAGGAATATCTGAAGAACAAATAATGTTAAAGCTACAGATGTACAGATGACCACTTACCATTGCATTTAGAAGCTTATTACAAGTAATCCTGTTAGTCGAACTCCATCTATGTAGGCCTATGTATTTTATCTAAAAGTGTAGGCTACTTTAGTACTTTTCCTTGCTTTACCCATATAGCTAAAAAGCCATGTGTTGACTCTGGCATGGCGGCATTAAGGTTGCACCTCTCGTGGTCGAAGAGTCTCCCTTCGGTTCCTTCCCGGCCGGCTGCATCGAGCTCCGTGAGCTCTGCGGCGACGCTGGTGAGGAAGAAGGGTAACCTGATAGTTACAGTTCGGAACGCTCCGATGGGCCAGCCCCCACGGAAGTCCGACTCGTCACGCCGCCCCGTCAAGTTGCCGAAAGACAGCGCCGGTTCGTCCCGGTGCGAGCCCTGCGTTTCCTTCGGCACTCCGGAGGAAGATCGGATGTCTATCGCGGCATCAGAGGAGGGGCTTACGCCAGATGAGGCGGAGGTATCCGCAGAGCAGCTCCCTTCCACGGTGGCTGCTCGGTCGGAGGCCGACGCTTAACTGGCGGCCATGCTTCTCCAGGCAGCCAAGAGCATCGGGTTGGTTGTGCGCAAGCCGCCTTCCCCCGAACCCTCATGGCTGGATGATTGGTTCTTGGGGTCCTGGACAGGACCTTGACTGCAGTGGCACATCAACTGCCTTAAGTTGCTGGCTGTGTTTCTCACGCTTCGTCGGTTCCACCTGATGCTGCGAGGGGAACATGTGCTAGTCCATACAGACAACATGGTGAAGGTCGCTTATATCAATCACCAAGGGGGTTTGCGTTCCCGTCGCATGTGGCAACTCACCCACCATCTCCTCCTTTGGAGTCTGAAGTGGCGACTCCATCCCCAGGTGGTCCAGCATATTTGGAGCCGATTCGGGGAGGCTCAGATAGATCTGTTTGCTTCTCCAGAATCTGCCCATTGCCAGTTGTTTTATTCCCTGACCGAGGCTCCCCTCGGCACGGATGCCCTGGCACACCGCTGGCCCCAGGGCCTAACCAAGTACGCCTTTCCCCCAGTGACCTTGTGCAAGATCAGGAAGGACGAGGAGCAGGTCTTACTGGTTGTGCCTTATTGGCCCACCCGGACCTGGTTCCCAGAACTCATGCTCCTCGCGACAGCCCCTCCCTGGAAGATTCCCCTGAGGAAGGACCTTCTTTCTCAGGGGATGGGCACTATTTGGCACCCACGCCCCGATCTCTGGAACCTCCGTGTAGAACTGATTTCCTCCCGGTTTTTAAGGTAACTCAGGTATTCGGGAGGACGCCTCGGTGTCGGCTTGCTGCGCCATTCCCTTCGATCAGTGCGCTTTCCCCTGTGGTTCCCCGTGGTGAACCCTGGGTCCTCCGTGCCCACCAGTTCAAACTAAGTGGAGTAGTTCATTACTGTGCTGGTAGTGGGTTTCCTTCGCCCCCTTCCAGTGTGGCTTAGATATTTCTAATTTTCTCCACAAGTTCCATCATGTTCCTCTAACTTGACAAAGGATTTATATTTTAACCTTACAGTGCATGTATTTTGTCTCTGTCTCCGCCCCCCCAACAGGTGCTTGTATCATCTGCATCCTTGCGGGGCCCCTTCTAAGCTGGCTCCCAGGGCATTGGGGTGGTTACGCATTGCGCACTTTGTCCGGCACGCTTGCCTGTTGGCATTGTCCTCAATGATGTAACGCGGTTCAGGCTTGTGGCTTTTTCCATAGGGACCCCAAATACGTCAGTATTGATGTTATGTCGTAGAGAAAGAGTGAAGGGGAACGTCTCGTTTACAACTGTAACCCTCGTTCCCTGATGGAGGGAACGGAGACGTTACGTCCCTCTTGCCACAACCCTGGACTGTGCTGGAGATGCTGGTGTTTCGGCTCCTTAGCAAAAACATGAGTGAGTGGATGCACGCCGCCATTTTATATACCCGTATGTACGGGGGTGTGGCGTGGCTTGCAAATTCCACTCGCCAATTCTCATTGGCTTTTTCTTCTAAAGATCGGAGGTGATAGGCTCCCAAGGGAGACCCCAAATACGCCAGTATTGACGTAATGTCTGTGTTCCCTCTTTTAGGGAACGAGGTTTACAGTTGTAACCGAGACGTTACTTTTTTTTATTGATTGGCAAGTCTCCTGTTGGAAAAAATTGGTCTCCAAAGTCTCCTGTTGGATGTTACTGTATTCTAGACTAAAAGTGAACATGCATTAATTCATCTCACAAAAAAAAAAAAACAGATTCAGTATTCCTCAGAATGAATAAAAACTGTAAAATGCAAACGCAACCCTGCAATAATTAAATGTTAAATAAAACAAATATCCTTTATGTATTTAATCCCATTTTCTTAAACAATGTCTTTGCTGCCAACCTTTGATGGTGTGTGTAAGTACTACTGAAGTAGAGATTTACGACTTTTTGTTTGCAGTAACAAAAAACGGAAACTGCTGCAGAGTACAGATAAACTGTGGTATGCACAGGGCAATGCTGTCTGTTTATCTGAAATGCTACAACACATTTTTTTGAAACCATTACTCATTTTCTCAAAACTTTAAACACAAATCCAAATGTTCAAACTAAATTCACAGAATCGCTGACTCTTCTGGCAAAATCAAACAATCACTTTAAAACCATTTCACCTGTACTCAAAATCAAACAAAGCTTTCAAATCATGCACATAGTAGTCAATACTATACGCACTACTTTAGATCATTCATTAGACACTACAACAAAAAAAATGGAGAGCGCAATGTCCAGTGCATGTAGTTACCAAAAAAAGAGAGATTGTTTACTGTATATAGTAATTTTTTAGCAATAAAAAATTTACATAAACATACACACACTCAAAAAACACACACACTCAAAAGGAATCACACCTAATTTTGGTGAATATGCAAAAATGTATCTATCTATCTATCATCTATCTATCTATCTGTCTATCTATCTATATTTCTATCTATCTCTCTATCATCTATCTATCTATCTATTTATCTATTTTTTGTATATTTACATATATATATATATATATATATATATATATATACATATACTCACACCTAACTTTGGTAAATATACCATTTTGGAGGCAAGAACTGTCGCAAAATGATTTTTTCACACACTGTTAGACATTTCAAAGGGTTTTTACACTTTTTACACATTTAATTAAAAAGTAAAATTCATCAGTATACAACTGTAATTCATTCATTTTAATATAGATTTCAGTAGATTTTATAATTTTTAAACTGAATTCATTTAAATTTATTTTATGTTTACTCTACATAGGTACTACTGGCATTCAATTGAAACAGAAACAATAATTACAAAATATCAAATACTTTATTTAAAACAATGCTACATACATTGTAACACTTAAAAATACAGTCTTCCACTGCTGGAACAGTGCATCTTCACCATTTCCCTGTCTTAGGATGTTTTGCAGTGCATTGTGTTGTATCCTCTGAATTTATCCTCACAAAGAATCTATAGGCAACAGAAACATAATGGAGAATAATGAAGACATGCAGCCAAAGAATCCACAGCCATCTGCAAAACCCAGGCCTGCTCCAAAACATGGCCACCACCTTTGCTCACCATTCACTTGTTACAGAAATGTCTTCTCTGAAAAACAAGAAGTAGAAATGGCACACTTTTAAAAGGAAAACCACACACAGAATACACTCAAAACCATAGTTCTCCATTTGTCCATTGTCTGAGGTTGGCATGCTCATCTTTCTTGATGCTTCATTGCAGCTGCCTTTAAAACACAAACACAACAAAATGCAATAAATCTTAAATTCCATTAATAAGTATAACAAACTAATTCTAAAACTAGAAAGGCAGCTAACAGTTAGCCATATAACTTGTCTAACCTAGCTGAAGGATCGGATGATCCTCAAATACAAACTGTGTGTGTTTTGCCTCAGAGCAACCATACATTTGTGTTGTTTTGCTTTCTTTTAATACTTTCTTCATTTATTCTTCATTCATTTATTCACTTATAATCATTTTTCCATTTAATCATATAATTATTTATAATAATCATTATAGTTATTTATATATTCCTTTTTATTGATTCATTAATTGATTAGTCATTTTTATTATATTATAGTTGTTTTTTTATATATTTTTTCCATTGTTGTTTAGTCTTATGACTGTGTGGTTTCAAAGGCTGTTTGTCTTCATGAATAAGAGATACAAGGGAATGTTTATAGAAACTCAAGGTTTATGGGATGTTGTGAATCAGACTGGTATAACAATACTTGTTGGATTTGTGTTCTTCAGACGAAGTCTGAGCATTGAGACATACGCAACTAAAACTATTCAACAAACTGCTCCTTTTTATGATCATTACTTCGTCTCCTGCTTCTGCTCTTCACTTTCATTGGCTTTTTCCTCAGTCAACTTCTTGGCTGATAGAAGACTGTTAATAGTGTTTTGGGTATTTTGGGTACCAGACAAGACCTCCTGTTAACAGGGTTTGGGTATTAGACCTCTCTGCTGACGAGTTGTTCTGTTACCGGACAAACTGATATTTTCTGACGGGATCTGGCGTCCGGGGCTGGATCTTAATTTTCTAGGCATGGAGTATTGCTGGCTTAAAATGGTCTGGAAATTAAAAATCGCACACAGAATTATAGGGACAACGGCAACAATCAAACGATGAACATTTATTACTAAGAAAGAACACCCATGGACAAAAATATAAGACAAATTAAATTTATCGGGGTGAATACAGCATACATTTTACATACATTTAAACTCATTTAACAAGCTGTTTTGAAATAAAAATGTAACATTTAAAAGTAGCTTTTTAATTTAAGTGTATTCAACCATTCACTGTAATAGTAAAATTAATTAAACGTAAAATTAATAATTAATTTTGAATTTGGTAGTCTCTCTCACAAACTAACTCGAGCCTCATCTGCCACAACATATTTTAAGTCATCCTAAATGTGACATCAAAATGGATCGGGGAATCGTCAGACTGACCGATCATGTCCCTGGCCGGTCGATCGGTGCATCTCTAGTTTTTGTGTTTAATTATTAAGCCAACCATAAATCATTAAAACTCAAACGCTAAACAAGAATAAACCAATAGTGTACATTTTATGAAAAACCTAGAATCATAGAATCGAACAACTCTTAGCAAAAATAAGAAAATAACCAATAATAAAGGCTTTAACATGCCTGTTTAGTGTAAATACAAATAGACAAAAACTGTAGTAGATCATTGCAGTAGCTCTCTTCTATCTCTAGAATGTGACGTAAGCTATGTGAAACTCCAACTTAAGTTAATTTTATTTTTACTTTTACTAAGCAAGACGACACCATCTACACATGACTTCATTTCCCTAGCAGCAGTGCAAACACTCATGTATCATACATCACATGACTTTGAATAACTGCAAGTGACTCTGTTGCCTCATAACTTTAGTTAGAGCACAGAATAAACACTGCCACAAGTAAGGCCATATCGGCAAGTCCCTCCCCTACACATCTCTCTCCATGACACATTTTTTATATAACAGGGCAGTAAATGAACCAAACCTACCCAAACTAACTTGAACATAAACACACATAATATTGCTAATGCAAAAAAACGTCTTTCCCAACTCTAAAGAAATACCCATAATGCATCTGGTTGCTAGCACTGACTGCCAGGTCATTACAATATGTTTAATTCATGCCTACGTTGCTAACATAAAAATCTGATATGAATGTCCCATGTTTCTGCCACAATACAATGGTTAGAGTTACTACAGTAAATCTGTGGCAAACCAAGTATTAACAAGTGTTAATAAGCTGCTGTGTCATTTGAATTATTGAAGAAAGAGAGATTATTTGGAGCACTCTCCTGCAGTTTGACTATATGTTGATGTCCTTAACACCGTTATTGTCTTGCATTTATCTTTCCTTAGAGAGACACCGTCTCCAGTTTGTTTACACCGTCCTCACCAAACCTGATGGGTTCTCCGGTCCTGTGTTCAGTGCAGTGGGTCTGTATGACGACAGACGGATCTCTCACTACAGTAATGAAGAACAAACCTGGAAAAGAGACCATTCTGATGCAGAAATCTGGAGATATACAGAAGAACCTCGTGATTCTAGAGACTGGTTTATAAATCTGGTTAACACTCTGACAAACTGCACAAGCTCCAGATGTGATGGTAAATTCTTTGGGTTTTTATTGGAATGACGCTGATATATTTTTTAAGTGTCCAAATTATTTTACAAGCCACTGTCATTTTTAAATTACAGCCTATTTTTCAACTTGTAATAGTTTATGTTGTTGTTTTTTATTTAATTATTAATTTACATGTTAGGCCTCCATACTCTACAGAGGAGAATCGGCTGTGAGGTGGAAAAACATCCAGATGGATCAGTAATGAATGTAGATGCATTTGATGAGTATGGACATGATGGAGAGGATTTTATTGCCTTTGATACTGGCACAATGCAATGGAAGGATAAAAGTCCAAAGGCAAAAGAAACCAAAATGAAATGGGACACTGAGAGAAATCGCAATCAGTATCTCCAGTCATACCTCAACAACTGCATGGACAGGATCTCCACATTTAATGTGTCGATAAGCAGTATGTGTTGCTCTAATGCCTTCAGTGTTTTGAACTCAATCATTTGTCTTTTTGTTCAGAATCAGGTGTTATTCGAGTGGTTCCAATATCTTTTATTCATGATGTGCTTCTTATAGCAGGTCCACCAGCTCTTTACATGTTTAGATCTGCAGCTCCTCATGACCAAAGCAAGCTGATTCTGACCTGTCTGGCCACTGGTTTCTACCCCAAACACATAGAGATGAACGTCACACAAAACAACATCACACTCCAACCATTCAGCTCTACTGGAGTCAGACCCAACAATAACCAGACCTTTCAGATGAGAACCAGTGTGGAGATAAACAGAGATGAGAAACAGAGTTATGAGTGTCACATCCTTCACAGCAGTCAGATATTTACAATATTATGGGGTAAATATGACCATATTAACAATCAGAAGTTAATATTGTGTGCAAAATTGTTGTACAGTAGCTCCTACTCCAGCTGGCAGCTCACAATTTCTCAAGACATAGTATTTACTTGCTGTATGATGTTATAGAATGGTTACAACATTATGTTTAATTTTTTTTCCTGCAGATAGAAATCTGGAATCTAGAAGTCACCATTGGGCAGCAGTAGCTGCAGGTGCTTTTGTAATTGTGGTTCTTTGCATCATGTCTTTAATCTACAAAAGCAGAAGGTTAAATGGTGAGTTTATATTAATTAGAGTAAAAGTTGACCCAAAACTAAATGTCATTATTGAACTGTCATTATTTACTCACCCTCATATTAATCCATATTGCATGCAAAAATAGACATTTTTTTAAGAACTTCCACATGTATAGCACACTATAATAGCATGTTTCAAATGTCATTTTTCTCATTCTCATTTGTCTTTAACCTCAAATTAATTATTTAATGAAATATTTATTCAGCATTTAAATATGGAGACCATGCTGTAAAATCTAGGATCTTTAAATGCTTATGAGTTTAATATGAAATCAAGTGAAGCATATACTAAATAGGTATGAAATCAACATGAACTAATTCTAATGTTCTCTAATTAATATTGTATCATCTCCAGGCTAGATGAACTTTAATAGTTCCACCACAGAACATTGTGAAAACATCAACTCCGGGTCAGTGGATCTCCTGCAAGTGAAAGTGACATGAGAATCAAATACACACTGGTGCAGATGATTGACATTCCAGGGCCCGGTTTATGGCAGGAGCCCCTCCCTGACCACAATAGCGGACGAAGGTTTGCTACATTTTGATTGGATCTTGGTGGACTAACATAAGCAAACTGTCCAACGCCATCAGATAAAGATGCCAGGACAACAGCCAGACACCTCTTAGAAGGCAAGAAGCAGACCTTTGGTGCAAAGCCCAGGAAGGACAGAACTTCCTCTTGGTCAAACTGCAGTTCCTGCCCTTCACCCACCTACTGACTGATTCCTAAGGTTTTGGCCTGCAACTGACCATAAAAATCCATCCAAATCCTTTCATAAATATGTTTTCAAACCTTAAAACTGATGCACACTACAAACATCTTATACTTATTCAGAGAAATAAGTATTCCTAGTTACAGCAACGTGTAGCGTGTATCTTAAACAAACTCAGCTGTTAGAAATTAATGGGATAAATTAATGCATGCATGACAGTTCAACCTTTTCCCATCATGTTTGGACTTAATGTGTTCGTAACATTATCAAATGCATTCTGGTTGTGGTTTGGAAAGTTGGAAATGCACCAGAATAACTTTAGTGACACTTTTCTAACTTTTTGTTTGGACTATGCAAATAAGCTCTACAGGAGGAAAGATGGAACCAGCCAATCACAGCACAGAAATGGAGATGTGCCAAATTACAACCTCCTCCTCATCAGAAGGGGATAAATGTACTGTTAGATCGCTGTCTCCATGCCTAGACAATTAAGATCCAGCCCCGGATGGCAGATCCAGTCAGAAAATATCAGTTTGTCCGGTAACAGAACAACTCGTCAGCAGAGTCTAATACCCAAACCCTGTTAACAGGAGGTCTTGTCTGGTACCAAAAATACCTAAAACACTATTAACAGTCTTCTATCAGCCAAGAAGTTGACTGAGGAAAAAGCCAATGAAAGTGAAGAGCAGAAGCAAGAGACGAAGTATGATGATAGAAAGGAGCAGAGTTTATTGAATAGTCTTAGTTATGTATGCCTCAATGCTCAGACTTTGTCTGAAGAACCTTGAGTTCTATAAACATTCCCTTGTATCTCTTATTCATGAAGACAAACAGCCCTTGAAGCTACACAGTCATAAGACTAAACAACAATGGAAAAAATATATAAAAAAACAACTACAATATAATATAAATGACTAATCAATTAATGAATCAATTAAATTAATATATAAATCAATATAATCATTATTATAAATGATTATATGATTAAATGATTAATGATTATAAATGAATGAAGAAAGCAAAACACAACACAAATGTATGGTTGCTCTGAGGCAAAACCCACACAGTTTGCATTTGAGGATTGTCAGATCCTTCAGTACCCTTCCAAAAGACACTCCTTGTTCTGAGTCTGAACCCTGTGAGGTAAGGGACACTAACAAAGCAACAAAGTTCTGAGTCTCCCGTCTGAGTCTTGCATGCTCCAAGCTAAGGACCTTCAGCACCTACTCCAGGGCCACATCTGTGTGTTCCAGACCTTGGGACCCTTGCTGCTCCAGGAGGCTGTCGAAACGGATTCCTGCTCCTTCCCCCACTGTACGGCTACCAGCGCAACCAGTGGGAGAAGTCGCCGCCACCGGACTGCTCACTTGCATTTTATGCATCTTATGCACTTTATTCCTTTTTCATTCATGGTACTCATTTAGTAGTTGTTGATTACTCTTGTCTATCTTTTGTTAATAAAATGTATATTATTAGAACTTGTGTCTTCCTTGTGTTTATAATACAGTAAGCGGTTCTACAAGTTAGAAATCCCACCAATCTTTCTTATGTGATGTACTCATAACCACACATTAACTGTGATCCAAGAATCATAACGTCAGCTGTGACATGAGAACCCATCACTACACTATTTCTCCTCCCTAGGTTGGTGAAAGCATAATTCACTGCACTGTCTTGACCGTTCTCAACTTAATGTCCACCCAGTGAGTCTCATCCATATTTACCGCTGCTGATAATTTAAAGCATTAAACTCACCAGAACAGTGTAATCATCGGTCAGACTCTTTCTTCATTACTGGGCTTAAAGAACAGTTACCAATAACTTTTCTAGTCATTTGTGACTATGGGGCTTTTTTAAATTGCTTTTTCTGATGATTATATGTATTTGTCATTTCCCTCTGACTTCATATTATATGAAACCTTGAGTACAATACCATTTTTTCATTTGTAAATAATTAAATGCATGCAAACGATTAAATCTCAATAATATATTTTTTTATATTATATATATTGTGGTGAAACGTAAGATTTTTCTTTAGCCCCGAATGTTTTTGTATCGCTGTATGATTTCCGAAGGATTCACGGAATTTGTCAAAGTTTGAATAAATTAATCGAAAGCCGGTCATTACACTTCAATCAAATCGCGATATGGACTAGTATCTGAAAATATTACGCCGCAAAATGCTGTATGTTCTGCGTGTCTCTTTATGAATAAATGGTGCAGACGCAGGCGCGGTTTCCGTTACTACACACAAGCGCGTGCGACGCTCGCGGTGATTTCAGCGTCTGCCATAAAAATGCATGAACAACATCTCAAGAACTGCTCTGAGAGTACTTAGTAAGCAGTTTACTGTTTCATTTGAGTAAACCAGGGTTATATACTCACAGAAATGTAAAGGTATTCACGGAAACCCGTCAAAAAATAAAAGTTTAGCTTGTAGACATTGTGGCAGAAATACATTACTATCATTCAGTAGAATGCATGTACCTACAGTACTACTACTACTTGGGGTACTACTACTGTTGAAAAATTAATAAAACTTTGTTACACAATATTCCTTCCATCTTTTAAATTTTATTAGTACATCCCCTTTATTTGCCAAAAATAAAATTTAATTTTCATGAATTAAAAGATAAATTAATATTTTATGACTTTATTTCATAACCAGAAAAATATAAATACACAACACAGAATTTCATAAGGCTGTTGTAAAAATAAATAAAAGTTTTTTTAATGTATTTAAATAAATAGACATGCTAAAACAAATTTGGTAACAATAAAATATAAGGTGAGAAAAAAATAAAACATTTCATAGGGCCCTAAACATAACTTAACTTTTGATAAATTGACGTTAAATGGTATGTTTCATTGTTTTAATTAATTAGACATGTTTTAAAAATAAATGGGGCCCTATTTTTGCATGCAAATATATATTTTTAAATGTATTATTTTATTTGTGTAATATATTTTTGTAAAGTTATAATTTTGTGATAATGCTTTGATATGTTTGCTATTTGCAGGGATTACTATTTACTTTTTTTCATATTGTAACAATATATATATATGTATATATATATATATATATATATATATATATATATATATATATATTTGCCACTGCTTCGGCAAAGTAACTGTCAAGTAAACTAAAATCGAAAGCACAATATGACTTTGCTCAAACGATCAGTTCATGATCCGATGTTTTCGCAGTATCAGAAGAGACAGACAGTCAGATCATCAACCGTTTTTCTTTGTTCAGTTTGCACACTGAACATGGGTTAACTTATAGCTCTTATTTTTTTAACTCTCAAAGTGCACCAGATTAATGAAGTTAACTTTAAAATATATTAGATTTTCTTCTGGCGGGCATGCCATCCGGACCTCCCTAGAAGGATCCTGATTCACCCACCTGTGTCTAACAAAATCTTACATAATTACGATGTGATCTCCCATTCACCATTACTAGTCCCTGATGTTTTGCCGCCCCAAATGTTTTCAAATCCTAGAAACGCCCCTGGGTGGGACAACACCCATAAACAGAGAAGTGGCGGAATGATGTGTGCAATGCATTCTCACTATGCACAAACGAACTTAAAAAAATAAATAGATAAACATTTTCTGGCAATCCTAGGAAACCAGGGGCACCACCGTTACAGTATTGGCGCCCGAACAGGGACCATGAACTAAGATTAAAAAGACATTCTCAGTAACTGATATTAAAGAAATGTTGATTTATTTTGAAAGTCAGAAGGGTGTGAATTACATAAAGCTGTGTACATTTAACCTATGAACTGGATTTTTTTTTTTTTGTGAGCTGAACTGTTTGAATCACCAAACACTGTGAAGTTGGATGTGTATGATCTTTTGAATGGTGTCTACTGTGAACAAACTCTGCAATCAAGCTTTAATGCTTACAAAGTGTGTTACAAAGTTTAATGTGCGTTCAATGTGTATGTTGTGTATTTGTGGATTGAACTGTTGAATTTGAGGGTTATTTACCATTTGGTGGATCTGGGGTGCAGATCCAAATTACATATTGGGTAATAATATTGCTATAATTGCATATATGTTGGGGTGTGCTTTGTTTCAATGCAATAAGTCACAACAGCTTTCATTTATATTACACTATTTACACATTTAACCCTGCCCCTAAACCTAAGCATTTTTCAACAGAACACAAGATATAACAGGTAGATACAACTATATTTACAGTTTATTAAAAATGTATTAATATTCCAAGTGTTCCGAGGCAAAACGATTGGTTTGTGAGAAAAATAGACGCGATCGCCGTCTCTGTCCGCCGTCCTGTGTTCTGCTGCAGTCTGTCTGTGAGCGAATTGAAAAAATGCCGCCATTAGGGATGGGCGGATCGATCCTGAAGTATCGATACTTTCGATACTGACGTTGTATCGAAAGGATCGATCCTCACGTAAAAATATCGATTCTAAAGTGCATTTTTTAACCATTATTTAATTTATTTAGCAAGAAACTAGGTGCATAAAATAAGCCTTTAAGATGAACAATAGACTATTAGCGGATCACTGTGTGGGATAGAACTATTTCTCCTGCTCATCGGCACACACGCAAATGCTGAAAGACAGAACCAATCGATCACAGATAGCGTTCGCTGCTGACGCTTCGCTTACAGTGCTTGTTCAGTTAGGGCAATAGAAGCAGCACAACTATTTTCAACATCGATAATAATCAGAAATTATGTTTCTTTAGTAGCAAATGATTTTAGAATGATTTCTGAAGAATCATGTGACACTGAAGACTGGAGTAATGATGCAGAAAATACAGCTTTGATCACAGATGCTTTTTAAATTACAATTTTCAAAATATTAAAATAGAAAATAGTTATTTTAATAGTTATATTTCCTAATATTGCTGTTTTTATTGTATTTTTGTTAAAATAAGTGCAGCCTTGGTTAGCATGGTTAAAGACACATTACAAAATCGTACCGACCTCAAACTTTTGAACAGTATATTGTACATGAAATATTTATTTAATTAGTTAACTATTTGTGCTAAAGTTTCACCTTTAGGGGTACAACAGCCTGGCATCCTTTTACAAAAAAATAACCATGGTTTTACTGCAGTAACCACATTTTCCACATATTTGTAGTAAAACTGCAGTAACAACAAATTTACCATGGTTAACACTCTCTCTTTTTCAGCTTGCTTCCTTTTACCATGGATAACACTACAGGAACATTATTTTACCTTAATATTTGTAGCAAAAACCATTGTAATAATAATTAATAATGATAATAATAACAAGAATAATTTTAGTCATTTTTATTTTAAGTAATTTTTTAATAGAAAGGTACACCTTTCTGCCTTATTTACCCTTAATGCGTGAGTACTTGTATATGGTATTAGTATGCTTCCTGGGTTTTAGGGGTAGAGAAGGTGCACCTTTGAGGTTACTGCTCCAGTAAAGAGCTAAAATACAATTTTGGTACATTTCATTTATAGACTTTCAAATCTAATGTTTATAAAGTGAGTGTAATTACTTGTTGTATTCTTTTAATAATTTTGTAGGAGCCATTTTTTGTATTGTTGAGATATTGTGGTCCACTGGGTGGCGCTAAATAATAGGTATAACTAATGCGCCTGTGTAATGAGCCAGGTGGCGTCGGTAATGGGGAAGCACACGGTTTTTGACCGTGCTAAAGGGTAACTTGCCTGCTAGTATGGGAATAATGCGGTATTTAGATACGTGCTTTGTGTACAAGTTACGAATTTTATATGCACGTTCACGAAGAAAGGAGAAGCAAAGATCGAGGCTTTGTTTACTCATCTGCACAAAATAAAGACATTCTGCTTGAATCAACTTTAGCATGCATGGACTCTGATTGCACGCGTTAATTACGTGCTCACTCCTGTTACCAGCGACAACAGCAATGGAAGGCTGTAATATTAAGTCAAAAACCCCTGCTTCCAGTGGTCTGTGAGCATAATTTAATTGGATTTCACGTCAGCGACAGATCTTGAACACGCATTTCAGCTCGGGACGGATAGTGGATCTTGGACTTCATTTGCTGTTCCTGTTGGATTCGCGTTGGATTTAGTTGCTGTTCCTGTTGGATTCGCGTTGGATGTTTGCTGTCCTGTTGGATTTGCGTTGGATTTCGTTGTGTATTTGAAAATTTCAATGAGTTATGTTTGGAGGCTCAGGAAGCACATGAATCTTTGTTGACTTTGTTGCCTGATAATGAAATTGAGAAACATGATATATGGTTCAAGGCAAAAATGATTCCAAAGAATGAGTTTATTGAACATTTCAATTTATGGTTGTCCACATCTGTAACATGTCAGGAAATGTCTGAAGGGGTTAATGATGTAAATTTTAATGATGAGGTTGTCCCAGAGGACAGTGTTTCAAACGTTTTAAAGGGTAACACTGACTATAGTAAGCACAGTTCCAGTAGTAGCGGTTCTTCCACTGTATCAGCTCGTGTACAGGCCGAGGCAGAGAGAGCTGCACTCATGGCTCCTGCTGCATTAAAATCTAAACATGCAATTGAAACAAAGCAAGAGGAATTGAGAAAACAGAAGGAACAACTTGAATTAGATGCTGAAATTGCAGGAAATGAAATGTCTGATTCAACAAGACTAAAGATGTTAAATCCACAAGCTACTGAATATGTGCCAATGAGTCAAATATCAGTGGGTACAGCTGGAGTAATTTACAGCAGTCCATCACAACCAATTGGTGCTACCTCTAATGTTCCATCACAATCAGTTGGTGCTACCTCTAACTTCCCATCACAATCAACAAGAATGCAGCACAAAGGAGGATTGAACACTTATGGCACCAGCACTCACCAACATCAGGACTCACAGTTGCCAACATCTTGAGCCTGAAATAGGTTATCCATTAGCTAAAAATCTTTTGAAGGAGCAATTTGGTAATGATTTTAAAATCGCTGCTGCATATATGGATAAAGTTTTAGGCTGGCCCTTGATAAAGACTGAGGACGCACAAGGGTTATATGCATATTCCTTGTTTTTGCGCTCATGTTGTAATCTTATTGGTGACATCTCTTTTATGCAAGAGCTCAACATGCCAAGTAATATGAGAACTGTGGTAATGAAATTACCTTTCAAGTTGAGAGAACGATGGCGAGAAAAGGTCTGTGAGATAATGGATTTGATCCAAGCCAGACCCAATTTCTCACATCTTGTGGATTTCATTGAACGACATGCAAAGATGGTTTCTGATCCTGTGTTTGGATGTATTCAAGACAAACAACAAGGTGTAAGCAAGACTGGTAAGATATTCAAGGGAAACAGTTTTGCTACAAATGTTGTTACCTCAGTTCCAGTTAAAAACTTGCAGCAAGGAACTCGTTTTGTGAGAAAGATTAATGAAAGCAAGACTTGCTTGTTATGTCAAGGCAATCATGTCTTGGAAAGGTGTTCTGCTTTAAAGAAGTCACAGCGAGAAAAGCTTGACTTGTTGAAGGAAAAAGGAATTTGTTTCAGTTGTTTGAAGTCAGGACATGTAAGCAAAGAATGCGATAATCGTCTTGTTTGTGAAGTCTGCAAGCAAATGCATCCTACAATTTTGCACATATATCGCAAGTTGACAGCTGTAATTCCACAGGCAAAGGACACTGAAAAGAGGAGCAACATTGTCTCTACCCAAACTTGTGGCCATACAGGGGCCGGGAATGAAAAGTGCTTGCTTTCAATTATCCCAGTGAAAGTAAAATCAGGTAAAGGTCAGAAAGTGGTTCAGACCTATGCCTTTCTGGACCCTGGGAGCTCAGCCTCGTTTTGTTCAGAGCAGCTCATGAATGAGGTCAATATTAGAGGAAAAAGAATTAACATCTTTTTACGTACTATGGGACAAGAGCAGCCTGTGTCTTGTAATGTCATTACTGATTTAGAGGTAAGCGGTATCAACAATAATAAGTTCTTCTCTCTACCTGAAGTGTATACACAGAAGAAAATGCCTGTCAATTCAGACAATATAGTAACGCAGGAGGATATTTCTAAATGGCCATATCTGGACAGAGTAACCTTTCCTCACATTGAAGCCAACATAGGTTTACTGATTGGAGCTAATGCATCTCAAGTAATGGAACCTTGGGAAATAATAAACAGCTATGGGGATGGGCCATATGCCATTAGAACCCTACTGGGGTGGGTTGTTAATGGGCTTTCAGAAACGAGCAGTAACTGCAAGGATGAAACTGGTACACCCTCTGTTACTGTTAACAGGATTTCTATTAGGAGGCTTGAAGAATTGCTCCAAAGTCAGTATAATCATGACTTCAGTGAAACTGTTGTCGAGAAAGAAGAGATGTCAAGGGAGGATTTGCAGTTTATGGAAATAATGACGAACTCTTCAAAATACAGGATGGTCATTATAGCCTGAGGCTACCATTTCGAAATAATGATGTTGTACTTCCAAACAACTTAAGTGTTGCCAAACAGAGATGCAATGGTTTGAGAAAAAGGCTTGAAAAGAATGAATTGTTGCATGATGAGTATACTCGTTTTCTTTCTGATGTTCTGGAGAAGGGATATGCTGAAAAGGTGCCAGAATGTCAATTGGATCGTGACGACGGAAAAGTTTGGTATATTCCTCATCATGGAGTATTGCATCCAAAGAAAGGAACATTGAGGGTTGTGTTTGATTGTGGGGCAACGTTTAGAGACATTTCACTCAACAAACAATTGTTGCAAGGTCCCAATCTTATGAATTCACTTTTGGGAGTGTTGTTACGATTCAGACAGGAAACCATAGCACTGATGGCTGACATTCAAGCTATGTTTCATCAGGTCAAGGTAGCAGAAGAAGATGTGGATTTTCTTCGGTTTTTATGGTGGTCTGATGGAAATTTGAAGCAGGAAGTCACTACATATAGGATGATAGTCCATCTGTTTGGAGCAGTGTCTTCTCCAAGTTGTGCATGTTATGCATTAAGACGAACGGCAGAGGACAATCAAGCACTCTTTTCATCAGAAGTGATCAACACTGTTTTTGATTGTTTCTATGTAGATGACTGCTTGAAAAGTATCTTCTCAGAGGAGGCTGCTATTGCCATGGTGCAGGATCTTGTTGCTCTTTGCCAAAAGGGCGGATTTTGTTTGACCAAATGGACCAGTAATAGTCGTAAGGTACTGCAATCAGTTCCAGAAGAGTACAGAAGTAAAGACATCCAGTATTTGGATTTAGACAGAGACAAGTTGCCTGTAGAAAGGACTTTGGGGCTTCAGTGGTGTGCAGAAGCTGACACGTTTCAATTTAAACTGCAGTTAAAGCCCCATCAGTGCACAAGAAGAGGGATTTTGTCTACTGTTAGTTCAGTTTATGACCCTATGGGATTTCTCGCTCCTCTTATGTGGCCCGCTAAGTTGCTTCTACAGGAGATGTGTAGACAGAATCTGAGATGGGATGAAGATGTATCTCCAGCTCTTCAAAGGCAGTGGACTTGTTGGATTTCTGAATTGGATGAAGTGGCAGAGTTTCAAGTAGGCCGATGCTTGAAACCTACAGATTTTGGACAAATCATGCATGCCTGTTTGCATCATTTTTCAGATGCCTCTGAAAGAGGGTATGGTATGGTTACTTATCTTAGGATGAGAAACAGTCATGACAAAGTGCATGTAACATTTCTGCTTGGTAAGTCCAGAGTGGCTCCCCTTAAACCTTTAACCATTCCTCGCTTGGAGTTAACAGCAGCTGTTCTCTCTGTTAAAGTGGACCAGATGTTGAGAAGGGAATTAAGACTTCAATTGGAGAATTCAGTTTTTTGGACTGATAGTCAAACTGTGCTCAAGTACATCAAGAATGAAGACAAACACTTCCAAACCTTTGTTGCAAATAGGGTCTCTTACATCAGAGATCGGACATTGCTTCAGCAATGGAGATATGTTGCCACCAAGGAAAATCCTGCAGATGATGCTTCACGTGAAATGCATATCAAGGCATTTATGCACAGTAAAAGATGGATTGCAGGTCCTAGCTTTCTTTGGAGAGCAGAAAAATATCAGTTAGACCCCAAAGAGCAAATTGTGAACGTGCACGAAGATGATGATCCAGAGATCAAGAAAGATCTTAGAGTGAATGCTGTTATCCTGCAAGATGTACAGAATGCCAGTAACCGTCTTATTACATACTTTTCAGACTGGAAAAAATTGAAGGTGGCAGTTGCTTGGATACTCAAGGTAAAAAAGCTACTAAAAAGGATATGTCTCAAAAGGAAGGAATTACTGTTGCTGGAAAGGAATTGCAATGCTACGAAAGCAATCATAGATGCACAAATGAAGTCATTCAAGGCAACTTTAGGTGGACAGTTTTTGTCGTTGGAAGACCTCTTTGAGGCTGAAATAGCCATTGTTCGTTTCAGTCAGCAGCAAGAGTTTCAAGACGAGATTGAACAACTGAAGCATGGTTCCTGTGGGGTCAAGAAGGAGAGCAGTATATACAGATTGGACCCTGTGTTGGACGACAAACTTATCAGAGTAGGAGGAAGACTCAGAAAGGCAGCCATGCCTATCGAATCCAAACATCCCATCATTTTGTCCAAAAATCATCATGTGTCGAATCTTCTACTTCGTCACATTCATGACCAATTGGGTCATTGTGGCAGGAATCATATGTTGTCCAAACTGAGACAAACATATTGGATTACAAATGCTAATGCTGCTGCAAGAAAA
The DNA here is from genome assembly GCA_012976165.1 of Labeo catla. Lineage (NCBI taxonomy): Eukaryota > Metazoa > Chordata > Actinopteri > Cypriniformes > Cyprinidae > Labeo > Labeo catla. The sequence continues at coordinate 73,293 of VONZ01001267.1, read as the reverse complement.
GTTATTTCCAAGTGTATTGTATGTAGACGTTGCAGAGGAAAGATGGGTGAACAAAAGATGTCCGATCTGCCTCTTGAAAGAATTGCACCTTATCTTCCACCTTTTACTAATACTGGGGTGGATTACTTCGGTCCTATCGAAGTTAGAAGAGGACGTAGTACTGTAAAACGATACGGAGTGATTTTTACTTGTATGGCAAGTAGAGCGGTGCATTTGGAAGTAGCCTACTCTTTGGACACAGATGGATGTATAAATGCTCTACGAAAATTCATTTCTCGTAGAGGTCAAGTAGTGCACATCAGATCAGATAATGGGACAAACTTCATTAGTGCCAACAGAGAGTTAAAGGAGGCCATTTCTGCATGGAATAACAAGCAAATTGAAAAGGAGTTACTTCAAGTAGGGGTTCAGTGGAGCTTCAATCCACTGGCTGGCTCCCATTATGGAGGTGCATGGGAGCGCATTATTCGTATGGTGAGGAACATTCTTTGCTCTGTACTTCATCAACAAACATTGGATGACAAATCCTTTCATACCATTTTGTGTGAAGTAGAATCAATTCTAAATGATCGTCCAATTACTAAGGTATCTAGTGATCCCAATGACCTTGAAGCTCTTACTCCAAATCATCTGCTTCTCATGAAAGGCAAACCTGCTCTACCACCAGGTCTTTTCGAAAAGACAGATCTCTATGTGAAAAGAAGATGGAAACAAGTGCAGTATCTAGCTGATCTTTTCTGGAAAAGATGGATACGGGAGTATCTTCCTCTACTTCAAAAACGTCAAAAATGGACAAAAGAACGACAAAGTTTTAGTACTGGGGACATTGTACTTTTACTAGATCCTACTGCACCTCGTGGCTCATGGCCACTTGGTCGAGTATTAGAAACTTTTTTTAGATGATAAGGGCCTGGTACAAACAGTAAAGGTTAAAACCAAGAGTAGCGTTTTAGAACGGCCTGTAAGAAAGCTTTGTCTTTTGTTAGAGGTAAATGACTAATGTGGACTGTTACAGTCTGTGCCATGTGGTGCTTCAATATTTGTTATGGCTCCTTTATGTAATATTTGTAATTATGTTGTTTATCATAACCAATTAAGGGGCCAGGGTGTAGGAGCCATTTTTTGTATTGTTGAGATATTGTGGTCCACTGGGTGGCGCTAAATAATAGGTATAACTAATGCGACTGTGTAATGAGCCAGGTGGCGTCGGTAATGGGGAAGCACACGGTTTTTGACCGTGCTAAAGGGTAACTTGCCTGCTAGTATGGGAATAATGCGGTATTTAGATACGTGCTTTGTGTACAAGTTACGAATTTTATATGCACGTTCACGAAGAAAGGAGAAGCAAAGATCGAGGCTTTGTGTACTCATCTGCACAAAATAAAGACATTCTGCTTGAATCAACTTTAGCATGCATGGACTCTGATTGCACGCGTTAATTACGTGCTCACTCCTGTTACCAGCGACAACACCAATGGAAGGCTGTAATAAATTTAAAAGATCAGTTTAGTTTAGAGGTATCAGTATCGATATCGACGATACTGGGCTTGAAAATAGTGGTATGGGATCGAAAATAAAATAAGAGGTATCACCCATCCCTAGCCGCCAGCCTTTTGACAGCCTTGTTGTGAAATGCTATTGGCTCTTGTGTGTCTGGTGACCGACTGCGTCATGCTAATGTTTGGGAGTATCTTTTTGAATAGGTTGTTTGCACATGACGTCATTACTGTGGCGCGAAATGCAGCTGGAGGGCAGGAAGTGATATTTCTCCATAGGAATCACTAGCAGAAATAAAAAAATGCCCATGTTTTGCGTTGTTTATGGATGCTCAAATCGGTCAAACCGAGAAACCACAAAATATCTTTTATCATGTATGAAAATTTGCTGTTCATAAGGGTGGAAAGGCAAGAAATTGACTGAAAATCTCTGTCTGTGGTCAGGAGGAGAGTCGGATAATGCTTGTGTGTGCAAATGGTCAAGAAAAGATATAATATGTTAAGATATTAATAAAAAAAAGATATAAATATATACAGGGTGAGACAGTGAGAATTCACCTAATGCTAAACGCCACACGTAGACACAATGTAAGTAGCTCCTAGAGCGTCATTGATTATAATGGAATATTGTGAGATTGCAATAAATTGAAGTGAGTGACAGCTTTTTAGTGACTATATGGAAGCGCTATTTGCTCGCTTTCTATAATCAGTTCGGAATTTGAATAGAAGTTTCGCTTTACGTGCTGCTAACAGGACCAATAGCCACAAAACCCTGCACATGCAGCGAACTTTCACGAGTGACTGAAAAAGCAGAACGGATGAGATGGAGGAAAGTCTGTACTGTACAAGAGAAATGTATAAACAGAAAATCACAAAATATGTTGGATGTGATCCTTATGTTATGAAGAGGAGTGATTTTTCAACTAAATTGAAATGGCTGCCTCATGTTACCTGTCATTGAGGCGGTGGAAATAAGCTACGCAATTAAGCCTGATAACAAACAAATTCTTTCGAAAGTGATTCCTACATTTATATGAAGGATGCAGGATGTATGTCACTCCTGAAACTACTGCTGTACAGGGTTTTTGGCCATTGGTCCTGTTAGCAGCACGTAAAGCGAAACTTTTATTCAAATTCTGAACTGATTATAGAAAGCGAGCAAATAGCACAAAAAAATAACTTTTTTTTCAAATTCTGAATTGATTATAGCCTAGAAAGCGAGCAAATAGCGCTTTCATATAGTCACTAAAAAGCTGTGACTCACTTCAATTTATCGCAATCTCACAAGGTTCAGTTGTAATCAACTGCAAATATAATCTCTTATTTGCATTGTATCTACGTGTGGCATTTAGCATTGAGTGAATTCTCACTGTCTCACCCTGTGTCTATTTATATATTTCTTTATATCTTAATATCATTATATATTTATTAACCATTCGCACACGCAAGCATTATCTGACTCTCCTCTTGACCGCAGACACAGGTTTACAAGTCACTTTTCCCTGTTTTTTTTCCAGTCAATTTCTTGCCTTTTCCTCCTTATAAACAGCAAATGTTCATACACGATATGAAACAAAATTTCTCGGTTTGACCGATTTCCATAAACAACGGAAAACATAGTCATTTTGAGATTCTGCTATTGATTCCTATAGAGAAAAATCACTTCCTGCCCTCCATCTGCATTTCGCGCGTCCTCAGAATCACGTGATTGTAAACAACCTATGAGATGTGAGCGCGTTAACGGAGCGGGATCACTTCAGCGATTAAAACCTTCAATCTTTGCATAAAGAGAGCGTATATGGCTTCAGCAGACTTGGAATGCAACAGGACTTGTTTATAATGCTTTTATGCTGCTTGTTTATGGTCAGTTTTTGCAATAAATACCTGTGACTGTATTTACATTTGCCTGCTACGTCTGTTGTTTAGAAATGGGTAGGTTTAGGATAGGGGTGGGTTTAGTTGCTCCAATTAAAGTACACATTTATATAAAAGTATTTCTATTTTTTTTTTACAAATGCATGCATACCATTAAATTAAGACAAACAACTGAAAATAATGGAGGACCCTGCGCGTCGAAAAATGACGCAAAAGGGGTACCATGGACATCAAAAAGTGACGCTCAAGGGATCCTGACCAAGCGTAAATATGTTGGGAGTGAAAACGTGTTTCAACAAACATTTTAATGGAAAATAGTGTAGCCAAGCCACTAGGAGGCGATGTTGTACCTACGATGGAAGGCAGGATTCTCTTTAAATACGTACTTCCGATTAATAGATGAGCGGCATTTTAATTGTTTGGTGTGCAGGTGGTTGTCCATCGTCGGAAGAACAATCGCTGGTAGGTTTTCTTTTGTTTAATGTCATTCTTTTTGAAGAGTCTGGTTAAAAGCCGGTGATGCTAGTGTTGTGTAATCATTTAATTGCTTCTCAGTTGATTTTTAGATGCTTGTCTTTGGCCTTTTTTATGTTGGTTGTTCTGAATTGAATAATTTGTGGATACTGAGTGATCAACACTGCTGCACGTGAGTGTTAATGATTGACTGACTGTTCAAGTGAATCATTTTGTTGTATGAAATGCTTTATAACATTTTCTTTTGTATAGAAGTCATTTTTAATTATGTGATTGCTCTTAGTCAATTGGAGATGTTTTGAGTCTCTTATGCTTGTTATCTTGGGCTGGACGAGTGGCAGATGCTGAATGACAGCACAGCATACTGAGTGTTGACGATCTATGGTACCTCGTTTTATTGTGTAAAATGATCAATAGGATACCTTTGTACACACTAATTTACCTCCCTTCTGAACGAGAGTGTTGAAAGTCTTTCCTTTTTTAGGATGTGTATGGTAATGGTTATAGCCCTTTAGTGGTGTATGTGTGTGTGACCAGCTAAACGTTTTAAAGGTATTTATTTTAATTTTTAATATGAGGCTAGGATAGCTAGCATTTTAGCATTAATTGTAGTAAATTTATAGACGGTGGTTTCTATTTGAAATTGTAATGTTTGTTTTTCTTATTTGTGTAATTTAACTGTCCCGCTAAAGAATATGGGATTGTATAACATGGGTTGACAAATTGTTTTGTTGCTTATTGTTGTTTTGTTTTAGAGTTTGTTTCAGTCCAGCTCAGTTGATTACTGTTTTTCCCACCTTCATTTCTTTTCATATTCTGCTTTGTGATTTAACCTTGGTTTTGTGAATATTATATTTTTGAGTATTGCCCAGGACTTGTCTTTTGTACTTCAATTTGATTTTCTGTTGTGTTTTAGTGAGGCTTTGACGTATAGCCTTACAGAAGAGGGGTATCCTCACTTCCATATGCAAAAGTGAGATAAAGTTAGTTTTAGGTTTGATATTTGCCTGACATTCGCTTTCACGTGCCACTGTTCTATAAAGTGGACAGTCCTGCAGTCGCCAGACTGACTTACTATAGGTGACATTTTTCCCAATGCCTTCCTTACTGTACATACAGTACTTTTTTTCTGTTTTTTTTTCTTTTGTTTTTGTTTTTTTTGTTTTTTTACCAAAAATTACTGTAATTTACTAAAAGGTCTTTTTTTCCTCCTTTCCTCCTCCTACATTTTCAGTTACAAGACAGACTTACCACAGTCATTCTGACTCTGTTAGTCATTCTGACTTAGTATGTCTGTGGGAAAGTCTTGTAACCACAAACGTACAACATCTGTGCAACATGTAAAAACCGTTTTGCTGAATTTCTGGGGAGTGTTCCTCTTTCTCTGCATTTTTCTGTTGGTCTTGAGAGGCGGAGCTTAATAGCCCACCTTTTCTCCAGCTGTCTGTGCAGACACGTTCAGAATGTCAGTAGCATCAGAACGGATTTTGGGAAGTTTATGGATAAGTTCACAAAAGTATGACATTAGCTATCATCAGCTTGGCTTTACGGTGGCTGGGACAGATGCTGAACCGTTGCCCCAGTATGTAATTTGCGCAGATCTGCTGCAGATGAAGCTATGCAAGCTGAAGCGCCATTTAAATGTGTACATACACTGCCAACACACATTAATGTTCAAACAACATGTAAAAGTGAACTTTCCATCCGATGACCCCTTTAAAACTCCCTACTTGACTCAATTGTGTAGGGTTGCTACTGAGTTTGCAGTCAGCAAAATATAGCATCATACATAGGCTAATCATGACTGATTGTTTACATTATCAGTCATTGCGGTCACTTCAGAAAACTTGTGCACCTCCTCCCTATTAATAGTCCTCTTATGTATAATATGTAGCTAGTGTTGCTTAATGCTAATGGCAGTTAAGAAGAAATTTCTCATTAAGAATGTTTTGTGAATCCGGCCCAGTTTCTAAAATCAGGTGGAATTACCGGAGATTTGGTCCAGTCATTACTGTAGTCTTTGATCTGTCTGTCATCTGTGGAAGAAAAAAATTTTGTTCTGATGATTTTTTTTTTTTGTGTCTGTGTAATATAGAACTTGTTTTCGACTTTCCTATCCTGAGTGGAAAATTACCCACTGCTAGGAGATGTAACCTTGAAGGCTGTTCTGTGCATTTTCAGTGGTCGAAAACCAAATGTTGGTTGGTTTGTATACAGCTGATACTTATTTTAAAGAACAATGTCTATTGAAAAAAATAATGTTGAAATTAGAATTGTCGCTTCTTTCCCTCTATCAAAACAATTGGATAGAACATAGCTGTCTGAATGCTAACAGTGCACTGTACCTGCCACTATAACTGTACAATCCTAATCTCTGGGTTGTTATTATTTTTGGGCATATTTGCATTATAAACAGTAATGACTAGGTAAGTGCAATACTACATTTGGTTTTTGACCACTGAAAATGGGTAGGATACTAAATTTGCAGCTGCACTGAGATCTCTATCTCTGGGATTAAACCATACAGGGTCTTAAAAATTAAGATTCCAAATGAAAAGTTTCTTAAGAGCCAGAAATCTATATTCATATTAAGATAACTTTAATACTGCTTGAGTTACAGGCGCACAAATTTTGGAAAAATGAGACTCAAACAGGTATGTTCTGTGCGATTTTATATTTTTGCACAGAACATACCTGCAATTATAATTTCAACATCATTTCTTCTTTGGACATTGTTTGGACTTGCAGCGGCTTCCTGAGGTACATTCATAAAATTAATTAATTCATATATTCATCAGTGAAGGAGACAACGAAGTGCCTCTGAGGTTTAGGACTGTCTTCAAAGAAGATTCGATGGCATTTTGTCTTCACTTTCAGTCCATGTAATATCTAAAGTAGTGTTATTAATCGCAGTGCTGCTTTATTTAGTTCACGGAAACACCTGTAATTCAGCTTTTTCATAAGCGCCATCTAGTGCCATACAGTGGATTTAAAGAGACTTGCATTTACATTGTGTGCAGTTTTTGTCTGGCCAAAAAACAGACCAAATTTGCATGCCCTGCTGTAGCCAAAATTTTGACCAGTTTATGAAAAATAACTTAATTTGATTTAAACAATTCAGGTAAGTTATCTAGATTATTTATGGAACGGATAAATGCATATAATAATTGATTAAATCAGTTATCATTTTGACTTATCCCTTTTATTTATTTAAAGGATGAAATGTGAGGTTTGTCTTTTTATGAAACTTTTTCAAAGGTTTATTTGAAAATTTACATTAGATATTTGAACATGCTATTAGTTAAACTGTTGTCAGTCATGTTGTCATTTAAAATCCGGACATCATTGGTAGGCTACTATTGTTTTTTTTTTTTTTTTGTGATTATGCAAACAAAAAGTCTTTTTATTTGTTGTTTGTTGATTTTAAATATAAAACTTAAAGTGATTTATGTGTAGTACTTTTTGAACACTTCCAGTACATTTTAACAATCCCGTGATAATACTGATAATTCCAATATCTCTGGAACCAAACCATACAGGGCCTTAAAAATAAAGATGCCAAAAGCAAAGTTTAAGACCTAATATCCAAAAGGGCATTAAAATATCTTTAAAACTTCTTGAGGTACAGGCATGCAAACTTGAAAAGTGTTGTTTCCCGATTTTTGAAGGGTGACCATTGGCACATAATGCAACAAAGATGGCTAAAGTCAACAGATTTTACAAATAGACCTTCCAATCTCTGTGTAAAAATATTATGATGCTGCCATCTTTCTGAAGTCATTTTTACCCCCATGTAACTTGACTCTGGATCTAATATTTTGGCTTTCATCATTTATCTATCTTTCTTTAGAAAAAAAAAAATGTATATATTAGCAAAATCAGAAATTTGAGCTGAGGAAGTTTCTGAAATTTGGTTGATTTGACATGGAATGACCCAATTACCTTTATTTCGTGGTGGAGGCAAGCTTGCATACATTGCAACTGCAGACCGGTACCTTTCTGCCAATATGTAAACCATGTCCACAAACACATCTGTGATTCCAGGTAATAAATCGAATGGAAATTCAACTCTTTGAGAATTGGAGGAGCAAAAGGGTGACCTGCGTCATAAATGTATTCAAATCAACACCGAAACGTTCCCTAGGCAAGCTATTTTTTTTTTTTTTTAATTTCCTGTTTTATTATGGCAATGGTCCATGTTAACTTGTACCTCACAATCACAAGCTGATAAGTCTCCTCTGGATACATTCGAGTATGACACTGGAACAACATTTTCTTGCCCAAATGCTGCTCCCCATTTATTATGCTAACAGCTTACTTCATAAATCACAAAGTCTTTCGATGAAGACTTTTGCTGTAATAAAGCAAAACAAATTATTACATTTTAATTTAAGTGTTTTTTTTTTTAACATCACTAATTGTAAACTACATTGGCACAGTCATCAGAAAACAGCACAAAAGTAAGATGGGTTACCTGATCCTGGATAGCAAAACCTGGGATTTCCAAATCCAGTTCATTCTGATTCAGATTAAACTTTTTGAACAACTGGCCCCTGGAATGCAGTCTCAGATTGTTAGTCTCTAAACTGGCAGATGAGTTTTGCTTTGTCCTTTGGCTCCATCTTCTGACCAAAGTATGCAACTAGCACTAACATTTTGAACATTGGCACAGATTTTTCTGGCACTGCTTTTAAAAAAAAGTCCACTTCCAAAACAAAAAGTCACATATAATGTACTCACCCCCTTGTCATCCAAGATGTTTAAGTCTTTCTTTCTTCAGTCATAAAGAGTTTTTTTTTTTTTTTTTTTTTTTTTGAGGAAAATATTTCTCCATATAATGGACTGGTATGGTGCCCTGATTTGAACTTCCAAAATGCATTTAAATGCGGCTTCAAACGATCCCAAATGCGGTTGTAAACGATCCCCTTTTTGATCACGTCCCAAAACCATTCAAGCTGGCTGTTATTAAGCCTCTTATAAAGAAACCACAACTAGACCCGAGTGAACTGGCAAATTAAAGACCCATTTCTAATCTTCCATTTGTCTAAATATTCTAAATGTCTGACTTGCTTCTTGCGTCAGACCAAGGCTGCATCTCATTTTTAGTTTTACTTGATCTTAGTGCTGCATAGATCATGACATACTAATAGATCGACTACAAAACTATGCGGGTATCCAAGGGCAGGCTTTAAGATGGTTTAGATCCTACCTGTCCGATCGCTACCACTTTATCTAAATGGGGAGTCATCTCAGTTATCACCAGTAAAGTATGTAGTGCCACAAGGATCTGTCCTAAGCCCTCTGCTATTTTCAATATACATGCTGCCCCTTGGTAATATTATTAGAAAAAAAGGGATTAGTTTCCATTGTTATGCCGATGATACTCAACTATATATCTCAACAAGACCAGATGAAACTTCTAAATTATCAAAGTTAACGGAGTGTGTTAAAAGATTGGATGATCAATAATTTTCTCTTATTGAATTAAATTCAGATAAGACAAAGATATTACTTATTGGACCTAAAAACAATACACAGAATCTTTTGACTTACAATTTACAACTAGACGGATGTACTGTTACTTCCACTACAGTCAAAAGCAACTTGTCTTTTGAAAATCATATTTCTCAGGTTACAAAAACAGCATTCTTCCATCTTGCCAAGCTATGAAACATGTTACCTGTTTCTGATGCAGAAAAGCTAGCTAGCTAGCCCTTAATGGTTTAGCTCCAGCGTACCTAATTATTCTTCTACAACGCTAAAATCCATCATGCCACTTTTCATACAGGACTTTTGGCAGTTCATAGGATGGCAAAGTCCACTAAAGGAAGTAGAGCTTTTTCGCAATTGGCTCCCAAACTCTGGAACAGCCTTCCTGATAACGTTCAGAGATCGGACATCTCTCTGTTTAAATCTAGATTAAAGACTTATCTTTTAGCTCTGGTTGAACAAATCTTTCTTTGCTTGGTTTGAACAGCAGCTATGCTAATTATGTTCCTATTTGTTCTCTGTTTTTGCCGTTTGTTCTGTTTCATCACTTCTTAAGTGATCCAGAACACTTGAGAAGAGATGATGCCAACCCCTCAGAGGACTTCAGATGATGCCAACCCTGAAACAACATACAGCACTACCGAATTTTACAATTTTACACTTATATATTTAACTCAGGTGCTGTCCATTTCTTCTGATCATCCTTGAGATGGTTCTACACCTTCATTTGAGTCCAGCTGTGTTTGATTATACTGATTGGACTTGATTAGGAAAGCCACACACCTGTCTATATAAGACCTTACAGCTCACAGTGCATGTCAGAGCAAATGAGAATCATGAGGTCAAAGGAACTGCCTGAAGAGCTCAGAGACAGGATTGTGGCAAGGCACAGATCTGGCCAAGGTTACAAAAAAAAAAAATTTCTGCTGCACTTAAGAGCTGGCCGTCCGGCCAAACTGAGCTATCAGGGGAGAAGAGCCTTGGTGAGTGAGGTAATGAAGAATCCAAAGATCACTGTGGCTGAGCTCCAGAGATGCAGTCGGGAGATGGGAGAAAGTTGTATAAAGTCAACCATCACTGCAGCCCTCCATCAGTATATATATATATATATATATATATATATATATATATATATATATATATATATATATATATATATATATATATATATATATATATGTGTGTATATATATGTATGTGTCATCTTGAGATGACACGTCCCCATCTTCCAAATAATAAGAAGCTTGCATTAGTGTGGTTGAAGCATCTTAAAAGAAAATTGGAAAAGAATCCTAAATTTAAATAGGATTACACATTATTCACGGAAGGCGTTTTCAGAGATGGGGATGCAGAACTAGCAGATGAGCAATCAGATGTGGGAAATGTGTGGTATATTCCACACCAAGTTGTTTATTACCCCAAGAAACCTAATAAGATCAGGGTAGTCTTTGACTGTTCCGCAAAGTATGAGAGACTGCCTTGAATGACCATCTATTGACTGGGCCCGATCTTACTAATGGGCTGACTGGAGTGCTTTGTCTCTTTCGTAATCATTCAATTGCTGTTATGTGTGACATTGAGAAAATGTTTCATAGATTTCATGTCACTAGAGAAGATCGGGACTGTCTGCGTTTCCTGTGGTGGGCAAATGGAGATATAGACACTGAGCCCAGAGAATACCACATGAAAGTACACCTCTTTGGAGCGTTATCCTCTCCAGGTTGTGCCAATTATGGCCTGAAGTGTCTTGTCAGCATGAATGAGAGTGAGTATCCTTTGGCCGCTAGCTTCATCAGAAATAACTTTTATGTAGATGATGGCATCATAAGCCTGGAATCTGTGGAGGAGGCAGTCAAGCTGGTGAAAGAAGCCCAAGCTGTGTGTATTAAGGGAAAACTTCACCTTCACAAATTTATTTCCAACAACAGAGAAGTGTTGGAGGCCATCAATGAGCGTGACCGTGCTGCTGAGGAAAAAAATGTTGATTTCAGGCATGACCATCTTCCAGTACAAAATGTATTGGGGGTAAGGTGGGGACGTAGAAAGTGATGCCTTTACCTTTAATGTTGTGCTCAATGAGAAACCCATCACAAGACGTGGAATCCTTTCTGTTGTGGCTTCAGTCTACGATCCATTGGGGTTTTGGCTCCATTCATTATATCTGGTAAAAGGGTGCTGCAAGAGATGTCATAAGGGCATAGGTTGGGATGAACCACTACGCTGAGTTGAGAAGGTGGGAGAGTTGGTTGAATGATTTTCCCAACTTAGAAAAGATACAGATCTCAAGATGCTTCACACCTCCAAACATTGGCAAGATCCTGAGAACTGAGTTACATCACTTTTTGGATGCAAGCAGCAAAGGTTATGGTCAGTGCTCTTATATCAGCCTGGTGAGTGAAAGCAAGGTGCATTGTGCCTTGGTTATGGGGAAAGCAAGAGTTGCCCCCACAAAAGTTGTCCCTATACCAAGGTTAGAGCTAACTGCAGCAGTGATGTCTGTGGCTGTGAGCAGTATGCTGAAGGAGGAGATGGCACTTAAAGTTGACAGAATATTTTTGGACAGATTCTCAAGTAGTCCTCGGTTATATCAGTAATGAAGCCAAAAGATTTCATGTTTTTGTTGCTAACCATGTCCAAAGAATTCGGGAGACCACTGATCCGAGACAATGGTACTATATTAACACAGGAGGGAGCCCTGCTGTCTATGCTTCGAGGGGCCTCACAATAGAAGAGCTGATTAATTCAAACTGGCTCACCGGCCCCAGATTTCTCTGGGAGAAAGAAGCAGATGCTAAACGAGGTACATTAGAGCTGTCGGTGGGAGACCCGGAAATTAAGGCCGTCCAAGTATTGAAGACCGAGGCCGTAATGCAAGTGGATTTTCAACAACTATCACGGTGCTCAAAATGGACTACAGTTGTGAACATCACTGCCTGGATTCAGAGACTAGTAAAGAAAGTTAAAGGGGTGATCAGATGCTAAGTTCACTTTTTCATGCTGTTTGAACATTAATGTGTGTTGGCAGTGTATGTACAAATCTACCCTATAATGATAAAAATCCATGCAGCGGTTTTTAATTAATCTGTAAAAATAGTCACACCCGCAGAGGCCGCTCCCATGATAGTTGATTGACATGAGCGATTTACCTTGAATCAGCCGTCACACTCTTTGTTTCGATGCTGGAGCAGGGATGTAAGTTATACAAGGATATCTCCGATTGAGTGATTGAGGTGTTGTGTTGCTGGATGTAATAATGAACATAGTGGTCGTCATTTACTCCCGACATCTGAGCCTCTGAAGATGCAGTAGATTACGTTTGTTTGTGAAGGGAATGCACTTCCCGAACTACATATATCCGTCTATGTTCGCGCGAATCATTCATGATCCAGCTTCACATACAGCACAAGTGAGTATAAGGGTTTTTTTATGAATCTTTGCGATCGCCTTTCCTTATAACGTGGTAGTTAGGAAGTTTAGCGGCTAAACGCGGCTAATGTAATCAATATCGTCCTTCCACAGAGAGAAGAGAGGGGTGGGTTGAGCAGAGCTCATTTGCATTTAAAGGAACAACTCCTTAGAATGAGATGATTTTTGCAGAGCTCATTTTGACAAGGTAAAAAGGGTGTTGTTTTACAAAACCATTGAGAATTTTTAATCAAAGTATATTAGAGACTTTTTATTAAGACCCTAAAGAATCATATCAACTTGTGGAAAATGGGCATCCGATGACCCCTTTAAGATATCAGAGCCCTTAAGTGTGGAGGAAAGGAGGAGGGCTTCATTCACTCTTGTTTGATTAGCGCAACAGGATGCCTTCAAAGAGGAATTGCTTGTACTTTGCCAGGAATCTGGGAAGCTGCTTTGCATCCATCCCCTGTATCGGCTTAATCCATTTATTCAAGATGGAATAATGAGGGTGGGAGGACGACTGAGGAAGGCATCTGTACCCTTTGAATTGCGGCATCCAGCAATCCTTCCAAAGGATAGTGTCGTCACACGTCTTATTCTGGTACATCATCAAAAAATTCAACATCAAGGCAGGGGACAGACTCTGAATGAACTGTGAGTCAATGGCTTCTGGATTATTGGAGGCAGCAGGGTGGTAGCCCAGTACATACGGCAGTGTGTTCCTTGTAGGAGAGCTCGTAGGCCACTAGAACAGCAATAAATGGCAGACCTGCCTAGAGACCGTACTGATCCTTCTCCGCCATTTACTTATTCTGGCATGGACTGTTTTGGTCCCTTTTATACCAAAAAGGTCGCAAGGAATATAAGTGGTACAGTCTTCTTTTTACTTGTCTCTGCTCCAGAGCTCAGAGCTGTCCACATAGAGATGTTGGAAGATAAGGCATTCATTAATGCTCTGTTGTTTTATAGCTATTCGGGGAGCTGTCAGACATATTGGATCAGACCAAGGAACCAACTTCACAGGGGCAAAGAGTGAGTTAAAGAATGCCTTAAAAGAAATGAGTAAAGAGAGTGTGGCAGCATATCTGGCAACCCAGCAGTGTGACTTCTGTCTAAATGCCCCCAGTTCAAGTCACGCTGGAGGCATCTGGGAGAGGCAGATTCGAACTGTTAAGAGTGTAATGAGCTCAGTTTTGGCACAAAGTGCTGGGAGACTATAATCATCCATTGACAGTAGATGGTCTTAGTGACCCCACAAGTTTTGAGCCTCTAACTCCCAACCATCTGCTTATCATGAAGTCATCTGTTCCACTCCCACCACCAGGTATATTTGTTAAGGAAGATCTTTATGCAAAGAAATGGTGGAGGCGGGTGCAGTATCTGTGTAAACAGTTTTGGGCCAATGGAGGATAGAATATCTTGGTAACATCTCCCTCAGGCAAAAATGGCACACACCATGACGGAATGTGCAAGTTGGTGATGTTGTCATTGTGAAGGAAGGGGAAGCCCTTCGTAACGAATGGAGGATGGCTAGGGTCCTTGAAGTTTGTAAGGATGATGATGGATTGGTGCGTAAGGCCGCAGTACAGATGGGGGATAGGGGGTTGGAAAAAAGGAGTGTTGAACGTCCTATACAAAAGTTAGTCATTTTGGTAACCAAACATTGAAGTTTCAGATTCATTGAAAGGACTTGATGTTACAATCCCTAATATTGCACCAATTCTAGGATGGGTGGGCGCTACGCAGCTTATCCAGTGGGACACATCATCAGTTGTGTACCTCAGCTTCTCAGGGTGTTTCGGCCACTTAACACAATACACCCTCTGCTGAGGCAGGCCCACCACAGGTTGATCACGCCTGGGTGTGTGTCCCATGGTTAGCTGTTCCTAGCAGCCCAGATGGTGTCCCATGGTTAGCTGTTCCTAGCAGCCCAGGTAGTGTCACTCCTCTTTAGCCACAGCCAGTGGCTTGTACTCTCGGCAGTGTTGACGAGTTCTTTAATAGCCTGTCTATGAGCCTGCCCTCTGACTCCAACCTCTCAAAGGAGCTTTGCTGTTGTACTGGCTACAAAGCCCCTACAACCCACCTCCACTGGACGCACCCTTATCTTCCAGCCCTTGTTCTCCGCCTCAGCTGCCAAGTTGGAATAACGCAGCTTCTTGCGTTCAAAGGCTTCTTCAAGGGCGTCTTCCCAGGGAACTGTTAGCTCTATGGCAAGCTGGCAGGAATTAGGAGGAGCATCTAGCTGCTGCTTCCTGTCGACGCACCTCCTACACCACCATGGTTCGACGTTCATTAGCAGATGCCTTCTGCCAGAGAGGTGTCAAAGCTCCAAGGCCAAAACCTCCTCTTCCTTGCTGGACATGACCCACTACATCACGATGCAGGAGAGCAGATTTGGCCTGTAGCACAGCTGTTGCAGGGGTCCATTTCTTCCCAGTTGCTAGTGTAAGAGCAGCACCTCTTACCACGGGGTCCCAGGAGTCAGTGAGGGACACTTTAATAAATAAATAAATGTAATAAATATCTAATAAATATCACTTTATTAGAATCTGCTCCACATGTTAAACATTGTCTAATATTGAAATTAAATACATGGTGAACGATTGGTTCATTTTATTTTAAGAGTGTGTAGTTATGAATTGTGGAATTGAGCTATGATGGTTGATGTCATACTGTGTTGATGCCTGAAAATTCCATTGATTATTTGATAGTTTGCATTCTATGTTTCAAATAAGTCGAAGGTAATTTGGTGGGAGTCTAGCTGGCGCTGATAGGTCAGTTATGGGTTATGAATGCTGTATTTGTGGGTTTAGTTGTTAATGTTTATATTGTGTAATTTTTTTGATTTCACAATTTAAACATGCATTTCTGTGCACATTCTGTGCAGTGTTAATTTTCTAATTTTTGTTGGTATGGTATTTGCTTTTGTTGTGTTACTAAGTTGAATGTCACGTGATCCCTTTTGATTAATTTAACCTGGAAGTGTTTGCACAAACTCAATGACGAGACTTGAATTCAGACATGTATGTTACATGTATGTTACCATTCTACTGCTGGTTACAAGGCCAACACGCAGTGCCAGCCTGTAGGTTTGTGGGGCCCTAGGCAAGATAACGAAAATGGGCCCCACTAGTGTAAAAAACTGTCACAGAAATTTGACTAGAAATTTGAAGAGAAAGCACATAAAATGACTATTCCAATATGTAAGCGTGAATGTGTATTAATTGTAAGGCATTCAACAAACATATGTTTTTTTATATATATATATATATATATATATACTCAAGTGAGATTGAGTAAACAGATGAACAGACACATGAAACAAATAAATAAAATATAAAGTATGCACAAAAACTAAACAGAGCATAAACAAAATAAACATAGCCCTTATTATTCATAAATGATGCAGGCTATTCTGCTTGTTTTTAAGGATTGATTGATGATCACATAGAAAAAAAAAAAAAAACAACTTTATTGCATTACAGTGGACCCAGGTCTGTAATTATTTAACATAACATGCTAAATGTGGTTCAATTTTTTTTATATGACAAGTCTGTCTGTGATCATGGGCATCATTGCATGTACAAAAAAAAAAAGCAATAAATATTATGTATATGTTACAGTTCTGTCTGTTTGTTTTCTTGGTTTCTCCCATTGTCTCCCCCCGTCGATCTGTCTGATTTGGTTTAGTCCTTGTTAGCGTCATCTGGTTCACCTGTCTTTGTAATTAGCACACCCTTTATAAATCTGTCTTTGTCATTAGTTCCTTGTCGGTCTTTATTGTTGATTTGTGTTTCTACGTGTGTGGATTATCGCTCTGTGTTCCTGCCTGTTCCTCTTGGAAGTAATTAAAATAAGACGTACGTTGTATCCTGTCTTCCATCCAGCACCAGCAACCCGTAACAGAAAGACCGACCTAAAACAGTTTTTTCGGCGTTTTTTCCCTGCTTTATTTTCCGTTTTTTCTCAGTGTTTGTTTTAATTTTTCTTCATGGATCCCGCCGTTCAGATCATCATCCTGGAGCAGGGGAATCGCTCTCTCGAGGACCACACCAGAGACTTTGTGCATCTCGTACCACTCACGCACTACCCGGACAGCTGCCTGTGCACGTTCTACCGTGCGGGACTTAACACCACCATCAAGGCGCAGCTGTCCGGGGATGGTCCTCGAGAGAGCATTGCCGATTACGTCGTGTGGGTGCTGGTGTCCAGCAGATCTTCGTTGACCATGGAGTATGACACCAGCCCCACTCAAGACCCAGAACCCAGCCAACCATCACCCCAACACACGGAGTTTGAGCCCGAGCCAACCGCGGATGACGTGCCAGAGCCACGAGCGACAGAGCAAAGGATCGCCACAGAGCCAGAGCCCAACACGTCCGACCAGGTGCGAGAGCCGGCTACAACTACCGCAACGGTGGAGTGCTGCGTGGAGCAAGAGAGGGCTATGGAGAGCCCTGCCCACTGCACCACCGCTGGGGGTGAGCTTGAACTGAACTCTGGGGACTTGATTGACTTCTTTACTGAAGTTCTGGAAACTAACTCTGGAGATTTAATAGACTTTTCTACGGAAATACCTACCTGTCATGATCTACCTGTCGGTATGGAATTCCCATCCACCCCCCCTCTTCTATCTGTCTGGTCACCGCTGTCCCCTGACAGCCCCTCTGCTCACCCTCAGCCCACTACCTGTGCAGTGGGCTCGCCGCGGGTCTGCCAGCTTCCATCGGCGTCAGGGCTGGAGGATCCCTCAGCTCCGCCTCCAGCCTCAGAGTCCAGAACTCCGCCTCGGCCCTCCGACCCTGCGGCTCCACCACGGCTCTCAGCGCCCTCGTCTCCATCGTCGCCCATCGGTCCACCAGCTCCACCGGGCTCCCTCGTCTCTCCGGCTCCGCCCTGGTCGGTCGTCATCCCTCCGTCACCTCAGGACTCTGCTCCTCCGGCTGCGCCTCGTCACTCCGTCCCACCGGCTCCTAAGGACTCCTCCCTCCCTCCGGCACAGCCTTCATCCTCTGTCGCTCCGGCTCCGCCGCGGACCTCCGGATCTCCGCCTACGCCTCGGTTGCCAGAGCCTAGGGCTTCGCCTTGGCCCTCCGGATCCTCTGTGTCGCCCAGGATCTTCGGCTCTTCGTCTCCGCCTCGGGCTCCTCCGCCAGTCGTCAGCCCCTCTTCCACCATGGCTCCTCCCTCCATCGGCTCCACCGTGGGTCATCATGGCTCCGTTCTGGGTCATACTAGGTTCCTCCTGCTCCGGGTCCCTCCTGTTTCCTCCCTGGCTCCTCCCACCTTCGTCGCCCCCTTGGACTCTGTTGACTCTGGTTTTTGTCCCCCTTCCGGGGTTCCGTCCTCCGCCGAAGCCTTCTCCCCCATGGACTCTGGTTTTTCTGTTCTTTTTTTTCGCCTCCTAATCTTTTTTTTTTGTTTTGTTTTGTTTTCTACGGCGCGAGGACGCGCCTATTCGGAGGGGGGGCGTAATGTTACAGTTCTGTCTGTTTGTTTTCTTGGTTTCTCCCATTGTCTCCCTCCGTCGATCTGTCTGATTTGGTTTAGTCCTTGTTAGCGTCATCTGGTTCACCTGTCTTTGTAATTAGCACACCCTTTATAAATCTGTCTTTGTCATTAGTTCCTTGTCGGTCTTTATTGTTGATTTGTGTTTCTACGTGTGTGGATTATCGCTCTGTGTTCCTGCCTGTTCCTCTTGGAAATAATTAAAATAAGATTTGTTCCGTACGTTGTATCCTGTCTTCCATCCAGCACCAGCAACCCGTAACAGTATATAGCAGTCAAAAAATTTTTTTCCAGCCCTAGAAAGGTATTGTTTGCATTCCATTTCTACCACAACTTCACTTTAATCTCTCTATCATTCTATCAAGGTTTTCAGACTTTATTTACCAAAAATTGTGCCTGTGTGTAGGATTGCACAATTTGGCCAAAATGTTGTTTTTATCAATATGACTAATTCTGATTATTATTAAATAAAAACATTATCAAAACAATAATTATTGTTAATCATTATCAATGTATTTTACAGAAAACTGTAGCATGAAAGGTTAACATACAGGAGGCAGAAAGGTATAAAAATGTATTATAAAAAAGATTTAAAATCTTAAAAAAATAAAAAAATCTTACATTTTTGTCAGAAAATCTTATGCATTTACTCGGAGAGAGGTAAAAAATTCTCTACACTGATGGAGAAAAAAAACAACAACTAGTATTATGATTTCTATTTTTACCCAAAATAAGGTGTTAACAATAATGCAATGCTAATCAACAGCCTTTATCACTTTATAGAATATTATATAAAATAATGATTTTGCCTCATTCTGTGATGTGATCAGATCAAAAAAGGAACGTATTTCAAAAACTGGCATGCGTTTATTAAAGTGAATTTGGAGCAAAATCATCTTATTAAAATGTTCTCAGTAGACAACAGGTTTGTAAACAGGCTAAAACCCATGGAAAATCCATGCACGCGTTCTACTAAGGTCAATTTGAACGCACAGACTGAATTTATTTTTTTTATTTTTTATTTTTTTCATACGTTCGACACATATGCCGCACTGTACAGCACTGATGCGCGTTACTTTATGTAAGGTGCATGCGGCTTTAAGTTGTGCTGCGCACACCGATCGGTGGATGGCAAGTACTGCAAGAGTACTGCGCTCTATAGTTCTTGAGGAACTTTGATTTTAAACACGGATCTTTCTGCGCAGCGCCGCTTCAAACCGAACGCAGCTAAAATCCAATTGACAACCTCACGGCCCTCCCCTTAAGGCGGGGCCCTAGGCGACCGCCTGTATCGCCTGTTGGACAGGCCGGCACTGCCAACACGGTAAATGTGTTAACGTATTTTTGTATATTTCTTACGGTGTTCCATATCCAGAAAATAAAACGTATGGACATCAGTATTGGACTGTTTTAATTACCAGCGAGTAGCTACAGAAGGTATGTCGCCCTTTTATTAAAAACTACATGTCCTTTTGTCAGGAAACTACAGTGTAAAATTAAAACGCTACGATACACACAGAAATGAAACACTTTATCTGTAGGAAGTTGCTGGTTACCAGAGCATTCATGTAACGTTAGTGATTATTTTCACCAACAGAGGGCGCTGTGCGCTAACTTACACTGATTACACGCAGCCACAAAGAAAGGAACATGGAAGAGAGCGGAGCATTATCATCGGTTTCAGGGTATTGTGACATACTAGCTGTTCATGTGAAATTAAATTAATACTGTTTGTATCTACTATATAATAGGGTCTGAACAAGATGCTAGATTTTACACAATTTTAAACGTTCCTGAAAGTTCCAGTGTCAAAACCCCATACACGTCTTAACTAACACTTCGGTGAAAGTACACCATGTAATGTATAAATTATAATAAAGCTAAATAATTGGACATGCAACGATTACATTTTCAGAATGTAATTACATTTATGCTCAAAAAGAGGCGTAAATGCAAAATAAGGCTCATTAAAGATCCATTTCCAAAAGCACAAACATATAAACACTTTTCTAATGTTTTATATATATATATATATATATACACAGTATGTAACCGTTTGTGAAAAAGAAAATGTTAAGTACAATAAAAATGGGTTTAAAATATTCATATAGTAATTGATATTTGTTTTATTTATCATGTTCTCGTGTTTAATTTTGTATGCGATTGTGTGTAGTCATAATCTTGTTATAATGTAGTACTGTTTTGATCTGTTTGCTATTTGGAATGATTTGTTTAATATTTTTCATAGTGTGATTGTTGGTGTACTGTATTAAAACCAGTTAGTTCATTAGAATAGTATATGTAACTCATAAAACACAAAAAATGCTCTGTTTTTCAATTAATAGATAACAAGTAAGATTATATTTTGAACACAGAAGTAGGAAATGTCATTGTTCTATGCCAATGTTAGATTTGAACTTTTTTTTTTTCTCCTTTTTCTTTGTTCATTTTAGATGGCTCTGGACTAAGGTGTATTATGCCTTCATGTCAGGGGCATGAGTCTCAACAAATATTCAGATATTTCAAGATGGAGAAGAGAGCCTTGGACCTTCTGGATGTTTACTCTGGTGAGAAAATCCTGCTCTGTATTTTCATGCCAAATTGTAATATTTTACATTATGTACTGACAGGCACATCTACACAAAGGGTTAATTCACGCAAAAAATAAATAAATAAATAAATAAAAAAAATAAAATTTTTTCATTTATTCATCGTCATGTTATTTCACATCTCTGTTCTTTTTTTCTACTGATTACAAAAGATATTTTACTTTCATAGTATGAATGAAAACACATTCTTCAAAATCTTATTTTGTGTTCAACAGCAGACAGAAACTCATATAAGTTTGGAATAACAAACAAGTACTGTGAAGGTGTCTTTAGATGCAATGCAGCATAAAAGCTAACTTCTAGCTCTGACCTGTTTCAGAATCTGAGTATGCACTTGTAATCACTCGGTAAATGCATTTATGTCCTTCTGAGCAGCATTAAACAGTATGTAAAGACACATACATGCTACTTTCAGAAGTGCTTCTGTACCATATTTGAAGTTTGGCATTAGAGTCTAGATCAGGAGATGAGTCCACAGATGACCACAGCCTGCTTTTACAGAGTCTGACAGTACAATTATGAGTGTGATTATAGCTTTTACAGAACTCATACATTGATACGCTCACATTACCACTGATTAGCATAACAATGTAACACACGGAAAGAGTTAAAAAAAAAAAATTAAATAAAATCCCCACACCTCCCCTAACCACTCTTGTAACACTCGGCTAATCAAATAGATATATAACAGACATTAACCTATTATTACAACAGTAAGAAGTCAAATGAAAGATACTGTACCATGGCTTTAAAAAGTGCTGATTTTTTTTTTTTTTTCAAGTCTTCATTATTGTGGGAGAAATGGCACTGAAACAAGACCATCTTTTACAAGCAGTTGATACATGCTTTCAGTTATTTTACATTTTGAATATTGACTCTCCCAAGCCTGTTGCCGCAGTAATTGCATTATCTGTACTAGCTGTTCTGTTTGTTTCTTTGTGAATTTGTATTTATCTTGTAAACTGATACAATTGCAAGTAACCTAGGGAAGTGAGTAATAAAACAATTTCAACCAGTTATTTAATTTAATAGAAGTACTTGCAACTAGGGCTGGGCGATATGGCTGAAAACTGTATTTCGATATCAGCATTTCATATCGGTCGATATCGATAATTATTGATATTTTTTATGACCCATTTAAAATAAGGAACAGGAGAAAAATATATTATATTTCAACATTTTTATTTTAAACTTAACCTTCCTCTGATCATAACCCCCCCAGTTATTAAGACAGAAATGTCAACAACCATGGAGAACTCAAATAATTAAAATGTAAACATAATTCTAAAGTCACAATGAACACTTAACAATTATCTCTTAACATTTAAGGTGCAAAATGAAAGAAAATGTAAGAAATGCTTAATAAAGTGTAATAAAATAGTGCAGTGTTAAATATAAACATATGCGACTGCCTCCGTTTTATCTTTGTACCATTTAGATTCTTTGTCATAAGGCACTGATGCAGAGAACCTCTCCATGGTGGTCTGCTGCTTGTGTTCAGGGATCGAAATTAACTTTTTTACTTGGTAGCACTGGTGTTCCCAACTTCAAATAGTTAGGAGCACCAAAACTAAATTTAGGAGCACTAAATGAATATTAAGGTTGCATTAAATACAACTACACAACCTATAGCCTACAGCCTAGATATGTTATGTAGTCTAATTTGCGCACATTGGGGAGTCGCTCTCTAAACGCGGGGTATTAAAACTGCTTTTGAATGCGCGCGCGCGTTTTACTTTCGGTTTCGTTTTAACGATGGCGCGAAACTCTCGGCGGTGCTGAGCGTCCATTCTACAATACAAGATATTAATTTAATAATTTTGTCACTCCCACGTTGCTAGGTTATAGAGCGAGTGCCTTTGTTAATGCAACCAAACTTGCTTCGCAACCTCTGTTTTCTTCCGACGAAGAATAAAAAATATCGAACGTTTTATAGAACACATTTTTTATTGATATCGATCACGTGTTTATCGCGATACATATCGTTATCGTTTTATCGCCCAGCCCTACTTGCAACTTTAAATGTAATGGAAATAAAATGTTTTCAAAATATTTGTATACTGTATATTATTTTTTTAAATTACATAGCAGCAACAATAATAATAATAATAATAATAATAATAATAATAATAATAATACCAGAATGGTTAAAGCAACATTTTGGGCAAATAACCCAACAAATTTGTTATTTTATAACCCAGTGCATAGGGTAAAACTCACTACCGAATCCATTGGGTTAAAATAACCCAAGATTAGGTAGGTGCCTAAGAGTAGCACCTTTGGGTTATCTGTTGGGTCATTTTTAACCCAACTATTTTAAGTGAATATGTGTTTATCTAAAAGTGTAGGCTGTTTTTTCCTTGCTTTACTCGTAGAGCTAAAAGCCATGTGTTGACTCAAAGACAGACATCACTGCAGCGTGAGCCTTTCGAGTGTTTTGAGCAGAAGAAACTGAAAGTGCTTCCCTCATAATTACAGTCCCTGCATCTTAGGTGGAGTACTTTGTAACATGTGAGACCCATGTTGTAACATGACCATATGGCATTTTAAAATGTTATCTGATCGAATGAAAAGAATATACACGACAAACTAAAGTATTTTGTCAATAAAATGAAATTATTCACTTTTTCAAATAAAATTTGTTTAGGTTTAAAATTTAAGAATTAAAAAAGTCTCACAAACTGATCAATAACAGATTGGAGATTAAAGTAATTACAGATTTGTCTCATTTTAAATGAATACTAAAAACTGAGATGATAAATTTGCTTCAGCCAGAAATTTACTTTTACTATGGTAAAATATTCAGTGATATGTTCAAAAGACTTTTGAATTTTGGCGCTTTTTTTTTTCTCTGTAAAGTATTTCCATGGCAAGTAGTAAATACCATAAATATGGTTATGCTATAGCATGTGTGGAAATATTTAAGTGCGTATTATATGTACAAAAAAATTATATATAATGACTCATAATAGTGTTCTCTATAGATCAGTGGTTACAACTGACCCCCCAGGCTTGTGCCCCGCGCTCCCTCACTGCATGGATGCAGTGTGAAATGGGCCGTGCATCTTTCCACAGCAGAGGAAACAGAAGCTGCATCTGAAGTGACTTCAGGTGTATTTACAGAGACTGTTTGAAGCTGGGGTGCCATAAACACATTCACACTGTGATATTTCAAATGCATAAATAATGTTATAAGAGTAATGTTTTAAATATTTTTTTTAAACCCACAAATTAGAAATGTTATGAAAAACATTTGATTGTAGACCACTGAAAATGTGTAAGATAATTTGGAGCTGATCTTAATATCTCTGGGATTAAACTATACAGGGCCTTAAAAATGAAGATTCCATAAGAAAAGTTTCCTAGGAACCTGAATCTAAAATATTAAGAGCTTTAATACTTCTTGAGATATAATAAGAGTATTTATGAGACCCAAGTTCAGTCAACTCAAAAACGTTTAGTCAACTTGAAATGTTAAGTTGTACTAAGTGACAACTTAGATATTTGAGTGTATGTTCTATGCAATTGTTTTGATAGAAAGGCAATAATTTTAAATGAAAATGAAGGAAATATTCAAAAAGTTAAAATACACTCTTAAAAATAAAGGTGCTTCACGATGCCATAAAAGAACATTTCTTGTTTAAATGGTTCCATAAGGAACCTTTAACATCTGAAGAAGCTTTCTGTTTCACAAAAGGTTCTTTGTGGTGAAAGAAGGTTCTTCAGATTATAAAAAGGTAAGAAAGAGATGCTTATTTAAAGAACCTTTGACTGAATGTTTTGTGGAACCAAAAATGGTTCTTCTATGGCAACACTGTGAAGAACCTTTTAAAGCACCTTTATTTTTAAGAGCGGGTATCGGGTAGGCTTAGAGAGGGCTTATATTGTATCAGTACGGAGGCATCCATTCCCTGCCGGCATTTCAACATTGATTTATTGATGAAACGACATCAGATACCATGGTTGAATCAATGTTGAATTAGGTTTTGATTTTGCAAATCAGAATCAGAAAGGGCTTTATTGCCAAGAGTGTTTACACACACAAGGAATTTGAAAAAACAAAACAAAACTATACTTTGTCTCATTACAAGAGATTTGTACATTTGTGCAGTGGAAAAAATGTGCATTTGTCATTTTAGCTTTTCAGAAAGGATCAACTTCTTATGGCCACTGTGAGCCCTTAATGCACACTTTCGCTCAAGAGTTTCTGCATATGTAGAATGTCATTTGTATATCTTCATCTAGACATTACAAAAATGACTAATAAGAGTCAATAGTGTTTATGCTTTAATGCAGAACAGGCAGTATTCATGACCAATAATAAAGGCCTTTCAATATTTATGTAGTGTGAAGTCTGATCTTTGAGAAAATATAAGGGGTCCCTAACTTTGTCAGTTCTTTCATTGTTCATAAATTTGTTCTATGGTGTGACATAGCAAAAATTAAGATAAATGTGTTATTTATTTAATATGAAATTATAATTAACATAATTTTTCCCCATGACTTGTTGGACAATTTCAAGACAAACTTTGCTGAAAATTAAATCATTTTAAGATGAGTGATATTTCTACCTCCCCTATTGCAATACTCAACTGTTTTTTTTATTTATTTATTTTTTTTATTTATTTATTTTTTTTTCCTAGAGACTGGTTTATAAATCTGGTTAAAACTCAAACTGGCGAACTGCACAAACTCCAGATGTGATGGTGAGTTCATTGAGTTTTTATTGGAATGACATTGATAAATTAAGTGTCCAAATGCTTTTACGGCCCACTGCAATTTTTTAAATTACAATCTACTTTTTAATGAATAATTTACATTGTTGTTGTTGTTGTTGTTTGTTTATTTATTTATTTATTAATTTACATGTTTAGGTCTCCATACTCTACAGAGGAGAATCGGCTGTGAGGTGGAAAAACATCCAGATGGATCAGTGATGAATGTGAATGCATATGGATATGATGGAGAGGATTTTATTGCCTTTGATATGGGCACAATGCAATGGAAGGATAAAAGTCCAAAGGCAACAGAAACCTTTTTCTTTTGTTTAGAAACAGGTGTTATTTGAGTGCTTCCAAAAACCATTATTCATTATGTGCTTCTTGTTGCAGCTCTTCCGGCTCTTTACACCAAAGAAAGCTGATTCTGACCTGTCTGGCCGCTGGTTTCCACCCCAAACACACAGGTGAATCATTCACTTGCTCGCAATACTGAAGCTCATGCATGCATATTGTAAACCCCCCCTTCCATGTGTGCCATAGCTGAATGATCATGACAGTTCTCATTTTGTGTGGGAGTAGCAAAGCAAAGACATTGCTTCGATGTGGTCTGTGCAGTTTCCTCTTAAACATGAAATGGAATTGATGTTCTCTCTCATTGTGCAGTTTGCATACATACACTACATTTATTCCGGTTAGTCTACAGTATATATTAATTAATGCTTTTTTATTTTTTTCTGGCAGGTGGACAAAATGTTAATTCTGTTGTTTTTTTTTTTGTTTTTTTTTCTTGCGGATGTTGTTAGAAGTCATGGTGCCGACACAGTAATTGTGATTTGAGTATGAGAATTGTTAAACGGCAAACTGGTTCAAAGTAATGGGAACTCGACTCTAAAAAGGTCAACAATTCCAAAATCTGTAATATCTTCACTGATTCTCAAATCCCAAATCCCAAAAGTAGTGCATGACAGTTGAGTGCAGTGTATCAGCTAAGAAGGAACGAAATTAAGCTAAACACGTCCTTCAGGCTTATTTGGAAACTACATGGTTGTGTGTTGGAGCAGGGTTGGAACTTGTACACTGGAACAGCTTTTATGTCAGTAGTAATCATACCTGAGAAAGAAATCATTCCTCTCAATACCTTTTTTGTTTGTTCAATTTGCAATTTTTATATTCACTGAAGAAATTAATACGATCTTGATAAGCGGTTTGCCAACATTGGTGCATCAAAAATCATGCTTATTAAGATACCAACAGACATGCGAATCCAGCACAAATTGGTGCATGAGAAGTGTTTGAGTCTCATTAAATACAAAATGGGTGGAAAGTGAAAAAGGTCCCCCCTTCCGCTATGCTGGCTAGAGACATTTTGTCTATTTTGTTACTGTAGGCAAAACCAGTTTTTTTCCATCAATTTCCGGTTTTCCATAACATGTTTTTTTTCAGACCAGTTGAAAGAAAACATCCAAAAGACACTTTTAAGTATTTCTTTTATAGCACTTTTTCTATTTGTGTCAACAGATTTCAATTGCAATACATATTTTAGGCTGTTTTTTAAAAATGAGTTTTTTGATATTCTTGTCTAACTTAGATCCCTGCTCTGGCATCAAAACATGGAAAGTTACTGGACTGTGACAGCTGATCTGAGGTAAAACGCTCATGTCAGTCAACTATTGTGGGAGCGGCCTCTGTTGGTGTGACGGCACACCGGCAGGCATCTGAGAATGGCTCGATTTGAAAAAGGGGATATTATTTTTACAGATTAATTAAAAACCACTGCATGGATTTTTATCATTATAGGGTAGATTTGTACATACACTGACAACACACATTAATGTTCAAACAACATGAAAAAGTGAACTTTGCATCCGATGACCCCTTTAAAAAGAATGAAAAGGTACTTTAAATGTGAAATTAAAATCACCAGTATGTGGCATATCTAGTTCATCCAAAAAATAAAATTATGCCATTTAATCTCACTGGTACCAAATGCAAATGAGGCATTATTTAATGAAATATGCGGTAATTTGGATACATTTCTAGTACAAAAATCTAAACACTGAATGAAGTCAGTTTCAAAATTCTTGTTTAATTTTTTTGACACATTAAAGTCAAATGTTTTACAGTGTGAATTTTGGGTATCTCATTTTGTCATTCCATAATTCAGAAAATACTTGGACAGAAAACACTATATTTTTACAGTTATTTTGGGGTAATAAAATGTTGTATAAAATTAAGCAAATTATATATGTACAAATCCCTCTGTAAAAATCTTCAGAATATAAAGAGGAATGAACGTTTGGTGTGTGTAAGCACTACTGAAGTGGAGATTTATGACGTATGACTTTTCGTCCGCAGTAACAAAATAGACTCGCAGTGAAAATAATGGAAACTGCTGCAGTAGTGCAGAGGAAACTGTGGTATGCACAGGCCGATGCTCTCTGTTACAGTTTTTCTGAAATGCTAAAACACATTTTTTGAAACCATCACTCATTTTCTCAAAACTTTAAACACAAATCCAAATGTTCAAAATAAATTCATCGCTGACTCTTCTGGCAAAATCAAACAATCACTTTAAGACCATTTCACCAGTACTCAAAAAACAAACAAAGCTTTCAAATCATACACATAGTAGTCAATACTATACGCACTTGTCGCTATTTAGCTCAAAGGGAAATGTATATAAATAATTACAATTAATTATGATTAATTACAATTATTTATATCAGCTGCCAGTAGTAACTGTAGCAGAATCAATTTTTCATCAACTAATCTGTTCGCCCAGCAAACATTCAGCATCCTTTTTTTATCAACTCTAAGAAATGATATTTTCTTGGCCACAGAAAATAACTTCCTTAAAGTACTATTGCATTAGAGCATGTAGCTCGAATCGGAATCGTAAAGGGACATTAATTTGCAAGGCAGAATCAGAATCAAAACTCATGTAATTTGTGCACAATAGTTTATTAATGAAGGACTAACACATAACTAATCTAAACAAACAAACATGAAATCACTCATACATGGGGGAATGGTCAGTGAGAAGCAGTTAGAGAGAGACAAGGAAATGAAGCTATGAAAAGAGTCAGTTAACCACCTGAGTGAAACCATCAGTGCTGTCTTCAGCTAACACTAAACCTCTGTTTGTTTAGTTAAATGTACGATACTTGCATTGTCTTGGTTGTTGAACAAGTGTCCGAATGCAGTCTCTGGTGAAAGTCTTGATGGTTTGGAGCAGTGGTGGTTTTGGAAGTGCAATCACGTTCTTCTGGGTCCGAAGAGTGATGAACTCCAAAGATGTTCTGACTCAATGGTGACTGGGAGTTTCTTCCTTCAACTAAGCCCTTTTGGGGTGTTAGCATATAGCTGGGTTGTTGGTTTTAAAGATTATTTGTTAAATGTAACAAATAACTGTATGTCTGATTGGTCCAGATGCTAAACACTACATATCATATATATATATATATATATATATATATATATATATATATATATATATATATATATATATATATATATAATATACAGTCATGTGAAAAAGTTAGGACACCCTATTGAATTTCATGGTTTTCTGTATCAGGACATAATAAAAAATTATCTGGTCCTTGGCAGGTCTTAAAATTTGGAAAATAAATCCTCAGATAAACATCATCACATGACATATCACACAGTGTCATTATTTATTTAAGAAAAATACAGCCAAGAGGGAAAGGCCATGTGTGACAAAGTTAGGACACCCTATGAGTCAATTGCCTGTAGATCCACTTTTAGCAGTAACTTGAAGCATTCATTTTCTGTGTGACTTTATCAGTCTCTCACATCGTTCTGGAGGAATTTGGATCACTCTTCTTTTCAACGTTGCTCCAGTTTATTGAGGTTTGTGGGCATTTGCTTATGCACAGCTCTCACCACAGCACCAGAGTCAGGATGAGCTCTAGACATGAACTAGGCTATTGCAACACCTTGATTCTTTTCTTTTCAGCCATTCTGTTGTAGATTTGCTGCTGTGCTTGGGATCATTGTCCTGTTGCATGACCCAATTTTGGCCCAACTTTAGATGTCCTCACATTTGACTCTAGAATTCTTTGACATACAGAGGAGTTAATGGCCAACTCAGTGACTGTGAGGTGCTCAGGTCCTGTGGCTACAAAACAAGCCCAAAATTTTCAGCCCTCCTTCAGAATGCTTGTCTTTTGGTATGAGGTGTTTGTGCTAATATGCTTTTTAGGTTTTCACCAAACTTGGTGCTGTGCTTTATGGCCAAACATCTCCACTTCGATCTTGTCTATTCAAAGGACATTATTCTAGAAGACTTGTGTTTTGTTCAGATGCAACTTTGCAGACCTAAACTGTGCTGCAATGTTTTTTTTAGAGAGAAGAGGCTTTCTTCTGCCAAGCCTTCCAAACATGCTATTTTTGTCCCATATTTTTCTAATGGTATTCTCATGAACTTTTTCATTTAACATGTTAACTGAGGCCTGTAGAGTCTGAAGTGTAGTTCTTGGGTTGTCTGCCATTTCTCTGAGCTTTACACGGTCTGATCTTAGGGTGAATTTTCTGGGACATCCACTCCTGGAAGAAGAGGTGTCTGTTTTAAATGTCTTCCACTTGTGAATAAACTTCAAATTGTTTGGAAATGACCGTATTACTCTTCTCAGATTGATGGCAGCAACAATTGCTTCTCTAAGATGATTGCTGATGTCTTACTCCCTTGGCATTGTGTTAACACACACCTGAAGGCTCCAGATCAGCACACTGCCAAAGCTTATGCTTTTATAGAGGCGCTCAGACTTGCTGATGATCAGTTAATCAAAGGTATTTGATTAGCAGTGTTTGACTGTTATTTACCCTCTTAATTCCAATATTAACAGTAAGGGTGTCCTAACTTTGTCACACATGGCTTTTCCATTTTGGCTTTATTTTTGTTCAGTAAATAATGACACAGTTTAATTTGTCATGTGTTGTTGTTCATCTTGGGTCTTATTTTCGAAATTTTAAGACCAGCCAAGGACCAGTTTTATTTAATGATGTCCTGATACGGAAAACCATTGAATTCAATAGGGTGTCCTAAGTTTTTCACATGACTGTATTAAATATATATATATATACACACACACACACACACACACACATACATATATATATATATATATATGCATATATGCACATATATGGTAGTCACACTCTCAGATTGACAGATGCACCTGTGCCTTGTGAAGTGTGAAGAATTTTGTGTTATTGTGTGTAAACCATGACAGTCATGTTGTGGTTGTGCTTTCTTGTGTTTAGGGTTTTGCATCACAAGTTCATCACAGAGCAAATTGTGTCTTAGTGAGTGAGAATGTGTTTAGAGTTTTGCAAAAAGACTGCATGAGATCTGCAAACAGTGTCTAAACACCCTAAACTTGTTTAAGGTTTTGCAGAAAGAGTGATTTATTTGACAGATTGCTTTAGGCTGTTGAGAATGTGGTTTAGAGTATGAGGTTTAGTGTTTTAGCAAATGTGAAAAACTGTAACATGGGCTGATGGGCACAGAAAAAAATGCACTGCATGTAGGTGTGTCAAACGGGCCGTGCGTCAGGGCACTCAGCACATTTCCTGGATTCAAATTAAAAAAGCCGTAGTGAAATTTAATGTACATGCTTCTGTGGCTTTGTAGTTTAATCGATGTCTTGTTATTTGATGTTATGTTTAATGCAGTAAATATACATTTGTTTTTTCTATGTTTAGAGATGCAACGATTCCAATTTTCTTTCCAAGAACTATATTTGAAAAACAAACAAACAAAAAACTATACTTTTTTCAATGCAAAAAAAAAAAAAACATAAAAGAAATTATTAAACATTACAATTCCCCTAATCTGAGATGTTCTCTTAAACAACTCTCAAAATAAAGTGCTCTGTGACTACAAAGAGGTAAAATAATTAACTAAAAATTAGTTGCTAACAAAACATTTCCCGCTATGTTATAAATGGTCATTTTTCCCCTTAACCTTATTAAATGTGTTGCCTTTCAACTTCTTACATTGTGTCAATTAATTCAGAATAATAAACTGTAGAGTTGTTACTACCTAACATGCTGGGTTGTTTTATTTAAGTCAACTATTGTTTAAAAATATTATATTGCTGGCTTAAAAATCACACAGAATTATAGGGACAACAGCAACAATCAAACAATGAACATTTATTATTAAGAAAGAACACCCATGGACAAAAATATAAGACACATTGAATTAATCTGGGTAAATACAGAATAAATTTAACATGCATTTAAACTCATTTAACAAGCTATTTTCAAATAAAAATGTAACATTTAAAAGTAGCTTTTTAATTTAAGTGTATTCAACCATTCGCTGTAATCACTTTCCCCAAAGTAAAGGGCCGCTGTTCGCCGCAGGAATTACGAACCTCAGACCGCCACCTCGCGTTTCACTCGTAGCTAAAAGATACCGTGACTGACTCCATAACCTGCCCATAAACAAACAGTACTGAGATTAGAGAACATATTTTAACGTTAAAATTAAAAATTTGTTTTGATTTAACAAAACTAACTCAAGCCTCATCTGTCACAGCATATTTTAAGTCGTCCTAAATGTGACATCAAAACGGATCGGGGAATCGTCAGACTGACCGTCCGGTCACCGGTTCGGGCCGATCATGTTCCTGGCCGGTCGATTGGTGCATCTCTAGTTTCAACCTATTTGTGTTCAATTATTAAGCTAACCATAAATCATTTAAAGACTCAAATGATAAACAGCAATAAACCAATAGTGTACATTTTATGAAAAACTTGGAATTGTGTGATCAAACAACTCTTACCAAGAATAAGAAAATGACCAATATTAAAGGCTTCAACACGCCTGTTTAGCGTAAACACAAATGGACAAAACTGCAGTAGACCTTTAAAACCACTGCAGTTCCATCCCTAAGGTAATTTAATATTGTAACATCCAGCTGTTGTTCTCCAGAACGTGGACTAGAACATGTTGTGCAATTTTTAAAAAAGCTATTTCAGTTTTACCAAAACTTACTCTAGGTTTTTGCGGTTACAAATGTAGGTTTTTTTTTTTTTCCAATACACCTCACAACTTTCAGTATTTGTAAGAGCAGTAACTGAAACTGTTATGCCATATCGGCAAGTCCCTCTTCTACAAAGGTCTCTCCATGACGGTAAAAGTCCCATTTTTTTTTTTTAGATAACAGGGCAGTAAATGAACCAAACTAACTTGAACATAAACACACATAACATTGGTAATGCAAAAATCCAACCGTCTTGCTTAAATAACGCAAAAATAAGTCAACTCTAAAGAAATACCCATAATGCACCTAGCTGCTAGCACTGACTGCCAGGTCATTACAATATGTTTAATTCATGCCTACGTTGCTAACATAAAAATCTGATAAGAATGTCCCATGTTTCTGCCACAATACAATGGTTACAGTTACTACATTAAATCTGTGGTAAACCCACGGGTGTTAATAAGTGTTAATAAGCTGCTGTGTCATTTGAATTATTGAAGAAAGAGAGATTATTTGGAGCACTCTCCTGCAGTTTGACTATATGTAATGTTGACGTCCTTAACGTTATTGTCTTGCATTTATCTTTCCTTAGAAAGACACCGTTTCCAGTTTGTTTACACCGTCCTCACCAAACCTGATGGGTTCTCCGGTCCTGTGTTCAGTGCAGTGGGTCTGTATGACGACAGTAATGAAGAACAAACCTGGAAAAGAGACCGTTCAGATGCAGAAATCTGGAGATATACCGAAGAACCTCGTGATTCTAGAGACTGGTTTATAAATCTGGTTAACACTCTGACAAACTGCACAAGCTCCAGATGTGATGGTGAACTCATTGGGTTTTTATTGGAATGACACTGATATTTTTAAATGTCCAAATGCTTTTACGAGCCACTGTCATTTTTAAATTACAACCTATTTTTCAACTTGTAATAATTTATGTTGTTGTTTATTATTTAATTATTAATTTTACATGTTAGGCCTTTATACTCTACAGAAGAGAATCGGCTGTGAGGTGGAAAAACATCCAGATGGATCAGTGATGAATGTGAATGCATTTGATGAGTACGGACATGATGGAGAGGATTTTATTGCCTTTGATATTGACACAATGCAATGGAAGGATAAAAGTCCAAAGGCAAAAGAATCAAAAATTCGCAATCAGTATCTCCAGTCATACCTCAACAACTGCATGCACTGGATCTCCACATTTAATGCGTCGATAAGCAGTATGTGTTGCTCTAATGCCTTCAGTGTTTTGAACTCAGTCATTTGTCTTTTTGTTCAGAATCAGGTGTTATTTGAATGGTTCCAATATCCTTTATTTATGATGTGTGTCTTATTGCAGGTCCACCAGCTCTTTACATGTTTAGATCTGCAGCTCCTCATGACAAAAGCAAGCTGATTCTGACCTGTCTGGCCACTGGTTTCCACCCCAAACACATAGAGATGAATGTCACACAAAACAACATCACACTCCAACCATTCAGCTCTACTGGAGTCAGACCCAACAATAACCAGACCTTTCAGATGAGAACCAGTGTGGAGATAAACAGAGATGAGAAACAGAGTTATGAGTGTCACGTCCTTCACAGTGGCCAGACTCTTATAAAATCATGGGGTAAATATGACCATATTAACAATCGGAAGTTAATATTGTGTGCAAAATTGTTGTACAGTAGCTTCCTACTCCAGTTGGCAGCTCAGAATTTCCCAAGACATAGTATTTACTTGTTGTATGAATTTATAGAATGGTTAGAACATTGTGTTGATTTTTTTTATTTTTTTTTTCCCCTGCAGATGAACATCTGGAATCTAGAAGTCATCATTGGGCAGCAGTAGCTGCAGGTGCCTTTACATTTGTGGTTCTGTGCATCTTTTGTTTAATCTACAAAAACAGAAGGTTAAGGTGAGTTTATAATTATTAATTAAAGTAATAATTGACCCTGAACTGAATGTCATTATTAAACTGTCATTATTTACTTACCATCATATTACTCCGTATTGTATGCAAAAAAAAAGACGTTTTTGATGAACTTTCACATGTATAGCACACTATAATAGCGTCTTTCAAATACCATTTTTCTTATTCTCATTTGTTTTTAACCTGAGATGAATTCTTCAATGAATGTTTATTCAACATTTAAATATGGAGACCATGGTGTAAAATCTAGTATCTTAAAGGCTTTTGAGTTTAATATGCTCATGAATGGAGTTTATCAAGTAAAGCATATACTAAATAGGTATGAAATCAGCATGAGCTAATGCTAATGTTTTTTTTAATAATATATTGTATCATCTCCAGGCTAGATGAACTAAGGTTTTGGCCTGTGACCGACCATAAATTCGTCAGGACCACCAGATGCAGCAGCAGTGGGTGAAACAAAGAGAGCTCTTTGAGATCTATCCAAATCCATTCATAACTATGTTTTCAAACCTTAAACTGATGCACACTACAACACAAACATCTTATACTTATTGAGAGAAATAAGTATTCCTTGTGACAGCAACGTGTAGCACAACATCTTACACAAACTCAGCTGTTATAAATTAATGGAATAAATTAATGCATGCATAACAGTTCAATCTTTTCCCATCATGTTTGAACTTAATGTGCTTGTAACATTATCAAATGTATTCTGGTTGTGGTTTGGAAAGTGAGAAATGCACTGATAAAACTTTAGCGACACTTTTCTAACTTTTTGTTTGGACTATGCAAATAAGCTCCACAGGAGGAAAGATGGAACCAGCCAATCACAGCACAGAAATGGAGAAGTGCCAAATTACAACCTCCTCCTCATCGGAAGGGGATAAAGGTACCCTTCCAAAAGACACTGTTACAACTGGCTCAAAATTGCAACATAAACGAGAGCCAACACGGACCAGCGAGTAGCGAAAGAAAGTAATTAATTTAACAAAAGCATAATTAACAAATGAATTTCAACAATCAGTAGTCAGTAACAGTGGAAGTCAGTGACGAAAGAATGCATGACAGAGGACTGTAGCTGAAGGTCTGAAGTGAATGTAACCAAAAACAAAGAACAAAAACAAAAAACAAAACAAAGAATCGTCAACAGCAAGCTGGCTAGCGTGGTAACATCGCGTCTCCTGTCCTCATCAACACCGCAGTTTTTAATAGCCCTGCATGATGAGCCTCAGGTGGAAAGACACGCCCACAACAACCACCATACCTGCAAACCAAAAGAAAGAGAAAAACAGGCCCAGCACCCGCTGGGACGTAACACACTCCTTGTTCTGAGTCTGAGCCCTGTGATGGAGGGGACACTAACAGTCCAACAAAGTTCTGAGTCTCCTGTTTCAGTGTTGCGTGCTTCAAGCTAAGGACCTTCAGCACCTACTCCAGGGCCACATCTGTGTGTTCCAGATCTTAGGACCCTTGGTGCTCCAGGAGATTAGCATCCTACAGCGCTTCATCTTCAAGGCTGTCAAAACGGATTCCTGCTCCTTACCCAACTGTACGGCTACCAGCGCAACCAGTGGGAGAAGTCACTGCCACCGTACTGCTCACTTGCATTTTATGCATCTTATGCACTATATTCCTTTTTCATTCAAGGTATTCATTTAGTAGTTATTGATTACTCTTGTCTGTCCTTTGTTAATAAAATGTAAAATTTTGTTAATAAAATTGTTAATAAAAATCCCAGATCTGTACAGACCTTTGAAGTAACTTGAATTATTTGGCAAAGTGATATGGATGTGCGATGCGGTCAATACCTGCCTGGAACTACTTTATCTGTGTATTAACTGCAAACAGTCAATCAGATTCAAGTATTTAACAGCACCGTAGTATATGTGACTGTGCATTACATTATAGAGAGCTTTGATTACATGCAACTAAATAAAATGTAAAACCCACAATTAGATGTCAGACTTCAAATAAAAATATATATGAACAGCTGGTGCAACCCTATCCTGATCTGTACTATGCACTCTAAACTCTAGTCCTGGACGATCATCATTGCACATTTGTATTTATGGGTACTTCAGGACCAGCGTTGGGAAACACTGATATTAACGGTCTATCCTACGATCTTTAAACTATCCTTTGACTGTCTTTTGTTGACTTTGACAGCCTATAATATGAGTAGAATTGTAGCAAGTGTTAAAATATGTCCTGCTTTACATACTGTTATGCATTAAATTAATGTCTTGAATAAGTAACAAATACCCTTTATCTTTTTTGAGGTCACATGGATAAATTTGTTTGGTTTAAGTTAGCAGTATAAGTATGCCAAGTATGGGCTATATCCCTATAATTTTTATTGTATTAATATTTCAAATTAAGAAGCAACAACTTTTTTTCTTATTTTTTACAGTTTTGTGTAAATTACTGTTGTCCTTTTTATCTTCATCTTTTTTTTTTTTGTTTTTTTTTTTTATATTTGTACATTTTCTATATTTGTATGACGCTAGCTCCTACAAACACTGCAGATGATGGGATGCAAATAAATCACTTTAAGCTTCTCTATTTTGTTAAGTGTTTTTCCCTTACTCCTGTAGACCTTAATCGGTTAGATGCCATATTGCATTTTATGTGGATGAAAGCAGGGTGTGAGGAATAGACTTTATAATTCTCACAATTTTTGCAACTCACAACCCTTGAAACTGTTTTATGGAGTTTTTCAAGAAACATGTTTAATCAGCTGCACAATCAATATGTTGTTACACTCAGATCAGTGCAGATAATCACAACTTTTTTTTTCACAAATCACTGAATCATTTGACGAATTGAATCTATTCATTGAAACTGTTTGAACTGATGGAAATGAATCAAGCTTACTTTTTAGGTAAAATCACAAACTTAATGGCCAAATAACATTTGTTAATTGCAATGTTGCTTTAGTTTGTAAATATACTTTATAAACACAACGGAACAAATCATTGAATCATTTGAATCAATCATTGAAAAAGATGGTTTAACCATTTTAAGTTCAAGTCAGAAACTTAATGGCCTAATAAAATCAGCATAATCTTGCAACAGCTTATGAATATGTGATTATGTAAACACAAATGTACCACATGCAAACAAGTCACTGGATCATTTGAATTGATTCATTGAAACAGAGAGTTTGAACTGATGGAAATGAATCAAACTTACTTGATAGATAATATCACAAACTTAATAGTCAATTAACATCACAATGTTGCCTTAGTTTATGAATAAAGTTTATAAACACAAAAGTGAACAAATCATTGAATAATTTGAATCGTTTCATTGAAATAGATGATTTCAACTACTTGAGTTCAAGCCAGAAACTTATTGGTCAAAAAAATCGAGGGAGCTCTAGCTCCCCCTTGCTGGAGGTAATGGGTGAAGATATACACCTAACCACACCCTAACCCTACCCCTTACCCCGTCCTAAACATAACTCCACCCATTAGTTCACGCAGAGGTGGAGCTGGACATCCAGAAAAGGGGAGCTGGAGGCCATTCGGCTCTGCAGTAGGGCTGGGCGATACTGCAAAATTTGGTATCGATCCGATACCAAGTAAATACAGGGCCAGTATCGCCGATATTGATACCGATACTGATACTTTTACTTTAAAAAGCATGCACTTGAAGTACCGCCGCATTTCAATTAAGGCATCAGTGCCAGTTGAGAGTCAAACTCTGTCTATATCCCACCTTTTGCAGCTGCCCCTGCAGACGAGGTTGAGGTAGTTGCAGTAGTCATTGCTGATGTAGAGGTTGTGGCTGAGCTTGAGCTTGGTTCAGGAGCAGACTCTGAACTGAGATCGGAGGTCTGGTTCATTGACTGAATTTCAGTGATGAGTCGACCTTTCACAGGTTCAACGTTTGCCATGTCATGAAATCCAAGGTTTTTAAATCGAATGTCCAGGTAGGTACTAACAGCCAGACCGTAAAAGGTTTCAATACCTCTGAAACGACGTTGGCATTGTGCTGACAACTCAGCAGCTAGCTTGCTACCTTGGCACTGATATGTTGCAGTTGATCTCAGAAGTAGTGACACCAGGGGAATCACCTTTGACACTGAAACATGTTTTTCAGTTGATATCTCTCTTGTTACTTCCTCAAATGGTCTCAGGGCATCAATGGACAGACTGATCACTGACCAGTCTTCCTCACCTAAGCACAGTGAAGTCTTTCCAAGAAGACAGAGGACTGTGGTAACAGCTTCCTTCTGCTCACATAGTCTGTTGAACATCTAGAACACAGAGTTCCATTTTGTTTCAACTGATTGTATCAGTTTGTGTTCTGGAGAATTTAGTTGTTTCTGAACTTCTTTGAGCTTCTCTGCTACTCTTGTGCTGTGGTGAAAGAAAGCTACAATAGCACTGCATCTCTGCTGGATGTCAAGAAGATCAGGGAGAGCTTTAATGGTGTCTTTTACTACTAAATTTAGCGTGTGTGCAAAACACGGATAATGTGCCCAACCTGCTTTGCGCACAGCTGCAACCATATTGGCACCATTGTCTGTTATTACAGCCTGAATTTTGTCTGTTATGCCCCATTCATCAGTGATTCTTTTTAATTGTGCGCAAATGTTGTCAGCTGTGTGTTGTCCTGAAAAACTACAGGTTTCTAGGACATAGGCTTGCATTTGCCAGTTCCTGTCAATAATATGGCATGAGACAGTTAAATAAGCCTCTGTGGCTCTTGATGTCCACATCAACTCTGTTGTAAGTACAGCACTGTTTGCATCATCTAGAGATTTTTTCACTTTTGAACGGCTCTCTTCATACATTGCTGGTATTTTCCCTTCCATTAAATTTTTCCTACTTGGAATCCTGTAACGTGGATCAAGTGTCCTGACAAAACTCCTAAAACCCTCATCTTTGAGCACAGAAAGAGGTTGCAGGTCCTTTGCAATCATTTCAGCAAGGCTCTTTGTAATTTCAATAGCTCTTGGGGAATCAGCTAGGTAAAATAGAAAAATAATTAAGTATAGCCTAAAGCCTATCTTACCTATGTAGCCAAAATATAAATCCTATAGTGTCCCTTTCACAGTTAACACAAAAGGGATATTCAGACATTTTCATATTTTAAGTTTATGGTATACAGTGGTGGCCAGAATTATTAGAACACCTGTATTCTCACCAGCTAAAAAATGTTTTTAAGTGTTTTCAAATGTTTTTTTTTTATTTCCTACTAACACACTACAGCAAAAGATAACTGACTTAAAACCATTTTTTTAGCTGGTGAAAAAAATACTGTTCTAATCATTTTGGCCACCACTGTATATTTTTAAATTCCAAAATAATTCATATAAATAGCAGGTTTTAATGTGCTGACTATATAGGCTATATTTAATCAGCCTGATGATGAAAGTAAGTTCAACTATGACCAAGTATTCGTTTTTTTTTTTTTTCAAATTGGCATTAACTAATACCGAATGTCCTATATAACTCAAATATTAATTTCACCACTGTAGCTAGCTACCTGGATATTCATTGCCTCTCCGAAACGACTCGGCCAGTGACCTCTGTCTCAGGGCTGGCACTGCTGGGGGTCTGTCTGGAGGATTTGCCTCCTCTTCTCTCCTTTTTTGCAGCTCGGCATTCTCTTTTTCGTGTTGTTTTATGTGTTTGTGTAGATTTGTGGTGTTGCCACAGTATCGAATAGACTTTCTACAAACATCGCAGTTTGCAATATTTTTGTTTACTGCAGTAAAATAACTCCAAACAGCACTCCTCTTTCTTTCCGTCATCTCAGAACTGCCAAAAGTGCTTGCGCTTTGGCGCTGCTGAGTCACGTGATGAAAGGACAACTAATAACAGCAGAGCAGGGAGGATTGTTCAAAAATCCCCACACCAATTACTTTTAATTTAAATAAAAGTATCGATCTCGAAAGCGTATATCGATCCGATATCAATACCAACGTTGGTATCGATACTATCGATATTAGTATCGATCCGCCAACCCCTACTCTGCAGTAAGCAGTATTTGAAAACATCATCGAAAACATCAATGATTATGTGTAAACAAAAACAAATGTAACTGTAAGAAAGGCCACCCCACGAAAGTGAACCATTCCAAACCCTCCCGCCTGTATTCGTGATTTGGACTGTTCCCTACTTGGAATTTCCCTCACTGTGTAAAACAAGACGGTATTGAGGATGGATGTGTAGATGTGTTTACAGTCAACAGTTGATAAGTTAAAGCAGTTAGTGCCCCGTTTAAAGTTTGTGTGGATAGATGTGTGCGTGCAACTAATCGTAAGTGCATTTACATATTTTCTTGTATGATAAGTTCACGAGAGAGATCAATGACTGCTACAGCGACATTCTGCCTAAATGTTTACATTATTATTATATTAGCACATTATCCTGTGGACTAAATGTTATAATTATCCTATGTTATTTGTTTGTTTAAATACTTAATGTCATATTATATATTAGGCTGTACGTGGAGTTGAAACGCATTTCAAGGAAAATGTGTGTAGTTCACATGTTGACAAGTTGGGTACCTAGTGTTTAATCATGTCGACGTTTTCAATGGCTCTGGTTTTAACTGAAGCGCTACATTTTACGATTTGACGCCACATTAAGTGTGCCAAAACGGTATTTATTGTTTGAATTTATTAAAACTTACAAAATCTGAACGCTGAGACGTTGTTTCAGACCGCCAGGGGAGGGGGAAATCCCTTCACCCTGTACCCTGTTCCCTCGTTTGATATTCTGTGCTGCACTTTCCTGTTTAAGGTGTGTGTACTTGAATGTGAATCTCATGAGGTGTTTGCAAACACAGTTTGAAACTGCTTCGACGTGGTCTGTACATTTTCCTCTAAACTTGAAATGAAATCGACGTTCTATCTCATTGTACAGTTTGCATACATAAGCTACGTTTATTCCGGTAAGTCATTCAATGTTTATTAATTCATGCTTTTTTCTGGCGGCTGGACTAAATTTAGTTAATTCTGTTTTGTTTTAAGTCATGGTGCCATTACGCAGTAATTGTGATAATTATTAAACAGCAAATTGTCTAAAAGTAGTGGGGACTCGACTCCAAAAAGGTTGACAATTCCAAGTTAGTGTAGTGTATGGCTTTGAGTGCAGTATATCAGCTAAGAAGGAATGAAATTAAGCTAATCACGTCCTTCAGGCTTATTTGGAAACCACATTGTTATGTGTGTTAGGTTTAAGCTTGTGGTTTGACACCTTTTATGTAAACTGTCTATAGTCTTCTTTTCTTATTTGAATAGTGTAAGGTCCACACGATTGGCCCAACAGAGGTGTCTAAAGGTTGATTAAGATTTCTTGCCTGTTCAGTCCTTTTAGTGTCCAAAGTTATTAAATTTTGATTAAATTCAAATCTGACTCCATTTTATAATGACCTTGCATTTGGATTAAAATGCCAGTCATTATAGATAATTCAATTCAATTCAAGTTTGCCCAAGTATTTGTTATAGCGCTTTTCACGATACAAATCATTACAAAGCAGCTTTACAAAAAATTAAAGTTTCTACAATATATTTAGTAGTGGCTTAGTAGTGGTGACTGTTAAGTTGACGTATGTATGGATCCTTTATAGGATAAATTATCTAAACATCTAATGATTCTATTACTCTTTAATATTTTTGTACTTGTTCATTTAGGTGCTCATGTCGTTTTGGCCATTAGCGTACCTTACGGTCACATTCTCATCAGTCTAGGATATTAGACAGAGGTCGCCCCTATGCTTGCTCATTCTAAAAGTACCTTTGTTTAGCCCCCCTTAGATCTGTACACACTTGAATAAAGCAACATTATCTGTAGTCAGAGGTCATGACCACGACTTTAGATATAAGCCGACCAACATTACTTCTCCGATAGTAGCTTTGATTTGGTCATGCCTAGCTAGAGTAACCTTACAGTAAACAGAGGTTAGGCTTACTCTACTTAGGTTGGTCGAACAACTTTCAGTTGACCTAAACGAAATTCCCTTTTAGCCCTTACAGTCTAAGTACACTTGAACTAATACCAAGTGTTAGCCGAATCTCTAAAGATGCAGTTGGTGTGCCCTATTTTAGTCCGTTACTAACCTGACGCAGGTTTTTACCTGACTGCAGTAAAAAAAAAATTAACTAACATCTTACTTACCCAGTTGATTGATTACATTGATAATTGCAAACATTTTTTGTATTACAAGTTTTCTAAAATTTTAGGTGTAGATATGCAAATGAGGCATTATTTAATGAAAAATATGCTAATTTGCATACATTTCTAGTACAAAAATCTAAACACTGGATGAAGTCAGTGAAACTGTGGTATGTACAGACTAACGCTCTCTGTTAGCGTGGATTGATGGACACTGGAAATTATCCTCAATGACTGCATGCAGGTGCGTTGGTGAACTGTCCAAATGATGTTTACATGCTTATTTCCTGCACTCAAATGTAATATGTTATAGTGAATTTTCATTTACATGCTTCTGTGGCTCTGTAGTTTAATCAGTGTTTTGTTATTTGATGTTATGTTTAATGTGGTAAATATACATTTGTTTTTTCTCTGTTTCGAGATGCTACAGTTCCAATTTTTGGAAAAACAGAAGAACAAAAACAAACAAACAAACAAAAAGTATTTTC
Organism: Labeo catla; assembly: GCA_012976165.1. Classification (NCBI taxonomy): domain Eukaryota; kingdom Metazoa; phylum Chordata; class Actinopteri; order Cypriniformes; family Cyprinidae; genus Labeo; species Labeo catla. The sequence goes on along the minus strand of VONZ01001267.1, from coordinate 30,149 downwards.
AATGCAAAAAAAAAAAAAAAACACAAAAAACAAAAACATAATAAAACAAATTATCAAACATTACAATTCCCCCAATCTGAGATAAACTCTTAAACTCTTAAAATAAAGTGCTCTGTGACTACAAAGAGGTAAAAATTATTTTTTGAAAATTAGTTTAAAGTTACAAGTACCTTTATTAAATTAAATAACTGGTTGAAATTGTGTTTTCAGTCACTTTCTTATCACATTAGGTTATCTGCAATTGTACCAGTTTACAGGATAAATACAAATTCACAAACAAACAGAACAGCTGTTGTACAGACAATGCAATAGGTTGTTTGCACATGACGTCATTACTGTGGCGCGAAATGCAGCTGGAGGGCAGGAAGTGATATTTCTCCATAGGAATCACTAGCAGAAACTCAAAAATGCCTATGTTTTGCGTTGTTTATGGATGCTCAAATCGGTCAAACCGAGAAACCACAAAATATATTTTATCATGTATGACAATTTGCTGTTCATAAGGGCGGAAAGGCAAGAATTGACTAAAAAAGCGCAGGAAAATGTGGCTTGTAAATCTCCGTCTGTGGTCAGGAGGAGAGTCGGATAATGCTTGTGTGTGCAAATGGTTAAGAAAAGATGTAATAATATGTTAAGATATTAATAAAGAAATATATAAATATATACAGGGTGAGACAGTGAGAATTCACCTAATGCTAAATGCCACACGTAGACACAATGTAAGATTTTATATTTGTAGTTCCGAGAGCGTCACTGATTATAACGGAACATTGTGAGATTGCAATAAATTGAAGTGAGTGACAGCATTTTAGTGACTATATGGAAGCGCTATTTGCTCGCTTTCTATAATCAGTTCAGAATTTGAATAAAAGTTTAGCTTTACGTGCTGCTAACAGGACTAATAGCCACAAAACCCTGCACATGCATTGAACTTTCGGGAGTGACTGAAAAAGCAGAACGGATGAGATGGAGGAATGTCTGTACTGTACAAGAGAAACGTATAAACAGAAAATCACAACATATGTTGGATGTGATCCTTATGTTATGTTGTTTATTTCAATCTCACAAGGCTCAATTGTAATCAACTGCAAATATAATATCTTATTTGCATTGCATGTACGTGTGGCATTTAGCATTGAGTGAATTCTCACTGTCTCACCCTGTATCTATTTATATATTTCTTTATATCTTAATATTATTATATCTTTTATTAACCATTCGTACACACACGCACTATCTGACTCTCCTCCTGACCACAAACGCAGGTTTACCAGCCACTTTCCCAATTTTTTTTTTCAGTCAAGTTCTTGCCTTTTCCTCCTTATGAACAGCAAATGTTCATACACGATATGAAATACAATTTCTCGGTTTGACAGATTTCTATAAACAACTGAAAACATAGTCATTTTGAGATTCTGCTATTGATTCCTATAGAGAAAAATCACTTCCTACCCTCCATCTGCATTTCGCGCGTCCTTAGAATCACGTGATTGCAAACAACCTATTACAGCTGCAACAGGCTTGGGATACTCAATGTTCAAAATATAAAATAATCGAAAGCATGTATCAACTGCTTGTAAAAGATGGTCTTGTTTCAGTGCCATTTCTCCCACAATAATGAAGGCTTGATTTTATCCTAAAACTGCAGGACATGAGGAAATTGCCTTTGTTGCTCCTCCTCATCTAAATACAGAATTAAATTTTGTTGCTTTAACCAGAAATTTAAAATGGTAAATATGCACACATACATAGGGTCAAATAACACACAAAAAAATGTATTGTTATAAATGATGCACTTACCCACTTTGCATGACAATGGAGGAGAATATCTGGCAGGGTTTTAATGCAACTTTAATGCAATCTCCAAGATTATGCTAAATAGAAAGAACAATGGATTAATCTCCAAACAAGAATGGAAAAAAATCTGCACTTTTCTAATCCATGGTAGCAGTCTTTCATTTGACTTCTTACTGTTGTAATAATGGATTAATGTCTGTTATATATCAATTTGATTAGCCGAGTGTTACAAGAGTGATGTTTGTATCATTGTAGACAGGTGTGGGGATTTTTGAACTCTTTCTGCATGTTACAGTTTTTAAGCTAGCTGGTGGCAATATGCGTGCATCGATGACATTGAATGAAATGTACATGTAAAAACTATATCACACTTGTAATCGTGCTGTTAGACTTTGTATCAGCAGGCTGTGGTTATCTGTGGTCTCATACATGATTGATTGTAGTCTAACGCCAAATTCACACTACAAAGATGCCACAGAAGCACTTCTGAAAGTAGCATGTATGTGTCTTTACATACTATTTAATGCTGCTCAGGAGCACATAAATGCATTTACAGAGCAATTACAAGTGCATACTCAAGATACTGAAATGGGTCAGAGCTAGAATTTAGTCTTCCTTTTATTCTGCATTGCATCTTTACAGATAATTTTGAGCAGGCACAACCAGCCTTAACTCAGTTATGTAAAGACACCTACACACTCTTGTCTGTGACATTGCAAGGGATGCATGAAACAAATGAAACTGTTTTGGGTGAATCATCAATCACTCATCCTTAAGTTGTATGAGCTTCTGTCTTCTGTTGAACAGACAGAAAAGAAGACTTTGAAGAATGTGTTTTTAGAAGAGTAAAAAAGAAACTTACAGAGATGTGAAATAACATATGCATGAATAAATTATTTTTGTGTGTGTGTATGAATTAACCCTTTAAGTGTTTGTCGGTGTGCTTGTCAGTACATAATGTAAAATATTACAATTTGGCATGAAAATACAGAGCAGGATTGTCTCACCAGAAGAAATATCCAAAAGATCCAAGGCTCTTTGTCTTGCAATATGCAAATATTTGTTAAGACCCATGCCCTTTACAGCTCAAAGTCTAACTAGCCCTGATGTGTGGGTATAATACACCTTAGTCTAGAGCAATCTAAACTGGAAAAAAAATTAAAAAAAGAACAGTTAAAATCTAACGTTGACATAAGATGATGACATTTCCTACTTCAGTGTTCAAAATATAATTAAAATCTCACTTTTCTATCAGCTGAAAAACAGAGACATGCATTTTTTTATGGTTTATGGGTTCCATGTACTATTCTAATGATCTGGTTTTAATACAGTTCACCAAAAATATTAAACATAAATCATTCCAAATAGTAAACAGATCAAAGCAGTAGTACATTTTAACTTAATTACGACTTCACATAAACACAAACAAAAATAAACATGAGAACATGATAAATAAAACAAATATCAACTACTACATGAATATTTTCAACCCATTTTAGTGTCCTTAATATACACACACATGCAGTATAAATATATATTACAAACATTTTGTCTGTGGTAAGCCCACAGGTGTTAACAAGTGTTAATAAGCTGCTGCGTCATTTGAATTATTCAAGAGAGAGAGATTATTTGGAACACACTCAGGCAGTTTGATTATATGTAATGTTGACATGTCCTTAACATTGTTGTTGTCTTGCATTTATCTTTCCTCAGAGAGACACCGTCTCCAGTTTGTTTACACCGTCCTCACCAAACCTGATGGGTTCTCCGGTCCTGTGTTCAGTGCAGTGGGTCTGTATGACGACAGACGGATCTCTCACTACAGTAATGAAGAACAAACCTGGAAAAGAGACCGTTCCGATGCAGAAATCTGGAGATATACCGAAGAACCTCAAGATTCTAGAGACTGGTTTATAAATCTGGTTAACACTCTGACAAACTGCACAAGCTCCAGATGTGATGGTGAATTCACTGGGGTTTTATTGGCATGACATTGATATATTTTTAAGTGTTAAAATGCTTTTACGAGCCACTGTAATTTTTAAATTTATAATCTAATTTTTAACTTGTAATTAGGGGCCAAGCAAAGGCACCTATTGTATCCATTGGCCTTCTTCTTCTTCTTCTTCTTCTTCTTCTTCTTCTTCTTCTTCTGCTTTTGAGTCTATGGCAGCCCACAGAACGGTTTGCGGGAAAGCTGTGAAATTTGGCACATTGATAGAGGACAGTCCCAACATTAACTACAGCAAATTTGGAGTCTCTAACTCAAACTCTCTAACGTCAATTTTTTTCTCTGAATCTTTGGCTTATGCCGAGTGAAATGAAGCCCAAAATTCAAAAATCACAAGGTTTAATTTTTTATCTATAATTTTTTGTTCAAAAAAACTACTTTTTCGAACTCGTCCTAGACAGTTTGTCTAATTTTCACCAAAATTGGCTCAGATCATTTTCAGACCATGCTGGCAAAAAGTTCTGGAATTCAAGTTGATTAGTCAAACCGTTCTTGAATAATGCGCAAAGGAATTTGAGGTTATATCTCCGCAATGGTTTGGCGTATTTAGACCAAACTTGGTGGGTTAAAGCTAGAAGGGATACAGCTCTAGCTACTGGGTATGCGCACATCAATCTAACATTATTTTTGTCACACTGTACTACAATAATACTGTTTTTGTTTTATAGTAAGGGGTAAGTTTAGGGTTGGGGTAGGTGTAGACGTTAAAAAAAACAATCTAATAGGTAGAATAATTCATTTCATTGTTAGTTTCCGGTCGGAGCTGTATCTCTAGCCACAACCAACTTGGTGTGTGTTATAACAAACATGACCTCAGGCTACCATGCAGTGTTTCGGCACAGAGCCACCTAGTGGTCAGGAGATACGAAAAATGGCTATTTTTGCCCTGACAGTACTCAAAAAGTTTGGAAGCAGCGCCACTTTGTGGTCAAAAGTTATAATAAAATTTTGAAAAATGCTAATTACTTTTGTTTACATTAGCCTATTGTAATGAAACTAGCCTTGATATATTCCTTGGGTCATGCCGAGAATATTGATACCAATTGTGCCAAAATTTGCTGAACTTCCTGTCTGCCATTTTGATTCACGTTGAAAACCTACTTTTTCAAACTCCTCCTAGACCATTGGTCCCATTTTTATGGATCATCTTCAGACCATGCTGACAAAAAGTGGATTTTGTGTTGATATATGAAATGGTTTTGAGAGTGATAAACTATTCAGTAACCATCAATAATGACATTTATAACACTGTTAATAACTTTTGATAACATTAGCCCATTGTAATTAAACTAGTCTCAGAATATTCCTATGCCGACAACATAGATATCAATTATTCCATAGTCAGCTGTACTTCCTGTCCGCCATTTTGATCTATCTTGAAAACCTACTTTTTCAAACTCCTCCTTGACCATTGCTCCGATTTTCACCAAAATTGAATCCGATCATCTTCAGACTGTGCTGACAAATGTTATGGATTTTGTGTTGATAGATGAGAATGTTTTTGTACAGCGCCACTACAAGTTTGAGGCATGATGCCAAAATGACTCTGAGGCTGTATATCTGCAAAGCTTTGACATAATGACACCAAACTTTGTGTGTCATTGTCACTTCACACAAAACACGCCACATCAATTTGATAACAGCGCCACCTATTGGTCAAAAGTGATAACCCATTAAATAATTTTACTAGTGATTGTTTTTATGATTTTTCAACCATTTTGACTAAATGTGTCTTAAAATGGCTTCAGTCACTCATTGCCTTCCTTGCCTATAGTGCTTGGCCCCGCAATCACTGCTTGCAGTTATATTAATTTATGTTACTTGTAGTAATTTACATTGTTGTTTTGGATTTATTTATTAATTTACATGTTAGGCCTCCATACTCTACAGAGAAGACTCGGCTGTGAGGTGGAAAAACATCCAGATGGATCAGTGATGAATGTGAATGTATTTGATGAGTATGGACATGATGGAGAGGACTTTATTGTCTTCAATACTGACACAATGCAATGGAAGGATAAAAGTCCAAAGGCAAAAGAAACCAAAATGAAATTGGACACTTACAGATTTCGCAATCAGTATCTCCAGTCATACCTCAACAACTGCACGGACTGGATCTTCACATTTAATGCTTTGATAATCAGTATGTGTTGCTCTAATGCCTTCAGTGTTTTAAACTCAGTCATTTGTCTTTTTGTTCAGAATCTGGTGTTATTTAAGTGGTTCCAATATCCTTTATTCATGATGTGCTTCTTGTTGCAGCTCCTCCAGCTCTTTACATGTTTGCATCTGAAGTTCCTCATGACCAAAGCAAGCTGATTCTGACCTGTCTGGCCACTGATTTCCACCCCAAACACATAGAGATGAACGTCACACAAAACAACATCACACTCCAACCATTCAGCTCTACTGGAGTCAGACCCAACAATAACCAGACCTTTCAGATGAGAACCAGTGTGGAGATAAACAGAGATGAGAAACAGAGTTATGAGTGTCACGTCCTTCACAGCAGTCAGATATGTACAACGTTATGGGGTAAATATAACCATATTAAGTCAGAAGTTAATATTGTGTGCAAAATTGTTGTACAGTAGCTTCCTACTCCAGCTGGCAGCCCAGGATTTCTCAAGACATGGTATTTACTTGTTGTATGAATTTATAGAATGGTTAACATTGTGTTTATTTTTTTTCCTGCAGAAGGAAATCTGGAATCTAGAAGTCATCATTGGGCAGCAGTAGCTGCAGGTGCCTTTGCAGTTGCGGTTCTATACATCATGTCTTTAATCTACAAAAACAGAAGGTTAAATGGTGAGTATATAATAAAGTAATAATTAACCCAGAACTGAATGTCATTATATGTCATTATTTACTTGCCCTCATATTAATCCATATTGTACATAAAAATAGACATATATTCGATTAACAGCATGTATAGCACACTCTAATAGCATGTTTCAAATGTAATTTTTCTCATTCTCATTTGTCTTTAACCTGAAATTAATTATTTGGTGAAATATTTATTCAGTGTTTAAATATGGAGACCGGTGTAAAATCTAGTATCTTAAAGGCTTATGAGTTTAATATGCTCATGAATGGGGTTTATCAAGTGAAGCATATACTAAATAGGTATGAAATCAGCATGAGCTAATGCTAAAGTTTTCTAATAATATATTGCATCATCTCTAGGCTAGATGAACTATAATGGTTCCACCACAGAACATCGTTAGAACATCATCTCTGGGTCAGCAGATCTTCTGACTGCAAGTGATTCACATGAGAGCAGTGAATCAGTGGATCTCCACTTGGTATTCATGTTTTTAAGTGAGAAGCAAGATCTTGGATGTGTCGTCTATGATATCATGACTGTTTTAATGACACTATCAAGTACAGTGGGGCAAAAAAGTATTTAGTCAGCCACCAATTGTGCAAGTTCTCCCACTTAAAAAGATGAGAGAGGCCTGTAATTTTCATCATAGGTATACCTCAACTATGAGAGACAAAATGAGAAAAAAAATCCAGAAAATCACATTGTCTGATTTTTAAAGAATTTATTTGCAAATTATGGTGGAAAATAAGTATTTGGTCAATAACAAAAATTCATCTCAGTACTTTGTTATATACCCTTTGTTGGCAATGACAGAGGTCAAACGTTTTCTGTAAGTCTTCACAAGGTTTTTACACACTGTTGCTGGTATTTTGGCCCATTCCTCCATGCAGATCTCCTCTAGAGCAGTGATATTTTGGGGCTGTCGCTGGGCAACACAGACTTTCAGCTGCCTCCAAAGATTTTCTATGGGGTTGAGATCTGGAGACTGTCTAGGCCACTCCAGGACCTTGAAATGCTTCTTACGAAGCCACTCCTTCGTTAACCGGGCGGCGTGTTTGGGATCATTGTCATGCTGAAAGACCCAGCCACGTTTCATCTTCAATGCCCTTGCTGATGGAAGGAGGTTTTCACTCAAAATCTGACGATACATGGCCCCATTCATTCTTTCCTTTACACGGATCAGTCGTCCTGGTCCCTTTGCAGAAAAACAGCCCCAAAGCATGATGTTTCCACCCCCATGCTTCACAGTAGGTATGGTGTTCTTTGGATGCAACTCAGCATTCTTTCTCCTCCAAACATGACGAGTAGAGTTTTTACCAAAAAGTTCTATTTTGGTTTCATCTGACCATATGACATTCTACATTCAATCCTCTTCTGGATCAATTTTAAAGCTGTTTTGGCTGAACAGGTACGCCTGTACAAACATCTCCATCAATGCGTGATCAAAGAAATAGTCAGACGGCAAATAACTCTTAGAGAGAAATCACGACCAGCGTTGGAAAGGACGAAAACTTTTGCAAGAAAGTTTGTGAAACTGTACATTTTAACACTATTGTGTTGGTTTTACTGTTGAAGACTGCTTTAATAAAAAATATTTCTCATAATTGCTTTTGTTAGTGTTTCACATTACTAATTTTCATAGGCGTAATTTACAGGTGGGATGGACAGGACACTTTTTGCAAGGCTCGATATTGTTCCACCAGTTTTTTGAACATCTCGCGGCACGGACGTACCTAATGCTGCTGAAGCATATTCCTTTCTGTTAAATAAGGTGCTGACGCTGGAAACTATTTTTTTCTGAAATCATGCTTAATGTTCGTTGCAATGTTAACTGGTGAGGGAACTGTCAATGCAGCTCGTTCACACGCGAACGCTTCAGTACAACGCTTATGACTCATTTCGGTTAAAAAACAAAACAAAATGCACGCAAATGTGTCTCTGATATAGGATCACTGATGAACATATTTGATTTTAATAAGGGGGGAAAAATTCATGTGGTGGCGGATTAGAACCCAAAACCTCTAAATCACTTAACGAAAATTCTACCACTAGACTATTAAAGATTGCAAACAAGTGATGTATGTCTATTTATGTATTCACTGACACTATTGATCTCGGGCTAATAATATAGTTTTATAGTACATGTAAGAATAAAATTATCATGTTGAAAACGAGCTTGATGTCAATACATTATGTACACATGATCAGAGCATGTAACCACAAAACATTTCATCTTACCTAAATAGCAGTAAAAGTTTTTAGCTAAGAGTTTTCCCTTAAAACCTATTCACAAAGCTGCTGAGACAAACTTTTACTAAGGAATAGAGCAAAGTCTTAAGCTAAGAGTAAGGGAGGGGTTAGTCTCGCGTAGCCAGACCTTCAGACTGACGGTCTGCCAACGTTCCGTGGGCGTGACGTCTGAGGCTGAGACTAGGGAGGGGTTGACCTCGTTGCTATGAATGATGTCGACATGCTTATTAACTATCCACACAATGATTGGCTGATAGGGGAGGGGTCTCTGTCAGACATTTATTCATAGAAATATTGTAATGTGCAATATTATGTTACCATATTCAAATAAATGTTTTAAAATAAAAATGTTGCCACATTCAAATAAAGATTTTAAAATGCAGGCTAAGTCTCACTAACTAAACATGTACAGTGGGTACAGAAAGTATTCAGACCCCCTTAAATTTTTTACTCTTTGTTATATTGCAGCCATTTGCTAAAATCATTTAAGTTCATGTTTTTTCCTCATTAATGTACACACAGCACCCCATATTGACAGAAAAACACAGAATTGTTGACATTTTTGCAGATTTATTAAAAAAGAAAAACTGAAATATCACATCGTCCTGAGTATTCAGACCCTTTGCTGTGACACTCATATATTTAACTCAGGTGCTGTCCATTTCTTCTGATCATCCTTGAGATGGTTCTACACCTTCATTTGAGTCCAGCTGTGTTTGATTATACTGATTGGACTTGATTAGGAAAGCCACACACCTGTCTATATAAGACCTTACAGCTCACAGTGCATGTCAGAGCAAATGAGAATCATGAGGTCAAAGGAACTGCCTGAAGAGCTCAGAGACAGAATTGTGGCAAGGCACAGATCTGGCCAAGGTTACAAAAAAATTCTGCTGCACTTAAGGTTCCTAAGAGCACAGTGGCCTCCATAATCCTTAAATGGAAGACGTTTGTGACGACCAGAACCCTTCCTAGAGCTGGCCGTCCGGCCAAACTGAGCTATCGGAGGAGAAGAGCCTTGGTGAGAGAGGAAAAGAAGAACCCAAAAATCACTGTGACTGGTTACAATCGAGGGAAAGATCAATGCGGCCAAGTACAGGGATATCCTGGACGAAAACCTTCTCCAGAGTGCTCAGGACCTCAGACTGGGCCAATGACCCTAAGCACACAGCTAAAATAATGAAGGAGTGGCTTCACAACAACTCCGTGACTGTTCTTGAATGGCCCAGCCAGAGCCCTGACTTAAACCCAATTGAGCATCTCTGGAGAGACCTAAAAATGGCTGTCCACCAACGTTTACCATCCAACCTGACAGAACTGGAGAGGATCTGCAAGGAGGAATGGCAGAGGATCCCTAAATCCAGGTGTGAAAAACTTGTTGCATCTTTCCCAAAAAGACTCATGGCTGTATTAGATCAAAAGGGTGCTTCTACTAAATACTGAGCAAAGGGTCTAAATACTTAGGACCATGTGATATTTCAGTTTTTCTTTTTTAAAAAATCTACAAAAATGTCAACAATTCTGTGTTTTTCTGTCAATATGGGTTGCTGTGTGTACATTAATGAAGAAAAAAAAAAAAGAACTTAAATGATTTTAGCAAATGGCTGCAATATAACAAAGAGTGAAAAATTTAAGGGGGTCTGAATACTTTCCGTACCCACTGTATATCTTCAGCCTCTTACATGTGCGCTCCTCGTATACAGTTAGTGGATATGCATATAAACAGCCTTTTAATTAACAGAGTAGAATAATCATAGGTGAAAGTAAGGCATGTAAACGTAAAAGAAAACCAAAATGGACGCAAGAACAACTCTTACTTCTTGCCCAGCTTGCTCATGAAAACAATGATATAATCAAAATTTGGAATTGGGATAACCTTACAAACTAAAGAAGATGTGTGAGAAAATATATGTGTGCAAATAAATGCAGCTTTCCCACTTTTGTTCAGAAGCAAAGATGACTGTGAAAAGCGTTGGTATTCTTTGCAAAGTCAGGCAAAGGCAGAGATTGCAGAATGCAAGCGACAAACAACTGCTACAGGTAAACGGACATTATTTTCAAGTTGACCATAATGTTTTCATGTAACCTTGTTATGCTATTGCAGATTAAAATCCTTAGCCTCATTAAAATATTTATTGCATTCATAAGGAGCTGCTATTTGAGGGTTGTCAAAACCTTGATCTGTGGCGTTGTTCGGTTGTTTCTATTTGTTGGTGAATTGACTGTGTCCCTGCAAGTTCTGCAACAGTCATAATACCTTCGCGATTAAGACCATACCTTCTTAAAAGCTCATTATCAGCAAATGTTTCTAAAATGTTTCTGTTCCGAGGCAGATAGCTGGCAACAGCCATTTTAGGATAGTTTTAGGACTTGATCTTAGTGACTTAGGAGTCCTCTCCACTACTCCTAACATTTCACAGATTTAGGAGCTAGTTTTAGTGCTAAAAGGCTTTGTGAAATACTCTTAGAGCAAAAATTAGGAGTCCTAAATTTAGGATTGACACGCCCATTATTTTTAAGATTTTCTCATAAATAGCTAAGTTATGAGATAGACTATTTTTATCCTTAAGATGTTTTAGGAATAGGGGCCCAGAATTTGGTGATGTGCGCGCGCAGTCAGCACAGGCTCAGAGGCGGATCTAGAAAATAAATTTTAGGGTGGCAAAGGGGTGGCAACACCAAAGCAAGCCCCCATGCATAGTTTTTGGGGATTTATAGTCTGACATATAGAGTTGTATTCCCAAATATTGCATTACCATTAAGTAATCATCTACTGTTTAAAATGAAAAAAAGAAATAACAACATTTCAGTGTCCATCATGGCACCAAGTCAGTAAACAGTATAAAAAAAACTTCAACAGGTTATACAGTAAATGTTTCTGAGCTTGTATCACTAAAGAAGACATGCGATTCTATTAAATTACTACTTAGATGGTATAAATCACATTTTAGTGCAAGTTTAAGATGTTAATGTCGATGATTTAATGTTAATTTCCTAACATTAGAAATAAATATTATAATGTCAAAGCAATGAAACTGGATCAGTTTTGGAAACAATGTTTGATTTTCTGTTATTAACAGAGGTGGGAATGTCTGTAATCACCCAGAACACACTGTAAACTATAAAATCTAGCAACACCCCAGCAACTGCATAACAAGGGCCTAGCAACCACCTAGCAACACTTTAGCAAACATCTAGAACATCTAACTGACCAAACTATTTATGTTTTTAAACAAGACAAGCCAGCATAAATTTGTCTTTCAAACGTTTCAATCTAGTTATTGCAGGTATTCTTAAATGCTTACAATACAGTAGGCTACACACAAAAAAAAAAAAAGGGTTAAGTAAAATTTGACAGTCCCACTTTTGAAGGTGTACAACATGTGCTACAATTTACTGTACATATAGAATAGTGAAAGTCCATCGTCTAATGTACTGGTATTGTACTATGTAATTATACTGTATTTGTAAGTATATGTAAAATATTCGTTAATTTCTCTCCTCTCTCCGTTGTTGGATGCAGATATTCTGATTGGCGTGTCATCAGTTTTACTTAATGTTTAACTTACTTTTTGAGAAATGTGTCTTTGTTTTGAGCACTGAATGAATGATTGGGAAAGTGATGAGCCAACTAAAATCAGTTACATTGTGTTCACAATAGAGAAAACTGCGATATGACCAGATGCTCACCTAACTCTACTATTAGTTTCCGCGATCGGCATCTTCTTATTGATTTCATGCTATTACTGCCAATTTATAAAAATGCCTATGATGAACGCGGAGCGATCACCAAACAATTACGCGGTGAATCTCAGACATATCCGGACATGATTAGATTTCTCAGAGGATTTCTGAGTTAGCCGAGAAGCAGTAATTTTCTGATTCACGAACAAATGCAAAACAATTCGTTAGTGAACTGGGCCGAGCTTTGTGTTTTTGACTCAAAAAGAACCGGTTCATAAGAGTCATTTGTTAATGAAGTCGAATAGACCAATTATCTGTTTGTAAACATTCGGGATGCGCGCGCAGCTTGGTTGCAGAAAATGCGGAGAGCTCGCCTTTACAGCTGGAGAATTACAAGGATACGGCACAAAATACTTGGATTTAAAAAGAGTATAGATTATATTAATTAGAGGTCATTTTCAAAATGTTATTCGCATATCACAACAGCTTGTCACCCAGCCATAAGCACTGTTATTCAAAGAAAGTGGCGTTAGATAGTCTTTCAGATCCGATGACGTTTTTCATTGGCGGTTCAATTGGCAGTCTGTGGAGCCATGGAATAAAAGAATAAAAGAAAACTAAATGTGATTTTATATTTCAAAATTCTGACTTTATTTTCGCAATTCCGATATTATATCCCACAACTCTAGAGGAAAAACAACTTGTGATTCTCTCAGAGTTTATATCCCACACTAGTTTTTTTTCCCTTAGAATTAACAAACTCACTAGTTAAATCGAGCTATAAAGTCCGAATTAGAAGACATAAACTTGCATTTGTGAGAAATAAAAATCAGAATTGTGAGATAACATAAAAAAGTGTTATGTTAAAAAGTTAATAGTAATAGGTTTAAATAATATTTCGTGCTGTAGCTGCAGGGCTAATACAGTACGTCCCCTATGAACTGCAAATGTGAATATTATGTAGACCTATAAATCAAATTTATGCTTTAAAAGTAGAGTAATCGTAGCAGTTTTCATCCATAGTATGTCTGTTTAAACGTCTGTGTTGGCGTCTTTGACTACAGTATTATATAAAAATTATTTGCATTCCGATTTTGACATCAAAAGGCACAAAAATATTTTTTTTCCTCTTATTCCATGGAGTGTAATCGTTTACCTCCACTTGCTACCGGTGTTTTTCTGCAACCACTATGCGCGCGCAGCTGCAAGTGACGTCACTGTGACGTCTACTCGAAATTGGTCTATACACTGTGCGCGTTGCGTGCGCGTGCAACCATCGTGCACATTTTATTGAAAGATGTGTTTTTTGCCATTATTTTGCGTTAAGTTGTCATCGCTGCGGGTGAAAAGTAGCACATGAAACACTGATTACATTTATATTTTATTCTGTGATAATTCTGGGGTGGCACAGATTTTTCTTAGGGTGGCAGTTGACACCCCGTGCCACCCCGGTAGATCCGCCCCTGCAGACGTTTCCCGTCGTGCTTTTGGTCAGCGCAGTCGATGGAGAGCTACTGCGCCAGACTGCTCAATCCGACACAGCCACCTTGTTGTCCAAGAGTTTTTTGGCACACGTCAGCGTGACATCAGAGCAAGGCGGACGTTACTCGGACACATTTCTAACCGGCATGCCTCTTGCAGTGATCACCGGTGATCGATTCTGCGCATAATTTGCTCATCTCAAACGAGTCTATTCTCACTCACTAAAATGCAGCTTGGTTTGTGATGAACTTATAATGCGAAACACTAACACTGTGTGTGTGTGTGTTTTAGGTGTATTCATATAGGTGTGATATTTTATTTATTTTATTTTTTTTTTGAACGTGTGCATTTCATAAAAACTGTGTAGAAGTGAAATTATTTCCTCATGGATTTAAAGTCCAGGAACTCTGTCAAAAAGAGATGCCATGCAACAAAACAATAAAACTAATCTGGAGAAGAAAACTAATCTCAAAAGAGAGCAAACACCACCACCCCCTCTTGCCACTGATTAAAACTGAAACTAAATCCTGAGTGAATTTTGCAGATGCGCTGTGAAAAGACCGAACATGCATTAAACCTTCAACCAGACCACTAGACTCTGCGTTTGGACCGGTGGATGGAACCTTACAACTGTAATAAGTTTAGGGGGAAAAAATTACCATTTATAACATGACATAACATGACCATACAGAGGGATTTGCTCGTAAATAATTTGCTTGATTTTATTCCCCAAAATAACTGTAAAAATATAGTGTTGTGTGTGTGTGTGTGTGTGTGTGTGTGTGTGTGTGTGTGTGTGTGGTAAATATATATACACACACACTCGTATTCACACTCTTCTGTACCTCTCAGATTGACAAATGCACCGGTGCCTTCTGTGCACTTTGAACTGGCTTATTTTTTATAATTTATATATTTAAATATTCAGAAACAAGTGTGAAGAATTTTGAGTTATTGTGTGTAAACGATGACAGTCATGTTGCAGTTGTGCCTAACTTTTGCTTTCTTGTGTTTAGGGTTTTGCATAATAATAAACTGTAGAGTTGTTATACCTAACATGCTGAGTTGTTTTATTTAAGCCAACTATTGTTTAAAAATATTGTATTGCTGGCTTAAAATGGTCTGGAAATTAAAAATCACACACAGAATTACAGAGACAACAGTAACAATCACACGATGAACATGTATTACTAAGAAAGAACACCCATGGACAAAAATAAGACAAAATAAATTTATCGGGGTGAATACAGCATACATTTTACATATATTTAAACTCATTTAGCAAGCTGTTTTGAAATAAAAATGTAACATTTAAAAGTAGCTTTTTAATTCAAGTGTATTCAACCATTCGCTGCAATCGCTTTTCACAGAAATTGTGCTAATTCTCGTGCTGGTGTGTCGCTGTAATCTGAGCCGGTGAAGGGCCGCTGTTCGCCGCAGGAATTACGAACCTCAGACCGCCACCTCGCGTTTCACTCGTAGCTAAAAGATGCCGTGACTGACTCCATAACCTGCCCATAAACAAACTGTACTGAGATTAGAGAACATATTTTAACGTTAAAATTAAAAATTTGTTTTGATTTCGGCAGTCTCTCACAAAAACTAACTCAAGCCTCATCTGTCACAGCATATTTTAAGTCATCCTAAATGTGACATCAAAACGGATCGGGGAATCGTCAGACTGACCGTCCGGTCACCGGTTTGGGCCGATCATGTCCCTGGCCGGTCGATTGGTGCATCTCTAGTTTCAACCTATTTGTGTTCAATTATTAAGCTAACCATAAATCATTAAAGACTCAAATGATAAACAGCAATAAACCAATAGTGTACGTTTTATGAAAAACCTGGAATCGTAGAATCATACAACTCTTATCAAAAATAATAAAATGACCAGTAATAAAGGCTTTAACACGCCAGTTTAGTGTAACCCGCAGGAGACTTTCAAAAACCGCAGTTCCACCCCTTGAGTCATTTAATATTATAACAACCTCTGTTCTTCTCGGAATTGTCAGTTCTGGGTTTTGGTGTGCTACAGAACTCCTACTACTCACTTTCAGTTTTACTCAGCAGTGCCGTATAATTTACCCAAAATTTTCTTCTCTTCGCGGTAAGTGTAAGTATTTTCAAATATACTTCGTAACTTTCAATATTTTTACGGACAAAACCACAAATTGATATGGTCATATCGGCAAGTCCCTCCTCTACACATCTCTCTCCATGACGGTAAAAGTCCCATTTTTTTTATATAACAGGGCAGTAAATGAACCAAACTAACTTGAACATAAACACACATAACATTGCTAATGCAAAAACCCAACCGTCTTGCTTAAATAACGCAAAAATAAGTAAACTCTAAAGAAATACCCATAATGCACCTGTAACGGGGTTAAAAAGAACAATTTAGAGAGTGAAGACATTTAGGTGAATTTCATAAAATAAAATATTTGGTTGTATTTGTTGGTGTACGAAGGCTCCCCTCTTGTGGCTGTTAATGGTACTGCAGATGTAGTATTTTGTCCCTCTTCTCTTGCCGTACCGCAGCAGATTTGAGTGTCGCAGCTGCAGGTATGTACGATTTTTCACGCTCTAACTCATTAACATATTAATTGTGGAAGTATTATGTTTTATGTGACTACTTTTGACGCAATTGATTGGATTCACGTATTTGAACATGTATATAATGTATTTAACACTTTAACGCAGTTGTTGAGGTCATTATGAATATATTGAATTTCCTCGTGCATTCACGAGCGGTAACGACTGCATTTCATGTGGTCATTGCGTCTGTCTTAAAATTTCTGATAATTAATTGTAATATGAGTAGAGTGAAAGTGTAATTTCTATTCTTCTAGTCATATGTATGTCTGCCGTATATTGTCTACAGCCAACCTGATTTGTACCCCTTTTTCTATTAAAAAGAGATGCTGTGGATAAAAAAAGCTGAAGTGTGTCCTTCCACATCCGTAACACACCTGGCTGCTAGCACTGACTGCTGGGTCATTACAGTATGTTTAATTCATGCCTATGTTGTAAACATAAAAATCTGATATGAATGTCCCATGTTTCTGCCACAATACAATGGTTACAGTTACTACATTAAATCTGTGGTAAACCCATGGGTGTTAACAAGTGTTAATAAGCTGCTGTGTCATTTGAATTGTTGAAGAAAGAGAGATTATTTGGAGCACTCTCCTGCAGTTTGACTATATGTAATGTTGACGTCCTTAACGTTATTGTCTTGCATTTATCTTTCCTTAGAAAGACACCGTCTCCAGTTTGTTTACACCGTCCTCACCAAACCTGATGGGTTCTCCGGTCCTGTGTTCAGTGCAGTGGGTCTGTATGACGACAGACGGATCTGTCACTACAGTAATGAAGAACAAACCTGGAAAAGAGACCGTTCAGATGCAGAAATCTGGAGATATACCGAAGAACCTCGTGATTCTAGAGACTGGTTTATAAATCTGGTTAACACTCTGACAAACTGCACAAGCTCCAGATGTGATGGTAAATTCTTTGGGTTTTTATTGGAATGACATTGATATATTTTTAAGTGTCCAAATGCTTTTACGGGCCACTGTCATTTTTAAATTACAATCTATGTTTTCAACTTGTAATAATTTATGTTGTTGTTTATTATTTAATTATTAATTTACATGTTAGGCCTCTATACTCTACAGAAGAGAATCGGCTGTGAGGTGGAAAAACATCCAGATGGATCAGTGATGAATGTGAATGCATTTGATGAGTACGGACATGATGGAGAGAATGTTATTGCCTTTAATATTGACACAATGCAATGGAAGGATAAAAGTCCAAAGAAGGCTAAAGAATCCAAAATGAAATGGGACACTGACAGATTTCGTAATCGGTATCTCCAGTCATACCTCAACAGCTGCATTGACTGGATCTCCACATTTAATGCGTCAATAAGCAGTATGTGTTGCCTTCAGTGTTTTAAACTCAATAATTTGTCTTTTAGTTCAGAATCGGGTGTTATTCGAGTGGTTCCAATATCCTTTATTTATGATGTGTGTCTTATTGCAGCTCCACCAGCTCTTTACATGTTTGCATCTGAAGTTCCTCATGACCAAAGCAAGCTGATTCTGACCTGTCTGGCCACTGGTTTCCACCCCAAACACATAGAGATGAATGTCACACAAAACAACATCACACTCCAACCATTCAGCTCTACTGGAGTCAGACCCAACAATAACCAGACCTTTCAGATGAGAACCAGTGTGGAGATAAACAGAGATGAGAAACAGAGTTATGAGTGTCACGTCCTTCACAGCAGTCAGATATGTACAATGTTATGGGGTAAATATAACCATATTAAGTCAGAAGTTAATATTGTGTGCAAAATTGTTGTACAGTAGCTTCCTACTCCAGCTGGCAGCCCAGGATTTCTCAAGACATAGTATTTACTTGTTGTATGAATTTATAGAATGGTTAACATTGTGTTTAATTTTTTTTTCCTGCAGAAGGAAATCTGGAATCTAGAAGTCATTATTGGGCAGCAGTAGCTGAAGGTGTTTTTGCAATTGCGGTTCTATACATCATGTCTTTAATCTACAAAAACAGAAGGTTAAATGGTGGGTATATAATAAAGTAATAATTAACCCAGAACTGAATGTCATTATATGTCATTATTTATTTGCCCTCATATTAATCCATATTGCACACAAAAATAGACATTTTTGATTAACAGCATGTATAGCACACTCTAATAGCATGTTTCAAATGTCATTTTTCTCATTCTCATTTGTCTTTAACTTGAAATTAATTATTTGATGAAATATTTATTCAGTGTTTAAATATGGAGACCATAGTGTAAACTCTAGTATCTTAAAAGCTTATGAGTTTAATATGCTCATGAATGGGGTTTATCAAGTGAAGCATATACTAAATAGGTATGAAATCAGCATGAGCTAATGCTAACGTTTTCTAATAATATATTGCATCATCTCTAGGCTAGATGAACTATAATGGTTCCACCACAGAACATCGTGAGAACATCATCTCGGGGTCAGC
Organism: Labeo catla; assembly: GCA_012976165.1. Taxonomy (NCBI): domain Eukaryota; kingdom Metazoa; phylum Chordata; class Actinopteri; order Cypriniformes; family Cyprinidae; genus Labeo; species Labeo catla. Next base: position 11,064 of record VONZ01001267.1, on the reverse strand, counting down.
AGATCTTCTGACTGCAAGTGATTCACATGAGAGCAGTGAATCAGTGGATCTCCACTTGGTATTCATGTTTATCAGTGAGAAGCAAGATCCTGGATGTGTCGTCTATGATAATATCATCACTGTTTTAATGACACTATCAAGTATGTCAAAAAACAGTCCATTATGCACATTCATTTTTAACTTTATTTTTGCAGTGTTAGCTTTTTCATTAGGATTACAGGCCAACCTAAAATTTACACAAGAATTTATTTTGAAATTATAACAGTAATACATACTGTAAGGGAAACAGGTCAATTTATCTCAAAGGGAAGATTTTATAGGGAATTTGAACAGAATCACTGTTGATCACTGAGTCGGCCAGCAACTCACTGAACAAGCCGTATAACAAACTCTGCAGTGGATATTAATATCTTCCGTTACATGGTCTGAATTTTCCTGCTCTTGCAGGGAATAATTTGGACGTGATTTCTATAACAAGAATATATTACGTTTTACTAAGAATTGATTGATAGAAACATTGCATGGAAATTCAAACTCATACATACCCAACATGAATATAAACCTATAAACTATTCAATAGTTATTCAAAATACATACACAATGAGTGATTAGGACATGATAGTCAAATGTGTGGGTTACATACATAATACAGAGTTATGCATAGAAAAGATTAGTTGCTCATAAGTCCTTTTAACATCATTTAATTGCATATATACATGTAAAGGCAGTTTCTGTGCGGTTCTGTGAACGTGATGTTCTCTGAGCCGAAAGGTCAAAAGAGTATAGAAGGAATCTCAGTCTGGTCCTTGTCTTAGGCGGGGGACACCACCCAACAAAGTCTCTACTAATGATTTTCCTCATGTGATGGTCATGATGTGCTGTGTCTTTGATCATTAATCTTGGGTTTTTTGCCTCAAAATTGACAATCTCCTTCCTGTGTTGGAATTGTCAATAAGTGTTCTTTTGTGTTAATGTTCCAAGTTGTTCAAAGCTGTGAAGGAGTTGGTTGGTTAGGCTGGCAGGCTGGCGATAGGGCCTGATTTACGATCATCCATGTTGTCTTGGGCCTCTTTCTGGATTTCGGCTGCTCGGGTTTCAGCAATGTTCTGATCGAATTGTTAATCGATACCGAGGGATATTGAGAAGACCTCGTAATGAGCGAGTTGGGGTATAGGGGAGGAGCAGTTCACAGAGATAATGGGGAGCCAGGTTATGCAGTGCTTTAAAAGTGAGCAGGAGAATTTTGTATTTAATACGATATGCAACAGGACAGCAATGGAGACTAAACAAAACTGAAGTGATGTGAGCAGCAGAATTTTAGATGTATTGTACCCTGGAAATGGAACTGGCAGGTAAACCACTGAAAAGGGCATTACAATAATCAAGGCGAGATGTGACGAAATTATGAATAATGGTTTCAGCATCTTTAAGACTAATAAAAGCAGCACTTGGCAATGCGACGTAAATGTATGCTACATGTAAACTCTGAACACCCACAGTTGCTGCTTGTGGAAGAGCAATAGGAAGATATGTAAGAATGTGTAGTGGTGTTGGTGTAAATGAATAAGCAATGGTAAAATTCCTATTGACATTTAACACATTTATACAAAAATAATTTCCTTTTTGTATATATAGTATTGACTTTTCCCAGTACATTTGGAATCTGTATCTAAAATGCTCAGTGTAATACACGGACAAAACTGACATTCTTTTATAGTACAGAATATAACAGATGTGACCATTGACCACAAAACCAGTCTTAAGTACCACACATTTCACCCCAAAGAATAAATGAATAATGAAAAGTACATCCTGTACTGTATAGTGATTGTTTCATTTTTGTAAGATGTGCTTTGATTTATTTAAGAGGTTCGATTGTGACATCTAGTGGTGAAAAACGTTATGGCAATATTCTCAGGAACAATTTAAAAAATTGTGTTAGGGGTAAATTATGGCCTGGATCTTTTTTCTTTTCTTTTTTTTAAATGTATAGGTCTAATTTTTTATTTATTTATTTTTATTTTTTTTCAAAATTACATTTAGTACCACAAATAGTGTCATGACATATGTTACACAATTGAAATAATTTTTGTTTTTTAATGAAAATTAGGAGGGTGTATAATGTGATTAACTGTGATGAAAAAAATATTTTATGTGAAATTGTTTTGTGAGATTCACTCAGTTTTGAATTTTTTTGAGGTTTTCTGGGGATGTAAAACACACCAAGGTTCCTGGTGGATTTTGGCTGGTCTTGTACTGTAAAACTAAAAGTTGAACAGATTATTTTCAGTATGGATGAAACTGATCTGACCTGCCGTTGTCACCAGGAGCACAGAAAGCCACTGAGAAGATCGACATGTCGGGGTATTGTTGTAATTCGCAAATGTAAATATAGATATGCTCTGAATATACAACTCAATGTTAAAAAAGACAGATTCAAATCAATATATTTACAGTCTATTACTATAGAAACCATAGTATTTCCTATAACCTGCATTTTTACGATAATGTTCAAAAGCAAATGTCAATAAAAGATTTATGTAACATTACATGCTGCTTACACCCCCTTAAAAAGGGTCTAGTGACACTTCTGCTACAGCTCTTCACTGTAAAAAAAAATCAGTAAAAATACAGTACAATATACCCTAATAATTAAAGGAAATTTTCCATTTTTGGTTTTTACAGGTGTTTTTCCGTATTTTTGAATTACGCTTTGCATTGTGGGAAGAAGAACGTTGGTGGCTTACATAGGCGCGAAAACAGTGAAGAGTATTGTACAGATGCTCATGTTTTCTTTTTTAAATTCCGTCTGTTACTGTTTAAAGCTAAACTGTCTTTTACAATACAGGCATTTTGCCTGAGTTGACACATTGTTAAATGAATTGAGTATTTGATATTGTTTAGTCCTAACCCACTTAAGGCAAACAAAAGCCATTGCCCACATAGCAATTGACATCTGGCCCAGCTCTGGGCCAAGCAAGGAGTTACACTCGGCCCAAGTGCAGCAAAGAATTACAGCCCTTGTTTGGCCCAGATCTGGACTACAGACATGAACCACACATGAGCCATAACTGGCCCAAATCTCAGCCAAATAGTAACTTATAACCAGCCCTGAACTGAGCCAGAACAAGTCTTAATAGTGCTACACAATCTCAGCCTTCAGTAAACCACATAGAGACTAGTCTTAAACCAGAAGCCCCAAAACTGAGCCATGTCTAAAGGTGTAACTGTGTTTTACTGCTTATTGATGGATCCATGGCTGAGTTGGTTTTTGTTTTCCTTTTTTAGGCTCAGTTTTGGGGTTTCTGGTTAAAGACTAGACTCTATGTGGTTTACTGAAGGCTTGACTGGGTCCCAGATAGCAAGAGAGCAGGTGAAAACCATTGAATCAATGTTAAAAAATAGTTGATTTGTCAATGTTAATGTCATTAAATCAATTAATGTTGAAAAAATGTTGACATTTCAACAAACCACCATTACTGTGATCAGTGATTGCTTTAGTTGGGTTCTTGATTCTTGTTTTTCATTAAGTCAATTCTTTCTCTGTGCTATAATGGTGTTTCGATGTAAACACTTATGCTGTTGAAAAGAGATATTTTAAAATTAAGTTAAAGTGGATTGCTTTTTGCAGTGGGTGTCAACTGGCATTACAGTTGAGAAACAATTCTAAATAATATTGATGAATGTCATTACTGACGTAAATCTTTTGTAGCACAAATGCAAAAAAACAAAAATTCTGTGTTAATAAATGAAAAGATTTAGACATGAACACTCAACATACAAACCGCAACAATGGTGACAATCACCAAACTAATTCAGTTAAACAGATCACCTGCAATGCATGACTTTTTTACTATGTTGATACCCGGCATGCATTTCTGCATAGAATTTTCTTTTGCTGATTGTCACCATTGTTGAGTTTCATACGCTGAAACTTGATGTCTAATTGATTCAGTAACTTACAGATTTTTTTTTTATATATATTCTCTGTTAATTCATAAAAGTATGATAGTGGTTTTATTCAGCTTTAATCTCACATTGCAGTATCACACCATCATTCAAATGCCCAACACACTTGTGAGAAATTCATTATATAACCTTGCAATTATTACAGTCACCACCATCATCTAATCTCAGCGGATCTTAGCTTTTGTTGTCTTAAACAACATGTTTTCACACAATGTTACAAAAGACAAAAAAAAAAATCTAATGTTAAAGTACAAAGAGTCAAGAGCCCAACTAAAGTGATCACTGATCACAACAATGGTGGTTTGTTGAAATTATTTTTTTTTTCAACATTATTAGTAGAAGCAAAAGTTATATTAATTCATTAACACTGACAAATTAACTACTTTTAACATTGATTCAATGGTTGCTTGGGGGTAGCACTAATAAAACTTGTTCTGGCCCAGTTCAGGGCTGGTTATACGTTACTATTTGGCTGAGATTTGGGCCAGTTATGGCTCATGTGTGGCTCATGTCTGTAGTCCAGATCTGGGCCAAACAAGGGCCGTAATTCTTTGCTGCACTTGGGCCGAGTGTAACTCCTTGCTTGGCCCAGAGCTGGGCCAAATATCAATTGCTATGTGGGTGAATGCACTTTTAAGAATGTTTACATGAAGTAAAAATAAACCATGTTCAATTTGTATATTGTGCTGGATTTATTTGCTTATATATATATATATATATATATATATATATATATATATATATATATATATATATATATATATATATATATATATAAATACACCATTACAACAGAAAAAGTCCTGTTTTTTTACCGGTAGCTGTACATTTACGGTACAAAGTCCAGGTAATGAGCTGCCAGTACTTTTTCCGTTTTTTTACGGAATTTTTTTTACAGTGTTAGTCATTCACTACTTATCAGTGACAGACACATCAGGTAATTGTAATAAATGTGGTTGACCAGAAACTGTGGAACATGTGCTATTAAATTGTGTGGCATATAAAAGAGAACAAATTCAACAAATACAGAGGTTCTTTTGACAATTAAGACAGTGGTAAAGAATGCCTCAGCACAGTATAAAGTATATATATGTATGTATGTATGTATTTGTCACTGTCAGTGATATCCGTATTAATCCACACTCCAGTCCAGTTCGTAAAGGAAATGCATTAAAGAAAATGTGCGCATGCCCAGTCGCCATAGCTGTTTTGTGCCCAGAAGGGATTTCAGCTGCGGCCAGAAACTAACAATGAGTTCAATTTTCTAAGTATTAGATTGTGTTTTATTAACTTCTAGACCTACGCCAACCAGTTACAATAATGCAAAAGCAGTAATTATTGTTGTATGTTGTTCCGCTATACTGACGCATCCCCAGTAGCCACAGTTGTAACCCTTCTAGCCTCAACCGCACGTTCCTCTGAGCACCCGCTTTCTGCTGAGCAACCGTGGGCGTTTCTGACTTCGTGAGAGTTTTTCGAACTGGAGAATGTTGCAATGAAAATGATCCCCTCACCTGACTCCACCCCTAAACCTACCCGTCACTATGAATTCAGCCAATCAGGTAACATGGTCGACCCACCGATCTGGTAACACTCATTACCTTCCTCCTGGTTTCGGAGCTTTTTGTGACTTTTGATGCCCATGTGGTGTTTGCAAACATAAAATGTTTTGGCGTGGATGATGCATTTTCCTTTAAACTCGAAATGGAATTGACGTTCTCTGTCATTGTACAGTTTGCATTCATACGCTACGTTTATTCCGGTATGTCATTTAATATGTACTTATTTATTTTTTTTCTGGCGGCTGGACTAAACTTTAATTCTGTTTTTTCCTCTTGCGGTTGTTGTTAGAACTCCTGGTGCCATTGTGATTTGATTATAATAATTATTAAACGGCAAACTGGCTAAAAGTAGTAATGAGGACTTGACTCCAAAAGAGTTAAGAATTCCAAGATCGCTGAAATGTTCACTGGTTCTCAAATCCCTATATATTGCAGTTGAGTGGCAGCACGGGCTCATTGTGCACATAAGACGCTTACCACCGTTATTTAGATTTTAAATCCGAATTAACATTGTTATATAATCCGAATGCAATTTTTTTTAAATGCATTTTTAACTTCTGTAGTATATATTGAGATGCATATGCAAGTGGCAAAGCATGTAAAGCAGGGCGTCAAACTGGGGCGTTTAGATTCAACCCTAATTAAATGCATCTGATCCTTCAGGCTTGTTTGGAAACTACATTGTATGTGTGTTGGAACTTGGAGCTTGACACCTTTGATGTAAACACAGTCTATGGTATGCTTAAAAGATAGTAGGCTATCACAAACATTTTAAATTAAAACTTTGGCTACTTTAGTATTTTTCCTTGCTTTACCCATATAGCTAAAAGCCATGTGTTGACTCTGAAAGACAGACTTTAAATATGTGCATTTATGGTGTATTTAATACATTTCGTATCAATCCATGTTCGTTTTTACCATGAACAGTGCACAACAAAACGGAAGCGGAGCGGAAATGTTAGTGAGCTGCTGCAAACGCACAGCTTGGAACTTTTTTATAAAGCTGCCATTGCTTCGGGGAGCGCGGGGCACAACCTAACGCTTTTTGAATTTCTTCAGTAAATTCACGTGGGGTTCAGAGTATCATTTTTATCCACATTAATTTCACACTTGTCTAGTACAAATATGTCGCTTTGTTTAATAATTACATGTTTTTCGTTATTTATCTAAAAAAAAGGAAGTGAAATGTGACAACATGCCCCGTGGAGTACATTGTAACACTACCATGTGACGGCATAAAATGTTGTCTGGGTCCGTGTGTATAAAACTTATCAGAAATGCTCTTAAGAATAGTCTTAATCTTTGACTTGAGTGTTAAAAAAATTCTTAGTAAAAAGTAGGACTTTTAGGAGACTTTTATAAAGAAGCTAAAAGCAACTTTCAGTAAAGTCTAAGAAAGATTCTTAAGTGTTGACTGAGGGGACACTTAAGTGTTGTGAACTAAGAACTACAATGATGTCAACCCAAAACGGCCGCCCTTGACCTCTGAATCAGCCAATAGTGAGCCTGCTCATCTGAAGTCACAGCAGCACAACACCAATCGTTTGATGTAACTACAATAACATTTTTTAATTAAGACACTATTTAATATTTAAATGCATTTTTTAAATGCAATCCTTTTCTATTGGTATGTCTCCTCGTTTACAGTTGGAGCAATGATGTGAACATGAGTTTCATCAACAACTCCAATAATACCAAGAAAGCCCATAATCCTCATAAATGTGGCTTGTTTTGCAGCATGGTTTGACGTTCAATTGGAAAGTCAATGAACTGCCATATAGTAGTGGTTAAGAGTGATGTCTGGACTTGAAATTTGACGTCTTCAACCTTAATAAAAAAAAATGTGTTTATGACTTTGTAAACATTTTGCATATTTGCTTGGAGTCAATTGTTTTATTTGTGATAATAACAATGAAACATGCCAAATTGTGCGGTCATCATTTTTGGCCATGCTGTCATACAAAGAAATTATGAAGACATGTAAAAACGAGAGGAACAACAAAATATTAATAACTGATTTTGTCATTCTCAGTGTGACAGTGTTGCCAATTTTGTGATTATTGTCAATAGATTTAGTGACTTCCTCACACCTTCTGAATTTTTTTTTTTTTTTTAAATCTAGCAACAAAATCAATTTCTTGGACAAATTATATCTAGATTCAGAGACTCTTTCAATGATCTATATTTATATAGATCAGTGAACTCGCCATTATGATGTCATCTAGCAACATTTAACGACTAGCTTAGCTACTTTCAATAAAAAGCAGTTGTCAACACTGGTAAGTGTTTTTTTCCCTCGTATTTTGATGATTTAAGTGAAATGTGGGGTCAAAAAAAACCCCTCCACACATCACTTTTGGCCACTGTTGTGTTTGGTGGGGTTAGTGCCACAGTATTTAACACCTTACTTACTGTGTCATCAGCAGTACATTGATGCATTTTTCCAATTTTCCAGCCCAAAAAATACAACTACTACGGTCATTTCTACAGTTAAGGGCATTGATTTGTAGAGTGAATAAAGTTACGTTTTTCACTTGATAAGTAACCAAAAAAAAAAAAAGGTATCTTCACAATCAAGTTTGTATCATTTTATCAACTCCATATCATCATATAACTCCAATACATCATATCTTCATTGTAAAGTGTTTGTCTCCTCCTCTTTGCTGCCATCCCCACTGTAAAATCCAATAGTGTATCTTGCTTAGATATAATTAGTTATCTTTAGTTACTTGCTCTACTTACTAGGTTTTATTAAGTTACAGCTAATTTCAAGGTGAATAAAACAGTTTATTTGCTGCTTTGAGTAAGCCTTACTTAAAATATTCAAGTAGCCACAACGAAACCAATGACATGAATTCACCAGTGAGAGGCAGCAGTGCCCTAATGTGTTGCTAATGTGCAATAAAACCACAGAAGAAGAAATGAGGACAGTTAGAGCATGCACAGCAAGCAATGTTTTGAATTTGTGCTGACATCAGTTAGCTCTGGCTAACTTGCATTTTTACCACTGGACAAAGATGCTAAGGTAAGTTATCAAGAAATAATTGTGTGTAAATGTATTTTCCTGTCTGTTGCTAATTGTAAGAGACTTAAGCCAACTTTGTGCAGGGGCTGCGTGTAATGTAGCAAAAGACAAGTGATTCTGTTTAGACTAGATGCTTTTTTACTCTCACAAATGTAAAGCTTTGTAGTTCGTTTTCTGTTTTGCTCCGAGTTGATGCAGCAAACGCATGTTGATTTTGATTTTTATTTTAATACGTCACAATTATAGCCATTGCATGATTACAGCTTTGTGGTTTAAACTTAATGAGCTCTTTGTCTCACAGTAATTGCTATTTCTTTGCTGAGTTGGAACACTTACTACAGTAATACAGAGGAAATGCGGCTTTTGAATTGATTTTATGACTGTGGCCTCAAATAAATAGAAATGTGTATACTTTCTTTCTTAATGTAACCTTTGTAAAGCATGCAAATATCAAGGAATGAATATTTCTGTAATCTGTAAGCCACAACACTAGTGAAACTTAATTTTATTTGTCATATTTAGGATAAGTGTTTGTGGCAACTGCCTTCTCTGAACAGCGGTCTTATCAGCACAGGCCTCACTAAACTGGAGGTGAGGTGTTTCATCTTAAGCTATTACACAGCAGTACACCAGTTTTTTTTTTTTTGACTCCGTAATCACTTTGGCACACTATTTACGAACAGCAAAAAAAAAAAAAAAATCTTCACTGCTCTGAGCCATGCTATGTAACCACTTTTTTTTTTTACACTCCTAGAACCCAGACTTGGTTAAGCAACAAGAACGGTTTGTCCTGACGGTGGAAAAGCAGCTCAAGTCTTCTGAAGAGAGCTGATTCCTTTATATGATCAACCGTCTACAGCTTAGGGTAAATAGGCATTCCTTAGAAAGCCAGAAATTTCTCAGATTTCATTAAAAAAAAATTTAAAGTCATGGATAAATAACAAATTTCAATTTTGGGTGAACTACTGAGTAGGCTGGACAGATAACACTGACAACTAATCATCCACATTTCCCTACTTAATATGGTTTTTGTTTGGTTTTTATACAGGTGTCTGAAGTTGATGCAGTCTTGGCACTAATATCTGTTGGGTTGCTGACCATCACTGAAAATGATTGCCTTAAATCAAGTAAGCGTTACTCTGGTGTTAGAGTAATGCTTACTTGGTTTAAGGCAATCGGTTTGCATGGTTTTAACAAGTAAATTACAGTTCTGTTCAAGTAAATACAACTAAGTGATTCTGAGTTACCAGAACTTGCATGTAAGTTTACAACACTAAATAAACCTTTGTAAGTATAAAATATTATTTCACTTGTTTTTTTCAAGGCAATCGGTTTGCATGCTTTTTTAAAATAACGTTTACTGATTAGAATTTACAGTGTAGGAGACCTCTCCAGCTCACTTAAATAATTTAGGAGCTGAGACCTAATACTTAGGAACCTTTATGAATCACTTTTATTCTTAACAAGGCTCTAGACTAACTTTTTGCACTGGTTGCAGTGGTGTGCCAAACTTTTTTTTTTCTTAGGTGCACCAACACAAAAGTTAGGTGCACCCAAATAATTATTTACATTTTTAATGTATTGTTTTCGTTATAATGTACTAATTCAAATTAGTAATCAATAATAATTATTTTTTTAATACTCGGCGTGCCTCCCTTGACATGCTCTTGCGTATGAACAGGCAGGCAGCAAATCTGGTGCTGGAGTTAGATGTGTTCCTGGGTCAGCATATTTTGTTGACCCTGGAACAACATTTTAATCGAAAAATGTAATCTTGACCACATCCCTACACCTAAACCTAACCTTACCCATGAGTAATCCCTAAAATCAGAGGAAATAATTAATGAATGACACTTATGTACAAGCACTAAACACTGATTGTAAGCCTAAACTTCACAAAAACTATAAACTGATTTTTCAAATCTGATTGGATAATCACAATGTTGTTCCAGGGTCAACAAAGGTGTTGATCCAGGAACATGTCGTACTTGGTAAAATCAGGTTGTGCGCGGGCGCATCAGGCGCAATCATCAAACATATTTCAAAGGAAGCCGGCGCCACGGTCCTTTACTGGGCGATTTGAGCGAATATTTGCATTTATTCACATGCGATTTAATTAGAAATGGTGGCCTGTCATGATTTTGGCTAATGCAAGACGCAACTGAATGATGCACATCAGAGGGAATTTAGAAATTGGTATACGCAAAGCCGACTGATAAAGAAATGGGTATATGCAGGTTCTGCACTGCACCACTACATATTACCCTATACTCAATAGCATTAACACAGGCGTAACTTCCTTCAAACTTTATCTGAAATGTCACCTTTTCTGTCACAACTTTTCGAACAGGCGAACACACACACACACACAAATGAAATTGTTTGCCTGATGAAAAAAGTATTTAAAACGTGTTCACATTTTGGAAAATGTAGTATTTGCGTCATTATTGAATTATTTCATCCACCCGCGACCCACCTGCAAATAATCAGAATGCATTTTTTTTATTA